>CP045902.1:6855937-6901391 GCA_013387185.1 Caligus rogercresseyi
GCATTGTTTTTGTATATAACAGTAATTAATGTTTAGTTAGGTCAAAGAGTATGACTTATAGTACGTAGTTAAGGACTAATATCTCCTCGTTCATCGAGTTAAAATGTGTACAGGGTTAGCCCCTTAAATTTACAAAAACTTTAACTGCGTGCTGAACAATTAAGAAGGTTGAGATAGCAAAAGGAATAATTCTTGTTGATAGCCAAGGTAATCAGCTTTCGGATAAGCTTGTTTACTATTTGATCCGTTAGATAATAGAACAAGCCAGAAGGACGACGATATGTGAATTGCGGCGCGTGGGTCACAGTGCTGCCGCCATCTTCAAGATGACCAATACAACCGGAAGACCGTCTACAACGTGGTCAAGGCCTTTGACGAGGAGGGGAAGACCACGAGGAAGGACCACAGTCCAAGGAGCGATAAAATTCGGACTCCTAGGTTCGTGGCAGGACTGAAACGGTCTATTAGGAGGACGCCGACCACCAAAATGACGAAGCTTGCGAAGGACCGCAATGTCAGCCACACCACCATCAGGAGAGCAGTCAAAGATGATCTGAACTATAGATCTAGGTGTAAATGCGTGAAACACTTGCTGACAGCGCAAAATAAGGCTGATAGGGTGTCCAAAGGCCGCAAGATCTTGAACGACCTGAAGAGCAAGGGACATTACTTGCGGTTTTACAGTGACGAAAAGATATTCACTGTAGACGAGTCCGTAACCACTGAAACGACCGCTGGATCTGCCAGGACCCCAAGGAGGTCAAGCCAACCATGTCCAGCAAGAAACCGGCCGCGGTCATGACGTTGGCGGTCATCAGCAGCGAGGGGGACGTAATGGTGCTGCACTTCTTCCAGGCCAACGAAACCGTCAATAAAACGTGTATTTGGACGTCCTGAAGCGGGTTGTTGTACCGTGGATGAAGAAGACGGCTGGCGAGCGCAAATACACGTTTCAGCAGGACAGTGCGCCCGCCCACAAAGCGAAAACGGTCCAGAACTACCTGGAGGCCAACACTGCCCACTTCTGGCCACCCACGTTTTGGCTTGCCAATTCGCCGGACCTCAACCCATGTGACTTCTACCTGTGGGGAGGGTCGAGGGGATAGCTTGCAACACCTACCACAAGTCAACGGTATCGTTGAAGGCCTCAATCAAGCGCACGATGGCCTCCTTGGACCCGCGCGAGGTGTCCAAGGCTGTCAAAAGCTTCCGGCGTCGAGTGGAGACCGTAATTGAGTTAGACGGCGAACACTACGAATAATCGACGGCCAGATAGTTCACCTCCATTTTTGTTTTTGTTTTTTGTCGTACATTTCTGCGTTGTTGGTCTGGACGTAGTAAAAGTTTGTGTAAATTTAAGTGGCTAACCCTGTATATATATCTATATTCTATAATATATTATATAATATATATATATTATATATATATATATATATATATATATAGATATATATATATATATATTATATATATATATATATATATTATATGTGTGTGTGTGTGTATATATAATATAACGACCAGGACACTTTATTATATATATATATATATATATAATATATATATAATATATATATATATATATATATATATCTAATATATATATATATATATATATATATATTATATATATATATATATATTATTATATTATTATATATATAATATATTATATATCTATATATATATATATTCTATTATATATATATATTATATAATATATATATATATATATATATATATATATTCCGGAAACGACCGAGTACCCGGCCCGGGTCCCGGCTGTTTTTTTACGTCCTAGCCGGCCCGGTGTCTAAAAATCCCCTGCTCGGACTTCAAGAATTTTAAAAATCCAATTTTTTTTATAGGTTTTTTTCTAAAAAAACGTTTGTCACTTTTTTAAAAATTATTTTCTAAAAACAAAACATCGTCATTTTTAGAATGACGAAGGAACAAAAATATACTGAAGTCCCGGCCCAGTTTTTGGCCCGGCCCGGCTTGAAATATTTAAGTCCCGGGCGAAAAAAAGTGTCCCGTCGTTTCCTGATATATATAGTTTATATATATACATAATAAATAAATATATATATATATGTATTTATATAAATATATATTTTATATAATGATTTTGGATTTGACGATTTTTTAACTTTATAAGGAACAAAAAGGAGACCAAAAAGTATAGCTTTATTACTTAATTTAGCAAATAGACCAATATCAAACTTAAAGAAACGTTATTGCAGAAACTTTTGCTCAAATCTCCAATTATTTTACTCTTTTAACCATAATTATTCTTTAAAATGTGTACAAAGTCTGTCTGACTACACCAAATACGTACAGGCCTACCACATTAATGTTTTTCAAGGTCCTTTATATGCTTGTTGTTTCACATGCATTCAGTTTATGTGACACGACGTCAAAATATGCAAAATCCTAATGTGGTCATTTTTATATCGTGCAATAATAATAATAATATCATGTTGAGGGATGAGACCAGTGGGCATAAGAGTAAATGCCTCAGAGTACATGTATTATATATACTCTTCATAGAGGAACTGGTTTAAATTCCACATTAATTATGCTTACATATATATACACTTGTTTAAAATATCATAGAGTTTCAAAATTATACTGATAAAAAAATCCATTCTTTTTTATGTATTGCTTTATTTATCGCCTTACAAAATTTCTATGCATTTTTAAATCAAGTAGTTATTTACGCAAACAATAAAAGCAGTTGGAAGTGATAATCAATACTAAAACATCAAAGAGATATGAGGAAACTTTTTATTATTCTTGGAACGTCAAATGAAAGTAATGCTTTTTCTACTAGAACTCGATTATATTATAACTGATAAAATTTGAATGATCACATATAGATGTATTGTCAAAAAACAAAATAAATAAAAAGAACATCAATATCGTTTTATTTTTTACATTACAATCCCTTTATTTCAAGTTGTAATATAAATATTTGCATAATAAATGTTGCTTAGTTTTTGTCTTTAAAACATTATCATAAAATCGTTTGGCATAAGTTTAAGCCATTTTTGATAAAGAGCCTAACAGGAAGATTGGAGAGAAAGCAAACAATATTATCTATATAATGTCATTCTTTACTTTTAGATATTATCAATTGTATTTTTTTATTGTTAAAAAGTGTGATTTGAATTTGAAAAATATAGGATTAATACCGATCAACAAACGCTCGATATTTAGAAATATTCAGCTATCTCTCTTCATTTTTAATTCAACATTTTGAAAACATCACAAGCGTAAAGTCTCTTTTCTTCTTATGCTCTTTAAAACCATCTCTTGAAGCTTAAGTTATTTTCTTATCCGCACAGAACATGATAAAATAGCTAGAGTCGTGTCTGGACAGAGAGTATAATATTGATACACAGTCAACATGCCTCTAAATCAATGTCTTGCAGCCTTGGCCTTCATATCTTTTCGTATTCATCCATCACCAAACTGACCTGCAATAGTCGCTAGCAATTAACCCTTTGGATGTTCGTTTGTTTCACGAAAGAAATAATAAATAAAATTAAAAATGAATTATACAATATTTTTTACTATTATGTTTTGAACCTTCATCCAACCTTAATTAAAAATATGCCCAGGAAGCTATCTCCAGGCAATAAATAAAGTACCTATCTACGAGGAAAAAAACATGTTTTCAACAATCTTGATTTATTTTTTATCAACATTAAAAAAGAAAAAATACAATGAAGTTCACCTTTAAGATGTGTGTGTGTGTTTTTATCACCACTTGATTCATAGAGATATGTTTTCCTCTCAACTACTTGCTTCTTGTAGGAAAACGGTTACTCAGAGGGAGGGAGAGGAAGTCCGCTTAGCATTCTGAGAATTGAGTCATTTATTTGATAAGAGCCTTGATAAGTTGTTCGATGATAATGGAGAGGAAAGAGCGGGCACGTCCTCTCATTCAAAGTCCCTTAAGACAGATTTAAAATACAATTAACATATAATTATAAACATGCTATGATCGAAGAATTTAAATACTCGAGATATATTCAAAATGTTTTATAAACGAATATTTTCCCTGTATATTAACTGTGGGCCTTTTTGGGTTTCGTTGTACAAATGGTGGGACTCAACTACAACATTTGTAAGGACGAGCCGCAGACAGCCTTCATCATGAATGTATCATATTAACTCAAAATCCAGCAATATTGGCCGATTATGACAATCTTAAAACTTATGGAATGTCAAATGTAGAAATTAATGGCAAATAATATTGTAAATAATCGTTAGATTTAAATTGATAACTATAAATATTACATTTCGTAAGTGTAAAAATATTATTTTGTATGCTCATTGTATGTCACTTCTCTTTTTATCATTTTTGTATATTTTGGTATTTGAAAGTTTTTTTTGCCTATATTGTTCGATAGAATTGCAGTATCCGAAGAGGATATCAATAGCATTATAGCATTAAAATGCGATCTATCGAACCTAAGATCGTATCAATGAGGTAGACCCAAAATGACCATCCCCTCTCGGGAGTATTCGAACCTGCGCCCCCAACATTGAAGTTGAACACGTCCTAACGCACCCCCTACTTGGAAGTAACTCCTATTTAACATCCCCTGTGGCTTATTTAAGAGTTTGATCAAGGAATCTTTTCCTTGGTTTGTTAAACACTTACTATTGTATAGTATTGGAATAATAATGCTATACTATGACACATCACTAGGGATAAACGCCTAATGACGCCACCAGGCCGGTTTAAGCTAGCTATAATAATGTTGTGAATACTCAAGGATAAATAGACACTTATTTGAAACACCAATGAAACAATTGGCACGAAAAAAGTAGATATTTTAATTAACCTTGCATACCTTTCCATGAAACCTAATAAGCCTAACATTAGATAGGTGGGTGATTATATAAGGATTTGATTTTTAAGTAACATTATCATAGTAATAGCAGTTTGTTATTATATTTTATCTCTCTTCAATAATAATATATAATGCAGGTATCTTGTCAAAGTCATAAATCTATTATGATAAACTAACGTCCCCGCGATATGCAACGAAACCATTAGCGAATATATATAGCTTCTTTTTAATAACTCGATTGAAAAAAAGTTAAATTATGCATACATTAATGCCATGCACACAAAAGCTGAAGAAAAAATATTTAATCCTAAGAAGTATTTAAATTCAAACGCATTAATAGTAGTCGTTTGTATGCAGATACTATATTTAAATTGACTCTCATATTAAAAAATGCACTATAACTGAAGAAATTAAAAGAAGTTAACGTCCTATTTTTGTGGCCATTTAATATCTTGAATAGAAAAACTTCAAATAAATTATATTTTAATTTTGTCTTTTAAAACACAAACAATAATTATTATTTTTTAACAATAGTGTGGCAGACTATGGGCATTTATTTTATTTCAAGGCAAACAACAATAAAAAGTAGTAAAAAAAAACATAAATAAGAAAATTGAACTATACACAAAAAATTAAAACACATTTTTTTTAAACAATTATGCTCCAGATTTTTTCACAATTTGAATATTTTTTATAATATTATCACAGAATCACATACTACAAACATAAAAAAACATATCTATCAAACACTTAAAATATTAAAACAATATATGAGTTAGAGTATAACATTGACTTACTTTTTATCCTTGTACAAATATAATACATATAAACATTCCTTCAAGTAACAATTAAATTTAGCTAGTATATAAAATATGAAAAATATGTGCTCTTTTTAAAAGAAGAATTTTTTAGATATCAATCTAACCCCGAAATGTAAAAATTAACTTCAGCATCTATCTAAAATAAATGAAAATAATAGCTGTCTTGAACAAAAAAATATATATATTTAGATATCTTTCCAACCCAAGTAACAAAAATATACATCTCTTATACGTTTGTCCTTAGGACACAACCCTATTGTAAAACACTTTTTCTGCCAAAAAAAACACCAAAAAAATATACAAATGACAATAATAAAATCTTTCCTCTTCGCCTTATGCTGGGTTCTTTGTGTTGTTGAAAAAGCTTTTACAACTTTTTTTGGAAATCCAAAGAAGGAAATTGATTCTTATTTTTTAGACTACAGCTTAAAAAGAAATATTGAGGAAAGAGAGTTAAATTAAAATGGAGAGAAAGTAGGGATATTTAGAGGAAAAGAGAGGTTTGTTAGTTGGCTATATCATTGATTGATAAATATTTAGTGTTTCATTTATTTATTTTATAAAAATACAATATTAATCAAAACTGATTTTAGTGTTAACAAATATTTTTATAAAAGAATATTGGAAATCTTTAAACATTGTCGGGCAACATTTTTTTATATAGGTCTTTATTTCATTTTTAACAGAAGATACAAAGTAAAAAAGGCAGTAGAATTGTGTATAAAAATAATACATAAATAACATTATAGTTTAAAATTAGACTATTACCAGAAGACCTACTACAATAAGGACACAACAAATCGTTAAAAAAGTTTCACAATATATATACTAATTTTGTGACACGTTACAATACATAATGTAAAATAACATTAAACAAAAAACAACAATAATTAAAGCTTTCGGTTGTAATAGTAAAAATACTGTTTAAACATTTTCTTTAGATGGCTAAAATATCTGTAGGAGTTCACCAACTGAAATTCACCAAGTCGATGGCGTAGTTCAATGAAGACCCGCTTTGCTCGAAAATTTTGAGGTCAAAAATGGTGTATCTCGCCGAAGCTAGATTAAAATGCCCTCAGATCTTCTCGAAGTAGAAACTCCCCAGACGTCAACTTAGAACATTTCATTCCTATGTAAATATGGGGGAAAAGGTGCGATTTTATTCAACATGACTGGTTGATGAAAAGGAGGGAATGTGAATTTAAAAAACAGTTGAAATTATGAAATAATTATTATTCACTCGCGGTTGTCTTCAATTCAGAGAGAAGAATAGCACCTTAAGAACAAAAAGATCGCTATCATAGGCCGATATCAATGACGTCATTGTCGAATCCTTAAAATGGACTCCTGAAATAAAGTATATTATAATTATTTAATAAGCTGCTACTGCAGCAAAATAAATAAAAATCTTATTATTCTTTTCATCATATCTGTCGATAAATGGACCACCACTGTCAGACATAAGAGAAAACGAAAATTATGTTATCCTTCATCCTCAATATTAAAGAGGAGAACTACAGCAATTTGTAAAAATTGTAAGGCGGGTTCCAATTATTAGTTATTCCCTGAGGTAGAATTAGAAAATAATATGTGACCCGATCTGCCGGAATGAGTCGGAAGTCGGCGTCTATTTATTCAGACACGGCCGATTATGTCAAAACACGTCAAAAAATATCATTTTCTTTTTTGGTCTCATATGAAAGAAAATATGTTCAAAATTAATATCCTAAAGTTTCATTGTGTTAGTAATTGTGGAAATGTACTTAATGGTTATTTATCTGAATAAATAGAACGCCGACTTCCGACTCATTCCGGCAGATCGGGTCACATATGGTGTAAGAAATTGGTAATTTTGAAGAAAGCATTATTGTTCATTCCAAGGCCATTCAAATTATATTTCAATTCGTACACTAGGATTCTAATTTCAAACAAATAAGTAAACTTATATCTCTAATGATACTAGGGCAATTATTCCATGTTAATTAGAACAGTCTTGCATGAATATAAAGAAACACATTGCTGCAAATGATAAACTATCAATTATAGAACAGGCTAAGATACAATAGAAAAGAGTTGTATCCATAACTAATGATTGTTAGCACTAAATATATATCTTGACAATCATTCCCCGACTAAAAACTAATAACTATTTTAGAAAAGCAATTTTATCAATATTGTTATTTAGACAAGAAATAAATTGGTTTTTTGTATATATGGTTCTACAGAATTGAATCCGACTGGATTAAATAAGCATTATGACATTACAATTAGTCTATCAAACCTACGATTTTATCAATGAGGAAGATCAAAAATGGTCATTCCCTCTCGGATTCGAACCTGAATCATCAACATTGAGAGTTAATAGTGTTTATAAAATAATTTACTTACTCAAATAAAAAATAAAGAATAAAAAAATTAAAGAATATTAGAAAACTAAAAGGTCAAAAATGGCAATTATAGGATATATATATATATATAATTCAGTCAGCTAAATATATGATATATTGAATTTTAATAGTTAAAATATTTTTTGAGACATAGCTTACATTTTAATTAATCAAGTAAACTTTGAATATAAGTCCCTCTTCCGTAAGATAACCATATCTTGACCATTTTAATCATTTTCCCAACTATTTAAACGAGGAAAATAGAATGATAAATGTAACTTCTGTCATTAATAGTAATGCTTAATATGCTTCAGAGAGCAATTCGCTTTTAATTGTCCAAAGATCATCTTTGTTATCTAAGAACGACCATAAAAGCCATGCACTAATGAGGGATAAAGTTTATCCCTTGAGATGAACTTGATAACAACAAAAGAAGACTAGGTTCAAACTACTTGCCCTATAGATAAATATATTAAACAATCCTAAATCTGTCTTGTTTCAGTTATTTTTTTTTTTAAATTTATTGACACAGTTCATATAAATATATATAAATCAAAGGAAATATATAAAAGTAATGTTAATGCGAATTAATCATAAATAAACCCTATAGATAAATATATTAAACAATCCTAAAATCTGTCTTGTTTCAGTTAATTTTTTTTACTGTGGAGAATCGATTTGTAAACAAAGTGATCATTTGTTAAAGGGTGATTCGCCACATAGTTCAAAATTGATATCCTTTAAGATTGGAAAAGTTGAGAGCACAAGAAATACTGGCATTATAAAATCGACACGACTCTACCACCTCGTCTATGACTGACCACTTACGAAGAAAAAGATTAGGCATTTTGAGGGAGATGTCCGGAGCCAAAGTATTTAGAGGATTTTATTTCAAAAATATATCACCTTTTGTGCTAAAATAATATATTTTTTGTTATAAAATACTTTATTATGTTATCTAAGAAATGGTAACTAAAATACAACAACAGATAACAATAAAATAACAAAAAAATATTTTAGAGGGTAGTGTTTAAAAAAAAGTAATTGAACATTTAATATTTTTATAAATAACAACAATTGTTCAAAGATAGATCCTTACCTGCTAATACCGGCTAAAGTTTCGTTGAGGCGAGTCTATTTTAGGTGCTAGGCTATCAAACAAATGATGTACTTATTATCCAATTACATAATTTTACATATATTACATTTGATTGTAAATTAATAATAATGAAATAAAAACTTTTTTTTCTATGATTGTAATATTTTATATAATTATAAATTTCTTATTTGTTTATTGGAGGATATTCGGACTGTATCCAATTAATATTTTACACCGAGGTACCTATACAAAAAAGGTATGATCATTTAGTGTCTTCACAAATATTAAAAAGTTATAAATCTTATTATTACTTTGACTTCATTCAAATCATATTATAATGTTATTCATCCCGCCCATTGCTCATTTGAATGACGTCACGCCAGTAAGCGAAATATATCTCTTTTGGCAATATGTAACTATCTTATACTCCTTATTTCAATAAAGCAGAGTTTTTTATTTTTGGCATAAAATTTCGACCATTTTAATAAATAAAATATGACCTCATTCTTTCAAGGAAACAAGCTGCTATATTCAAAGTATCTACAAATATTTTCTTTACACTTCTTAAGATGACAACTTTCAAAAAAATATAATCTTTGCTCGTTAAATATTATTAAATAACTGTCGACCAAAGGTTTTTTTCAAGGTATTTAAAAATAAACATTGACATCATAACAGGTAAGTATATTTATACCGAAATATGAGTCAAGGCCTGCCATGGCCTTTTGTGCAATGCCCTTCTAATAAATATACATACTCAATTAATATATTCTATTGCTGATGGAGTAGTTATTTCATGTTAGTTTGATTATTTAATTCCACACTTAAACTGAAATTCCATGGATCTAAATATGCAAAAAAATCCGCCGCTTCTTTAAGAATATATTAAAAATGTAAAGCCAAACAATCATAAAGAGACCTTTCAAAAGCAAAATGAAGTCAATCGAGTTGACAGGTTCATTCTTCAAATATCTTAACTTTTATCTTATGGTCTCAATACTAAGCATACGATATATATATATTATATATATATATATATAAACTTTTTTGTACATATTATATTCTATTTCATATGAGAACAAGCCTTGACCTAAATCAATTATAGGCTTCCTCTTTTCTCTCGCAGAGGATATCATTATGCATATAATATCTTCATGGATCATTGGATCACCGCCGTAATACAATATTTTACAAAATAATAATAAACTAAGGCTATGAAGTATCAAGTCACCTTCTTTCCGCATGAATCAACTTGCCTCATTGACCCACTCTGCCGGAAAGAAAGCAACTTTGGTAAGAGATTGAGGAATGGATAGGGAGGCTAAGGAATCCAAATGAAAGTATTAGTTTTCATTCTATCAGTTAGCTGGCAAATGTTACGCAAAATAGTCATTTAATTATAGTTTATATTAATTCATTTATATATATATATACATATATATATATATATATATATTATATATATATATATATATCTATATATATATATAATATATATATATAATATATATATATATATATATATATATATATATATATATATATATATATATATATATATATATATATATATATATATATATATATATATATATATATATATATATATATATATACATATATCAGGAAACGACCGGGTTCCGGCTGTTTTTTTATGTCGCGGTCCGGTCTCTAAAAATCTCCGGTTCGGGACTTTAATATTTTCGATTGTTCGTCATTATGAAAGTGACGACGTTTTTTTTTAGAAAAGATTTTTTTTTTCTTAAGAACAACGCTGTCACTTTCAGAATGATGAACGAACGAAAATATTTCAAAGTCCCGGCCAGGTTTGGACCGATTTGAAAAATTTCAGTCCCGGCCCGGGTCTCGACGAAAAAAAAAAATATATATATATACGGTCAGACTATTCCCTTATTCTGTTTTACCCTTTTTTTACATCAACTGCAGTGGGTTCTTTAGGCAAAACAATGTGGACATTATCTTAATCTCACTCATGACTACAACTTTTTCTGTTGGTAACTCCAGTTCCATTCATTTTATTTTTCTTAAAGTCAGTGTGATGAGTGATAATTTACCCCTTATAGCTTGAGGAGTTGTTTTATCCAATGGATAGGTCATATTGGAGTGGTCACTTTTAAGTGTTCGTTACCACATGGATTCAGGCTCATGAGATAAAAAAGACAATTGGTCCCTAAATTAATGTTCACATATAACTCTTTTTATCATACCCTCATCTTTTTCTTACACTCATAACGTTCAAATATGGGTCCTAACGGATGGTTGGGAAAAAGGTTTTATGTTTTGACACTGATTGGTTGAAAGAAGAGGGAATAATAAAAAACAGTTGGCATCATGTAATAAAGCATCACGTCACTACACACGGCTGTCGAGGAGGGAAATAATTTGGCTAGAAGAATATATCCTTATATATGTATATATATATATTATATCTTCTCATGGGTCTCGAAATACCTATGTCATTGTTGATTCCTTTGAATATATTTCTCTGATATCACTTATTATTATAATTATTCATCAAATAAAGCAACAAGAAAAAATAAGAAATCAATGTTGTTCTTTCTTCACTTAATTCTATATACACTTTTCTATACGCATATAAAATACATTTTGAAAATATTATTAGGTTCGAATGAACTTGACCTATAATAACTTAAAACCTGCGTCTTCTGATGTGCGTTTTTTCAGACAGTTTAAAAGGGATGATTTACAATAATAAAAAGGGGGTAGAGTTGACGCAAACTAAGAACAATAATAAAAACAAGCACCTGATGTAAATATTAAACAAAAGAGAGTTATTAAAAACAAAGATTTTTGAGGATCATAAAAACATCCAACACAATAGGGTGAAATTAATATCGGCTTCGGATTATGCTCGTGGTCAAGGGAACCCCTCCATAACCTCCATCATTTGGTCCACCATTCTTGAGAAGACCCTGTTTGAGAAGATCAATGTTACCAATAGAAAAAAATGTATTTTTTGGATGTTTGCAAGAAAAACATTTTAATGGACAAAAACAGCTTGAGTTTGAGAAAATATAGTACTGGAAAATTTAGGCGCTGTAATCGCCTTACTTCATTTTTTTACCTAATTGATTCGACAAGTTGCATCCGACTGGATATAAATAAGCGTTCTAGCATTAAAATTCGACTTTCGAACCTAGGATCCTATGAATGAGGTATACAAAATATGACCATCCCCTCTAGGGGATTCGAACCTGCGCCCCAACATTGAGAGTATAATTTTATTTATAATTTCCAAACTTTTTTTTAGGTAAAAAAGTTATAATTATAAGTGATGTGCACTTTCTCTTTTCACTGGTCTTTCAATTTTAAATTGGCTTTTTGCAAGTCCGATTTAATCCCCTTCTATTTTTAGTACATTATTATATTTGAAATATCTTACTTTTTATATCTCAATACACATTGAACTATTTTAGACCCATCAGTTGAAACAAAAAATTACTAAAATATTTAATTTTAATCTGTTAAGTGAATTATATCAATGATGAAGCAAAACTTTCATTTTGTCAGATATTGTTTATATGTAAAGAAGACTGAAAGGCCTTTATGAATATGAATGTAATATAATAAATATTTGCATTGTTTTGATTATAAAGATGACTATGAAAGACAAAATATTAGAGGCAAGTATTCATTAAACTTAGTCTATTCCGGTATTTAGTTTTTCAGGATTTTCAAACATAAAAACCACACAAATTATCAAATATGCTGGAGAAATTACACTGGGATGAATGGAACCTTATTTTTAACTGCTGAATGCACTGTCACTTTCATGTAAGTGAATGTATCCCCTGCACCCCCTACAATCACGTTGTTACCCCTAAGGGAACGCGTACCATAGTTTGTACAACGATAAACTAGAAGAATCGAAATATTACTCTTTGGACTATTGTTATTTTTATCTGAGAATACAAGATATCATTAGTTTGATTTTCAACTTTCCCTTCCTCATTTTGTATGTAAGCACTCTATATAATTATTGTATCAATGGAATAGCAGCCATATCTAGTGCCATCTATCTGTAGAACATAGTAACCTTGTAACTATAATTATTTGTATCAAACTTATAAAAGTAATAATAAACAGGTCTCTTGTATGAACATGGAACTTAATTAACGCTTCGGATACTTGATCCCTGATTTCAATCGACATTATTTTTTCATGCAAAACATGCCACCTCATGTTTTCCCCTTCGGTTAACACTAGAACGACCACACTCCCTTACCCTCCTAGAACAACCATGCGGTCAAAATGACCGTAGCTATAAATTATTGATATTTATTGAAAATAACTTATATATTAATATAAATATAGGTTTAGTCATAATATTTTCTATTATATTTTAGGTTAAAGTTTGTTTTATTGCATACATTTGCTACATATTACTTTCTTATAAGTATTTCCTATACATTTACCACTAACAGGTACTTTACATTTGCAACATTCTTCAGTAGTTTTGTTGCCTTTACATTATTTAACTTGTCACTGCCTCCTCTTTCTTGAGTTTGTTTCTGCTTCGTCTTTATCATCAACTCCAGAAGGGTCATCTTTTGATATATGTGCATGAATGTATTGAAGAAGAAAATCACGACGTGTAATTTGTTTATTACCGGTGACTTCTCTATAGATGATTGTTGCAATTATTCCAGCTAGTTTTTTTAGTTAGTTAGAAATTTATTACCGATTACAATAGTACATACAAACAATAAACACTAATGTAAAGAACACAACCACACAATGGGGTATCTGTTATTCCAGCTAGATCCAATACGTTGTAGTAAACATGAACAGGCCATCGACGAAATCCAGCTTTGGTAGAATATAAGCGGCCATTTGGTCGACGATATCAACACCGTACTTTGTTGAATTATAGTACTGTACAGTTTCAGGAATCATCTTTTTCCATTATCAATAGCCACAGTTTTATGCAAAGTGCTCAACAACAAAACGTTTTTAGATGGTTAACACTGGTAGACTGTTAGTGTTGTTTGATTATTTCTTAGTATTCGTGTCGTATAGCGATCTTCACGAGATGATTTGATGCATTGTGGTACTTCTCTACGAATCCTATTCATAGTACCAACAAAGGTTGTCTTTTTGATTTTAACTTCTGTGCAAGTTTCAATGACGTGAAAAAATTATCCGTCGTTACATTTCTTCCTTTCCCTGTGTAAGGTTCCACAAGACGGAGAACAACATATTCCGATAGTGACTGGTTGTTTGGACGGGAATCATCTTTTCCAAGATATGGGAATCCATTCAAGCAGTACTTGGATTGAGTATCAACTGCCAGCCAAAATTTTATACCAAACAAAGAGTTTTAACAAAGAGTTGTTCGTCAACAGTAATGTCTTGATGGGGTTTATAACATGTTACAACAATTTTCTATAAATTTATTCCATATTGTTGAAACCAATGCAAATTTATCAGTTCTCAAGCGTGAAAATCGTGTTGATTTTATATCAAAACGAAGAAACCTCATGATTTGATTGAAACGATTGCGTGTCATTGTTTCTCTAAAATATTGGGGACCCCAATTTTTTTGCCAAAGGTGTTCAACAGATTGGACTTTGGCCAGAACTCCTCTAGCAATCATGATTCCAATCACAGCATAATTTTTTTCGTAAGATGTAGACCAATTGTTACAATCCATCTTAGATCTTGCCTCTGTTTCAGTGCATTCTTTTATGTGTTTTATGATATAATCATCTATGAATAAATTGAATGCACTAAGCATATAACCATCAACAATTTTACGTTTGGTCAGTGATGTAGGTCCTGGTGATTCACAAATAATATTATTCAATCCGTATCTTCCGCTATGGCTGTCAGGTTGCTGAACTATATCCCACTTAGTGCCATCTTTTGCAGTCAGAATATCATTTGTTGCATGTTCCTCTTCCCCATAATATTCTTATTGACTTGTAGCTATATAAGTGAAATAAATAAGCAGTTATATATATGTAAAATTATGAGTACTAAATAAATGTCAAAATGCACTAAGAAAATCTTATAAATATTTGTTATGTGCAAATGTAAGAAATATTAGCGGCTATACCTGTTGTCGTTGATATTTCCAAGTCTTTCTGTTCATCTGTTGTTTCATTTTGTGAAATATCAACGTCACTGTCTGATGAGGAGTCCTTAGCCTGAGGATAGTATTCACTTTCATTAGAACTAGAACATTCTTCGTCTTCAGACACAGACGGCGAAATCGATTTCAAATAATCCAATATTTGATGGTTATTGAGCACTTTTTTACCAGACATCTTTCAGTATGACAGCCCGAATAAATTGCGAATAACTGCTCTTGTTTTTTTTTGTACGAATATGAAACTGCGTCATACAACATGCACATATGCATCTTTCAGTAAAGCGTCTAAAGAAATCAATTTTTAGCCGTTGGAGATAATAAAAAGATAACTTATACGTAGTATACATAAAGTAAATATTATTGCGGTCAAAATGACCGCATGGTCGTTATAGGTATTTTATGTTGTATCTTTAAAACTATTGATAAAATTGAAAAATAGTTTTGCAAAAAGAACAACAACTATGACATAGGAAAAGTCAACGGGTATCAATGTTATTGAAAAAGAAATGCGCTATTTGTTCATGTTTCAATTTTAAAATGCGGTCAAAATGACCGCATGGTAGTTCTAGTGTTAAAAACATTTTATTCGGTGAACTGCAAAATTTTATACAGTGTAAAATAAAATACACTAAATTATATACAGAAACAGAGTAAAACTATTCAGGTAGTTGCGAAAATACATAAATGAACATTGTAGTTCATATTTACGGTCCTCAAAAATAACCAGCTCATTTAGCTTTTCTAATATTACCCCCAAGAAACTAAGTGCGCTTAGATCATGAATAAGAAAACTCATTATTGATTTTTCCTCCCTCGTCATTAGAGACAAAATCTCTGTCATCAGGCAACAATTTCTGATTCATTCAATAAACATCCTACTCCCTAGCTTTTTCCTTCTTTCTTGCCTCCCATACTAAAAAACAAAAAACAACAGGAAAGTAATCACCACTTATTGACCGAGTTCTTTGAGACGCCTAACAAATCTCCTTGAGAATACAATAATATTTTTTTAATTTTCAAAACACAGAAGGAATAATGATGTCTGAATAAGACTCACATTTTTCCCTTTTCAACCTGATTCTAGAAAATGTTTGGCGGGAATTAATGAGAGTTGGTGCAATAACAATATACATAACATTCCTTTGGTATTTTCTTTTGAGGAATGAAAACAATATGTACAAGTGTAGTTAGAATAATATACAGGCTACGCATATAATAGTTGATACAATACCGCAATGCCATATTTACGTATGAATGTGAGCTAAAACACAAAAGGGGTTTGATTAGAAGAAATAAATCGTTTCTGTTATGATTCACAATTCAATAAATAAATACATTTATTAATGTATTTCATTTATGCTTTTGCGAAGAAAAAAATATTGCTTTTAGATATGTTTATTTAGGACTTTATTATCATAATCCCTTTTCGCTTTTAATTTTTTTTATTATGTATGTATGATGCATATATGATTATTAAATTATTGGCCCATTATTTGGAGGAGAAAAAATGCTTTGGGTACTGTATTAACATAAATACCGTGTTCACAGATATTACCAACGACAAATTGTTGAATGTAATTCTACGAATCAACCGAAACTATATACAATTTCGTAGTTTAATGCTAAAACATTAGATAAATCAAGTGAAGGCATTAATCTTTATATTGAATCGTACGTCATATTAACAACGACCAACAACAATGCTTTTCATATTAGCATAGGTCCTTTTTAAACATAAAATTGTCACCTCTTAGCAATCCTTATTGTTATTGCTATTACATAGTTAAATAAATACAAAGCATTTTCCTTTGAATTTGAACTTTGAAAGGTATGTTTGTTAAAATAACATATTTTATTACTCCTAGAAGTTTTTAACTTGTATAAAGTTTTAGAAATAATCCTGAACATTTTAAATTTTATTATGTTTTGGATGTCTTACTAATATATGATATTACTTCAGTATAAACTGCGTTTTACGTATAAAACACGTGCAATTTTGGTTTCGTCAATTCTGTTCCGGTAATTTTGATGTCAAAGATGCACCACGCTCTGAAAGGCCAATTGTCGAAAATATCCATAAAATAATTGAAATCGTCAAGTCCGACCGTCATGTAAGTACAACAATATCAAACATAATCCAAAAAGCAATATGTTTTTATCCTTAATTATTTGAAGCCCGTGTTAAAATACGTAACTTTATTTGCATATAATACTATGCAAATAACAATAATAATAAAAACATTTGCACTAAATCCTTGGCATTCTTGAAGGGAGAAAATACTTTGCAAACTCTTTCATTTCTATTGTCACCATGTTTAAATAATTTCAAGGGATTAATTCTTGTAATAATGTCCAGGACAGGAATTGGCATTGATGAAAAGATTTATTGGAAGTATTTATGAGTTGCAAAAGACAGAACTTTTATTTTACTTACTCTGTATCAAGGTCTTAATGAATTCATTATCACTTGGGGCCTTTTATATCATCGGAATAGCTCTAAAATAAAACTATGGAAGATTGCAAAGAAGTTAATTCCTTAAGGTTACATGCATCAGAAACCCTTTTTACAAATATTATAACAATATAATAGATAAAAAACACATCAAATCATATACTGATTTTATCAAATAATACTTTGAGATTAATTACATTCATTCATGTAGAATGAAAGGGTTATTAGTTTCGTATGTATATTGATGTTTGTTTGTTTAGCTCATAGATCATCCCCACCTCACCGGAACTCAATCCGGTATCAACCGGTAGTAAGATCTTCCAGGAGCTAAACCGTTTATTATTTAATACATTTTTAAATTTACAAATGTAGTTATAGCTCTGAAGAGAATTATTCCAGAATACGTTTTTTCCCATCAATCCTGTCGCTATTTCCCTCATTCCAGTATTGTTCGAGGGCAGTCATAAGCAAGTTGATAGGGGGTTTCTTCTCCTTCTTCGCAAAGACGACAAACGGGACTCTCAGTTTTGCCCATTTTTCAAGATGTCGATTTAAACGTATATGAGCACTGACCATTGCCACGATGTCGGAAATTTGATGCCGTTTATACCGGAAGATTTTGTTTCCAAAATAGGGCTCAGCTATGAACAATTTTGTTTGGCGGCGATTATCAATCGCCAGCCATGAAGTCCGCCATTCCTGCAGAGACGCCCTTCTTAATGCAGTTTTCACTTGACACATGGACGTAGAGACCATAATAGGGATTCATTCAATTGCTCATTCCTTGCCTAATGGGTCGGCAAGTTCGTTCCCTGTATTGTTGTTAGGTCCCTTCACCCATCCACGGTAACCTCACAATTAGAAGTCTCGACTGCATATTATATTTATCTTCATTTAAAAATAAATAAATGTTATTTTTTTGTAACAAATAAATATGTTTTACCCAAATATAATATAATATTTAATACAATAAATATGTTTTATTTAGTTATTTTAAACATATTTTAAGTGTAATTCGTTGTTCTAATAAAATAAGTATATATTCCATTGCATTCTGAATAGTAATAATGATTACATCATTTTTTCTTACAGTTTTGTTATTTATTTTTCTTATGATCACTATCTATTCTGCTTTGACAAAGCTAAATCCGTGTCGAATTGTAACATGACCCATGCAATAAGTTACAGAAAAGCCTTTTTGTAAATATATATTTCAATACATTTTATCCAATAATCTAATTATAATGCCTTTTGATATGTTTTAAAAGAAAGGTATAATAAAAATGCGGGTGGGTCTTAAAAGATGAATAAAAACAGGTAAAATTATTATTAAAAGATAAACAATAATAAAATCCAACGCCAGCAAAGCTGTATCACTGTAAAAAATATTATTGTGACGTCGTATTTTGTATATAAAAATTTAAAGAAAACCGCCTTGTTTAAAGCAAAACAATTCATTCTCTTTCAAATTTCACTCATTACTAAATATAATTGAATTGTTTTGTTTCCATTTAGTGGCTAAATATGTAGACTTTAGACTCACCTCTTAGTATGGCTTGTAAATAGTCTTAGATTGAGGAGCCTAGTCGTTTAATAAAAATCGTGTGATTTTAATAGATGTTCATTCTAGAATCTAGAATGAACATCCATTAACTTCGTATTTACAGGCATAAATAGGCCTGACGCTCTATCTCTTTCGTGATTGGGTTTGATAGTTTAAATTCATTACACCTGATTATTCACACGATGTGCATAATACGTTGTTCACGTAATATGCACATAATTTGTGTCCATGATTAAATGTACAGTAGGCATCAAGACGTGTCATTTTAATGTTCCAATTTATTTAATAAATAAATAAATCTACATTACAACCAATGCTATGTAGGTTTTTTTTCTTCATCCAACCAGCCTCCTCCAACAGTGGGCTAAAAATGCTTAGTAATAAAACAGGTTCTTAAATAAAATTAAATACTAAAAACTAACAGGCTCATAATAATAGCCTATATAGCCTACCTATATATAATGATAAAAATAAACAGGGACATTTTCTTATAATTCCAGAAGAACCAAAACAACACAAACATGGGCTCATTTTTTATGTAAGCATAACATGATTGTCTGTGGTTGGTAATAGATAGTATATATATATATATATATATATATATATATATATATATTATATATATATATATATATATATATATATATATATATATATATATATATAATTGGGGGGGGGGGGGGGGGGGGGGGAGGCGCCAGAGGATCTAAGTAAGATCAGGGGGGGTGTTTGTTCAAAAAAGGTTGAGAACCAGAGTTTGATCTCAATTCTCATTTCCTACATTGCTTATACCTCTTATTTTTATTTAGGTAGTATGTAGGGCATCTATGTTTGAATGAAAAAATAATAAATTATTCTTATCACCAAGGCTGTTGGAATTTGGAACAAAAACAATGCCATATATACCCATAAATATGCGGGGAAAATGCCTAAATATGCGAAAAATACGCGAAAAAAAGGTTATATGAGCAAAAAAAAACACCTAATATATGGAAAATAATGTATATTCAAAATTTATAATTTTTTTTGTCAAGTAATCATTGTTCCACTGACGAATGCGCATATCTTTTATCTTTAAATACCTTTCTGTCAGACTGGATCGCTGGTCAGACAAAAGAGACTTTAGTTTGGAGAAGACCCTTTCGCAGTTCACAGAGGTAATTGGAGCGCACGAGAAGAGGAACGGCAATTTGGGATCATCTTTGAGCTCTAATGTCTCTCTTTCATAATTCTGGAGTAGAATTTAATTTTTTCGAAGTCCGGGTTCTTCTCAAGGACACTGTTCAACTTGCTGGCAAAGGGCTCAACGGTCAGCTGCATCTGCACCCTCTCAGGATTCAATTTTCTCCGTAAGTAGATTCCTGATGCCTAGTAAAGATTCCCTCCTTCGTGAGGCAATCGGGTTAGAATTCAATATTCTTTTTTTTATAACCACGGGTAAACCCTTTTCTTCTTCTCATGGCACCCTTGTGGAGAAGTTGAGACCCGCAAATACTGAATATATTAATATATATATATATACCTTAATTTTTTTCAAAAAATGCGATAAATATGCAGAAAAAGGCCAAATATGCGTTATATGCGTTTAAAAGGTCGTTTATGCCCAGAAAGTTTATTTACCAGATTCCTACAGCCCTACTTATCACAAATTATATGCGTTTTGCTCCTTTTAAACCATTCAATATTCATATATGACTACATAATTTATTTCTCATTTATATATGCATTTTGGAAGAAGAGCATTCAGTGAATTAAATACACATCCCAATCCAATTCCTCTGCAGTCTCCTTGTATCAGACGCTTAACCTCCCAAAGGAACTATAGAATGATAGAGGCCCGAGGAATCGAATTTGACGGAACATACGATAGCATACTACTTAATGCACATTCTTTTACACCTCTTCTTTCTTCCTATTGACACACAATAACTTTATTATTATGTTTATTTAAATGATTTAAAAATAATGATAATACTATTTCAAATATATATCACATACCTATATGTGCAAGTATATAAAAACGGAGCAGTTGCTTCAAAGAGATTTTTAACTTTTATATTTTCGCAGTTTATATAATCTTATATTTTTTTAATTATTTTTGAACCGATGTTTTGCTTTTTGCCATTAAAAAAGATGGTCCCTATACTCCAATAGGTTTTAATGAAACCTGCTCTGTACTTTTTCCGGTTTCTCATATATATATTCTTCATTCAAATAATAATAATAATAATAACAATGATAATTCACCCTTCAAGAAAAAAAGATTCTTGTTCACTTGAATCCATCATAATAATTCTGAGAAATATGCCTTCGGCAATCTTCCAACCTGGAACCTTTCCCTCCCTTTTTCTTCCATCATTCAATCCACTCAAATTATTATTGTTTTTATTATTTTTATTAGACTAAATATTAAAAATCAATTAAAAACCATAATGACCCTGAAATCTTTGTATAATAAAAAAGAAGCCCTCCAGGTTGGCTCTTAACTGAATTGAAGACATCCCCGGCAAATATAACGAGACAGACTGGGGATAATTAAGCGTGATCTTTCTTAGACATAAATGAGAAAAGTTCATTATTTTTTAAAATTATAAAAAATATGTAGCAATTATGCTTGGACTAACGGATATTCGTTTTACTTAAACTCCCTTTTATATATGTATCAAAAGAAGGACCATGTTAATTTTCTTCTTTAAAAAATATTTTTGCTTGGAAGAAATGTATTTTTTAAAGAGATACTTTATTTCTAATGATATATTTAAAAATAAATACTTTTTTCTTTTTATGCGTCCTTTAGAAAGTCTTAATACTTGTTTATATAATAAGAGTAATATTATTTTGGTTCTAGGAATGTTTGTACAAAAACTTAATCAAAAATTTATAATATCATTCATTCCTTATACAAAAATGCGTTATCATAAATTCCTTATGCATAAGTGTTTATATAAATATTCCTAGAACCTTTTTTACATGAATAAGTTGATTTGGAAGTTTTAGGGCTTATAAAAATAAAATTCCTACCTTGTTCTTTATAAATAAAAAGTAATTTTCCTTTAATACAATATTAATATAGCTTTTTATGCTTTGAAAATTAACATTATTTAAAAGAAAGGAATGAAATGTAAAAGAAATCAATAAATATATTAATAACTATAAGCCTTAATTGTACAAAAGGTTAGAGAAACCAACTCAACTTGGTTAGATTTTTTGCACCATTTTGAAAACCTGATATCGTTTGGGCCACTCTCAGTGACCTCGAATGACCTCATCAATCTTATAAGAGTTGATATCTGCTATACATTTAGTAAAGACTTCTTAAAACACTACGGAGGTGTTTAAGAGACCTTATCATCCACATTTACTGTTTTCTAAGGTATCATGACTGTCTACTATTTCTTGTGAGAAGAGTGTAAGAGGAGCGTGTTGTATAACACTTCGAATAATCCTTAAAATCCCTTTTCGAATTGTGATACTTTAAATAATAGGAACAATGCTGTAAAAATGATATTTGTATAAAATAAACATATTCTTTATATTTACAGACCTGAGGCACAAAAGCATTACTACTTCGTCGTAACTTTATTACAAGAAATTGATGAATATTTTGTCCCTTCAATTAAAAAAGTACTCAAGAGGCAAACTTCCTTTACCCAACCTGAAAATATATTACTTGTATTCCTAACCGATTAAAGATAATAATATCTACAGTAGAAAAAGTTTGGCTTGCACGAAATAATATTCAAAAACTAAGAAACTCTCTACTACCAATCACTGTCAGCATAGGTTCTAAACTTTTTTAAAATCCTATCGACGAGTCAAAAATAATTTTGTCCGTTACTCCAATTTTGATATTTTTGCCTGTGGATGATAATATGAACGCAAATGAATATCCTTTAAATATTATTTCTTATATTTTATTAATTATTTATATATTTTAAAGTACTACAGATATCTTCCACAAATAGATAAAGTAAAAGGTATTCTATTTTAATGCTTTTAATTTTCGGTAATAACCTTATATATTTATATATTTTTAGAATAATGTAACTGTTCCCGTTTATATTTTGTAATATCTGTTTTCAAATTTATCTATTTATTTTCTTTTACACTATATTTTTATAATAATAAGTAGGTGTCTTAAAAATTCAATACAAATATGTGGCCCTTTTCAAGGGGCCCTTCACAACTGAGGCTCCTAGACAGTAGCCAAGAAGAACCTGTGAGTGTATCCGTCCCTGATAGAAACATATATATGACCTTATTATATAAGTAACATATAAAAATTATTCCTAGGCTCATCAAGGAACCCACCCCAGGAAACACACACACACAGATACATATTATTATTATTTTGTTGTGTTCTCAACATTGTAATTGAAGCCTTTGAAGGCCACATCTTGAAATTAGATCACTCACTCACTCTTTCCAACCCTCCTAAAAATATTCAGACTAATTGAAGGAATTTTACTCCGTAGGCAACTTTATTACAGGGTCATATAAAGTATTAACAAGCTTACAAAAAAATATATTCATAGATATGCATTGGAAAAAAAAACTCAATTCATTGAGAGAGTGGAGGGGGCCATAAAAGACCACAGAGCCTAAACGAGTAAAAAACAGCGTAAATAGAATATTAGTATATAATAATATAATAAATATAAGTAAAAAGTTTTTATTAAATTTGCATATTAGCTATACCCATAAATACTTGAAGCTAACTCGATCTCTTACGATCTCTCTGTAGCTTCAAAGGGGGTGACGAGAGCAGTCTGACCTCACTTGTTCGACTTACTTGATATGACACAACAACCATTTGTCAACGATATCGTTATCGTTAAACAACACGCCATGCCCATTTGGAAAGCAGTTAATGGTGACGCTGCCCTCTGACAAGGACACTTGAGGACAATTATGAACTCACCTGCAGTGAGGCCTAAAAAAGCCTACCTCAATGAACTGCGTCGAGGCTGTCAAGCCTTCCGAGGACTTGGGTATTGCTCATTCTTTGAGAGAAGCCTGCATTGTATCTGGAGCTCGGTGTGCGACCCGACTTTTGTAAGAATGACTCTATATCTATTCAGTCAGGATATTCACTAAAGTATTTTGTGTTATA
Organism: Caligus rogercresseyi; assembly: GCA_013387185.1. Lineage (NCBI taxonomy): Eukaryota > Metazoa > Arthropoda > Copepoda > Siphonostomatoida > Caligidae > Caligus > Caligus rogercresseyi. The sequence goes on from CP045902.1 coordinate 6,880,375, forward strand.
TTATTTCATTTTATATACTTAATATTGTTTTATTTCCTGTAATCAAAAGGCCAAATCTATGACAACTTTAAATATAATTAAATAACAAAAACTTTATTTATCTCTTTATATACATAACTGTGCAAAATATTATGGCTATATAAAGTTGTCACGACCTCAAACAAAAAAAAATCCTGTTTTTCATATGTAAAATTATCATGTTTTAACTGAAAATTGGTATATAATAACGTTTTAGGTTTTTGTAGTGTGAAAATGGTTGTCATATCTTATTCGAGTCCGAATTGTCAAAAAAAATATTAAATCAAAAACTTAGTTGTAAATTCAAACAAAAGAATATGTCTTAACAAACTTGATATATGAATTAAGAACCTTAAAATGATTATATTTTGTGTAGAGCTCCATGTAGTTTTATTATTATTATTTTCATATCATAATTAGGGAATTTCAAATAATTATTTGGAAAAGCCGCTTTGTCTTTATTTAGCCATAGATTTTATGGCATTTATACATATTATTAATTGTTTAATTTATATAATATGAAAATTTAATTTATAAATACCTACAAAGACATTAAACTTTAGGAAAATGTTTGGTCACGTTTTGAGTACCACCACCAACAATAAAATTTATTTTTAAGAGTATACTTTAGCATGTTACGTTAACTATGGCCTTGCAGAGATACAATGCCTTTAAACTATATGTATAAATACATTAAATGTATATATATATATGTCATAAATAAATTATTTTGAGCTATACTTTTTATCAAGAATTTTTTTGTTAAACAAATATTCATAGGTTTATTTTTGTATTTATGAATAATTTGTTTGATAAAATCTAATGCCTACAAATTTTTAAATGTTAATATATCCTAACCAACAACTTATCTTCATTCTATGGTATCCCAACGGCCAAGCCAACCCCATGTGGGCCACAAAAAAGTGCCCCTTTTGTAGAAGTAATTCAATCTGAAAAAAAGAAAATAATTCAACCCGTTTTTCTTGAATCACTCTTTATCCTTTAAGACGTTGTTATAAAGACGTTGACTTACCCTAACAACAAAAAAACAGAGGGGGGCTCCTAATAAAGCCTTAAAGCATAAAAGTTACACAAAAATATCTATTAAATTTGTAGATGTTCTCGATAGGGGTCAAGAGAAGAAGGGGGGGGGGGGGAGAGTAAAGATGGGTGGGTCTTTTATAGTCCTTCATCTTAGGGTCTCCCTAATCTTTGTATAATCAAAGGACATCGGCCAAATAATATTTATTCGTATTTTTTCCCTTATATCAGATGCCACTCCCATTTATACATTTAAAAAAAGAAAGATTATTGAATAGTTCAAGTTTAAAAAAAATAACCTTGAGAGTTTTAAAAATACTGTTCAGCAAAAAGGAATGTAACGTTTATTATTATTGGCGCATATCTGTATTATCAGTAAAATGAAGGGTTGTTTTGTGCCCATATATTTCGATAGAATTACATTATCTGACTGGATATAAAAAAGCATTATAGAATTAAAATTAGTCTATCGAAGCTAGTATCTTTTCAATGAGGTTGACCTCTTGGGAGTCGAACCTGCAACTTAAACATTGAGAGTTGAACACACCTTAACGCACACGGCTATATCACTCCCTTATGAGGTATGTATATTCTTGTCAATTGACCAATAAAACTAATATTTTAATGTTTGCAAATAAAAAAGCTTTCGTCGTTTAAGTCTTATCGTTATAACGAATATTTTTTTGCCTATATGGTTCGATAGAATTGCATCCTTGATGATATACATAAGCATTATGAATTTAAAATCAGTCACTCGAACCTAAGATCTTATCAATGAGGTAGAACAAAAATGACCATCCCCTCTCAGGATTTTTAATAATGAATAATTAATTATCCTCGATAACAATATTAAATAATACTTATATTCGAACAAAATATCGATATATTTACATAGTGGTGTATTAAATGAGAAAATGTACTTTATTTGCAAATAATAAACAGATTTAAGTAACTTCAGTAGAAATAGTACAGTCTTCTGTTAACCTGCGATCTTTATACTTCGAATTCATATCCATTGGATAACTATTTTGTTGTATACTATTGAGTAAAATGAATGGTTTTCTCAAAATAATATACCAGATGCTAGCAACTTTTTTGACATCAATATAAGAATAAAGCCACAATGAATAACTGTTGACTGAGCATTCACTCAATATAATATGTCTAAGTTGTTGTTTTTAAAAATGTCAAAAATGTATGTTCTACATCTTAATAAATTTGTTTATTGTCAAAAGCAAATATTGTTGTTTGGTAGCATGCTTATTTATAAATATTTAAGGCACAGTTTCGTTATCCGTTCATGATAGGTGTCCTTGACCAACCTCGTCAAAAACATATAATACTCGACTTCAATTATATTCAATACTATATTTCAAAACCAAAAACCATATGAATACAATTACTTTTAATCACATAATCACACATATGTAAAAAGGCATTCATAGATCTGAATTATGGTAGATATAATAATCCTGACAATTGTAATATTTCCCATTCGAATCCCAGCTGTCCTATACAAATATAAATTTAAGCCTTGGATTTTGTAAGGTGCAAAAAGTATAAATAAAACGTACACAAATATATTTGCACATTTCGTCATCAAATTACATTAGTCTTTAAGAAGAAAGACTTTTTCCAAGAATCTTTTTTAATGTGTGAACTAATGAATGATTGACTAACCGATGATATAAAGGATATTGTTGTTAGCTTCATCATAATATATTTTACTCCATTGCACGAAAAAAGCTATATTAATGCATCTTTTAATAATTGTCATAGTTATAAACAATATATTAGTTTTAAAACGCACAAGAAGTTTTTATTATAGTGTCCCACAAAAAATAAGAAATTGATTTTATTTTTGGACAAAAGTACAAAATTATATTTTGAAACTCAAAACAAGTAAAACTGCCCGGACATTTAAAAAATATCGATATTATTATTTAAAATTATTTGTTACGTTTTTTATTCAGAAGTAAGTATTTCTTTGTATATATATATATATAATATATAAATACAGAGTGGTACAGCAAAAACTAGAAAAGGACATAGGCCAATTGGAAGGCTGAAATAGTTTATTTTAGAGCCATCTTAATGGCAAATTCCTGAAACAAAATATGTTAAGGATACAGTAAGTTACAATTTTTATTCAATGTGTCCTCCATTATTCCTGATGATGGTTTCAAATACGTGGACGAACGGAGGCACAGCAGGTCTTGATGAGGTTCTTGACATGTTGTCCCACTCCTTGGTGATGATGGCCTTCAGGGCCTCGACACTGGGGTGTGAGGTTTCGTTGGTCTTGCCCTCCAGGAAACACCAGACAGCAAAGTCTAGAGGGTTCACATCCGGCGATGAGGAGGGCAAGAAGTCCACTAGCCAAAAGGAGGCTATGTTCCCCTTGCAGAACTCCTGAACCTTCTTGGACGTGAGAGTCGGGGCTCCGTCCTGGGTGAACACATAAATGTTCCGGGGGAATGTGCTCTTTAGCCACGACAAGACCTTGTACCTAAGGACCTTGTAATAGACATCAGAGTTGACCATCTCATTGGGCCTGAAGAATGTGGGGGCATCTTGTTGCCGTCGGAGGCCACAATGCCCAGGACCATGACTTGGGCTGGATGTTTGGTCCTGTAAGGCCCCTCCACCTGACCTCTTGTTTCTGCCAAGAATCGATCATTTCTTTTGTTCAGCACTGCGTCCACTGTGAATATCTTTTTGTCGGAGTAGATCTTGACCGTGTCGACGTTGTGCTTGAAAAAGTTGAGGACTTTTTTGGCTCTCTCTAATCTTCTGGCCTTCATGGTGGCCGTCAACAGATGCCTTGGTGTCCTGACAAAAACTCTTGAGGCCCAAGTCTTGGGGGACAGCCCTGTTGACGGTAATGGGGCAACGTTTCTCTCGGTGGCCATCTTCTTCATGGACTTGGTGGGGTCCTTCTTGATGTCCTCCTGCAGGAGGTCCAGGAACTCACCACTTCGTTTTTTGTTGTGTCCCCCAGTCCTAGGCTTCCTGGAGATCGGATCCATGCCCTCCATGGCCTTCCTGATGTTGTAGACCGTGGCCAAGGATACCTTGATCTGGGTCGCGATCACCTTCGGGTCGACTTGGGCGTGTAGGAGGTCAACCGCCCTTTGCCTTTTCTTCTCTTGCTCAGACATTTTTTGTTATACAAAAACACAACAGATACCAGTTGTAGGATTTTGTTTACTCTTTCGAATGGCGCCAAGCTCAAGATCGTACAACAAATAACGATGGAGCTAGGGCCTTAAAAAGTCCATTCTAATTTTGCTGTACCATTCTGTATATATATATTTATAAATATCAGACTTGTTGACGTTTGCAAAAAATTGTCGTTCATCAAAAGTTATCGCTCGTTGTTCATCATTATTTTCAAATTGAATCGTTCATCATTCTGAAAAAAAATGACAACGTTTTTTTTTTGGAAAGGATTTCTTTCTCGCCATTTTGAAAACAGTGATTGCGATTTTTTAGAAAGCAAATTTTCTCATTAAAATGAAAGTTTTTGTTGTTTTTGGCGCCAAAAACGAACAACGAAAGATAAGGAATTTTTCTTATCGTTCGTCGTTCATCGTTCGGTAACGACGAACGACAACAAATGAACGATAAATCAAAAAGTCGGATTTATATATATATATAAGTTAAACAGTTGTTATTAGATTTTGGCATTCTTCTCATTGATCGTTTTGTTAACTATTTCTTTAACAAAATATCGCATTAAATTACAAAAAGACCTTTATAAGCTATAAACATACATTTTGGGCTTAGACCAAAATATATCCATATTTTTTTGCTAAGTAAAGCTACACTCCCACAATGGTTAGTTTATAACTATTATGATAATAACAAAAGCTTACCCCAGAAAATGGATGAGCCGTGATTGAGCACACACACAAGGCCTTGTCAATTATTATTATTATGAACATAATTCATAGAGGAGTTGAAGAGAACATAGCAATCAAGGAACCTTCTTATACTTCCTTCCTTCCGTAGAACAGCCTAGTGTAACGCGTTCGATTAAGGGTTTGTATTGTTTTTATTTTGATTTATTGCACCCTCAAGACTCTTTCCGAAGAAGAAATAAACAACATTCTTTTCTTTGGTGTCGTCTTCTTCTGTCCTCTTAATTACAAATATATATTTTAAAGTGTCCATATATTCATTAGCGGTTCTCTTGTTCGAAGATCCTCACACCTTGGTCAATAAATCATTTGCATTTTGCACGCTGTTGTTTACGTATTTGTTCTTAGTCTTGACCGGAGTCCTTTGTGAATGATCCTCTTTGTCTGAGGGAAAAAAAAAATTATGAATGTTTTTATACAATCATTATAATTATGGAGTTGAAAAAAAAGGAAAGAAACGTTTTTTATAAATAAATATTTTGCATAGATTGGTAGTCTGGTCATGAAAATAAGGACTGTGAATAGTTTGTCTGTGTGATTTTTATAAATATGAGTCCTTTTAAGAGAAAATATTGGAAAAGCATTAAATATCTTTTTCCATTTGTGCTCCGATAGAATTGAATTCCTTTGAAGTATAGAGTTTAAATGAGTTTCCACAATCGATGATCTATTCAATGAGGTTGATAAAAATTGACCTCCCATTCGCGGGAGGTGAACTTGCATAGCTTGTCGTGTTCCACATTATTCATTTACTACTAATAAAGAATAAAAACTAAGAATTATAAATGAAGGAATATCAAGCCATAAACTGATTCTTTGAAGGTAGGTTTCCTAAGAATAAATTGAGGTCGAATCTTTGATGTCAGGGGGAATTGATGATCTTAACCTAAAACACATAATTGCATGTAATATATGTAAATTAATTTATTTCATATTAAATCATGATTGGATAATATGTATTCTTACTTTTGAATGTTTAACCCTTAATGACTTTTTTCGTGCAATTATTTAATTCATTCCACGTTCCATTGGATTAAACTCAGTATTTAAAATGGTTTGAAGATGCTAAGATCTATAAAATAAATAAAGCAAACCTTTATTTGGAACTTTGTACGGCTTTTAAATCATTGATTTTCTTACAAAATAGTTCATAAAAAAATCCCTGGTCATATTTTTTTTCTTTATTATAAACAACAATAACAACTCTTTTTAACCGTAGCTTCAAAAAATATTAATTAAGAATATGTATATTTCACATGTCCCTCTCAGAACAATTATTTGTTTGAAAGATTTTAAAGAAAATTAATAATGCCAAACCATAAACACATGAAGATGGATGAATGTCATTTATTTATTAGACAGCTATTTTTCTGTCAAACACTGTGTTGGTGACAGTGTCCCGATTTTCCTTCTAAAAGTTACGACTGGCACTCAATCAACTCTCATTAGGAAGTGAGTATTAAAGAACAATGGAGAAAATATTGTACTCTGTCTGCAAGACTTATTTTGAAACGTCGTAGTATTTTTTTATTTGATCGTTAAGCTATAGATAGAATATGGTAGGACTTTTTTAAATAAAGTTCTTTTGTAACTACGGTCATAAGCTCCAAAATCGGACATTCTGGTCGCCTCGATTTAGTTGTTTTTACTCCATATTATTATTGTTCTGGTTAACAACTCGATCGGTATCTACGAAACGGGAAAACATTAAACCAAATTTACCAACTCTGAGAAAAGAAAACAATAAAAATCATATTACCTCTTTTCTAATGTCTTCCTGAAAAGCAAACAAAAATATATAAAATGTCTTCATAAACATATTGGACAAGTAAGTTTGTCCTAGGAGAATGGCTTTTATTTAAAGTATCTAAATATTTAAATAATTATAAACAAATTATTAACTATATCTATGGTTCCACAAACGGCTCATACAAACTAAGCTTTGGGAGATCAATCTAGGAACTAACAAAACAAAGCCGATACTCGTATAAAATATGTCCAAGTCTTCTAACATGAAAACCTATTTTTTTGTTTCAACAAATCTTAATAAAAACATATAATTTAGTCTACATTTGATGATATCAATCGTTTTATAGACCATCCCTTTATTTTTTAAACGCCTATTAGATCAAAAAATACCCTAGTTGCATTATATTGTATTGTTATGAAATATAAGGCAATTATAAGATTTGAGCTCAAAGGTCTTACTCAAAGCCGTTTTAATGCTTGTTTTGGTGGGGTTATTAAATTAAATCAACATACAAAGGGTCTGATTGGGGAATGAACAGAGGAAAAAATGCAAATATGAAATGCAAATGGAAATACGAAGTTATTTCTTTAAAATAGATATTGTTTATATAATGGTAAGTGATGGTCTTCCATAAGGGGCTCCCCTGGTGTAATCCGATATACCCTCTCTTACCACCATGGAAGTGGAAGCAAGGTGGAATTTATGGCTTCTCCGCCCTTTCCAAAATACCTATACTAATAACAAGTTCAATACTACATAGTAATAAGATAACAAGGTGTCATTGAACATATATACTAAAAGGTACCATAAAAATCACTTTGTAAAGTAATATTGCATTGGCACTTAAAATTGAAGATGGAACAGAATCAACTTATTCATGAAGGGATATTCGGACAACCAATTAAACATGATGGTGACTATTTTTGTACGAGGATTGAAATTTGATATTGAAACCCAGAGAATGTGTCTTCTTTATTGTGGGTCCCCATCAAAACAATATATCTTCAATAGTACAATTTTACATATACAAATATTGATGATGATTTTATGAGTATTATTGAAGACTTTATTACCTCCGCCGAAGGAGGTATTGTTTTCACTGGCGTTGGTTTTGTTGGTTGGTTTATTTGTCAGCAGGATAACTCAAAAAGTACGGAACGGATTCGGATGAAACCTTGTGGAGTTGTTGGAAATGCCAAAAGGAACAAGTGATTCAATTGTGGCATCTCTGAGTGCAGAATTAAGATGCAAAATGAGCTAAATACTAATAATATATCAAGTTAGCCTACTCTGCCAATAGATGTCGCTGTGCTGTGAAATCGGGTGCCAGGAGTATCTTCCTATCGGAATTTCCGTCGAGGGGAACCCTCTCCCGTCCCTCTACGCCACCCCAGTCGTGAAAAATCCGCCTCGGAGGGCTCATAAGGACCCCGTGACGGCGGAGGCTTGCACTCTCTGAGTGTATATATGCCTCTAGTTACAAATGAAATTCATTTGTAAGTATACAATAAATTAGTTTGTTATTGATGTGATTAAATGTTTACATGAAATATAGTTGTATTTGGTACAAAAAATAAATAAACATCATTTGTATATATTCATAACATCTCAAACCCTTCAACCCAAATCTCTTTAAAATGCAGATACTTGTACTTGTTTTATTGACCGACATGTAAAATAACTGAATGCATAATAGATTAATAAAATTATATCAACTACGACGACGGACTCCTTGATTAATTATTTAATTAAAATACTTCCCGTCCCTTGTCTTTATGATCCAGAAGACGATAGTCACCTATATAAATATTTTTTGTAGAATTGCAAATGATTTGATAGTATGTGATAATCAAGTTTTATTAAATAAAAATGTTTTATCTTAAGTCCTTCACATTAAAATGCATTTAGTGTAGAGCTTTTAAGAAAAGTAATAATATTTATTGATGCATGCCTTCACATAATATCTTAGGGTTTGTAATTATATTTTGTTTTTATACATATTTAAAAATGAACTGGTGGATTTAAAAATCCATCTAAAGTTGACAAGTATATATTCCTAAAATCGATTACACAATCAAAGGAAGAGAAAGGAATACCTTTTATTTTCTCTAAAGGAATCCATGTTTTAAGGAATAGAAAAAGTAAGAAGTGACAAAAGGTATACCCAGTGACGTCATTTTAAGGAACTAGTTTTTTATTAAACAAAAGAGCGATTTTGCTAAGCATTTATTTTTGAATTTTCTTATGTCTATTCACATGAATAAATCGTCTCAAGAAGAGGAGTCGCCATTTTATGTCATCACAGAGTTCTTCTACTTTAGTAATATTCTCTTCCCTATAAAGTATCCTTTATAATTATAATAACTCGCATATTTGGGCACCTTCGACGCCCAAATGTTCGCCCTTCAGGTATGGGTAGGTTTTGGAGCTAGTTTGTGAGTGAAACAGACCTTAAAGAATATAAGAGAGGAGAGAAAAAATAATTTTCGGTTTTGTACAAACATTCCTCATAAAAAGTTTGACTTTGTACAAAGAATATGTTTTAAGTCACATGAGATACTTTTTTCTTTTTCTCTAACTCCCCCTCCTCCTTTTCTTTTTCTTTTTTCCTCTCTTTAACTTGAAAAGTAGGTAGTAAAATCAGACAAGGTCTGAATTTTTTTCATTTCTGGTTCAATTACTTTACGAATAGTTTTATTAGGTCCGTCTTGACTCAATGATTCCATAAGTACCTTCAAAGTTCAAATCTGACCATAAATGTGGGAGGAGATAGCGTGTGGACATACAGACGGACAGAGATTGGTGAATTATTATATAGATGAAATAGTTTTATTCCACAGATTTGGTTTTTTATTGCCCCTTTGGGTCGCTAGAAATGCATCTCTGTGGCTTTAAATACGCATCGAGCGAGTAATTAGTTACTCGAATCTAGGATCTTATCAATGAAGTTGACCAAATCGAAACATTCCTCTCTCAGAAGGATTTGTACCTGCGCCCTCAACATTGAGAGTTGAAATCGCCTTAACACTCTAAGCTTTTGAGTTCCTTTAAAAATAATGCTATTTTTAAAAAATCTACAAATGCTTAAGAAAATTGATCAATTACCACTATAAATAATAAACTTAGTTCTACGAGAGAACATATAGTCATAATTAATATTATATAAAGTAATTTATAATAGAGGATGCAAATATTTTTTTAAAGTTATTTTTTAAATATATCTCAGACAAAAAACCGTTATATATATAGGTATATAGATATATATGTAGATATATCAGGAAACGACCGGTTACCCGGTCCGGGTCCTGGTTATTTTTTTAACGTCCCGGCACAGCCCGGTATCTAAAAATCACCGGGCTGGAACTTTTAAGACTTTTCAAAATATTAAAGAAAATTATAATTTTTTCTATTTCTTTTCTTAAAAAAGTCGTCACTTTTTTTGGAATTTATTTTTCTAAAAAAAACATTATCACTTTTTTTGGGGGGAATTTATTTTCTAAAAAAATGTCCCTTTCAGAATGACGAAGGAAAGAAAATATACTGAAGTCCCGGCCCAGTTTTGGCCCAGCCCGGTATAAAAAAATTAAGTCCCGGCCCGGGTTCCGGCGAAAAAAGGTGTCCCAGTCGTTTCCTGATATACGTATATATATATAACTAAAATTGACTATTTCCGAACTGTATATATATATATATATATATATATATATATATATATATATATATATATATATATATATATATATATATATATATATATATATATATATATATATATATATATATATATATATATATATATATATATAATATATATATATATATATATATATATATATATATATATATATATATATATATATTCGTTCATAATTTCGACCTGAGTTCCTACTCATTTAACTCTTGATTCACGCATTAATATTAAGTAGTGAAAGTTGACTCATACAAATTAGCTATTCTGATGGAAAGTAGTAACCCCACCATTAATAATAATAATAAGCTTTCCTACTCCCATAAAGTCAAAAAGAGTGGGGGGGGGGGGGGTACTTCACGATGAATATCAATTAAGGGTGAAATTAAAAGCCTCTTGAATGTCACCAGGTGAAATTATTTTAAATAACAGTAGGTAGCTGGAAGGATCACTTTGATATTAAAACTAAAGTCCTTATTAAAAACAGGATGTTATGACCCTTTGAGCTGAATAAACGGTGTAGTCTTTAAAATCTTCAAGTAGACTCATTTATATACTTGCAACATATCAAGAATTATGAATAAGAGGCAAGGCTGGTATTTTTTAGCTTTTTTGTCGCGAAGCATTTTCTTCGTACTCCTTTTTGTCATGGCAAATATCCACGAGAAAAAAAAAAAGAAACGAAGAATTTGACTGACTTTAAAAGAGGTAAGCGAGGTAAATACCCTCGAGAAAAAGGCGGTTATAATTAGTTTCACGGGAATTTGCACGCGATGAAATTACTGTGTCGCTGCTGTTAACCTTTCAAAGGCCTTGGAGCCTTTCACAGCTATTAAAAGAGGCATGCACCTTATCTAGTAATCGGAGGGAAACAAAGACAATTGCATATATAAAAATTATATAAATATATGTTTTTTTTTAACTTTTTAAATAATGTTTTACTAATGTAATATTTGTTTATATATAAAGATATATATTTTTAGTAGCCATGAAGGCTAGAGTTATATTAGTTCCGAAATAAAATCATACAACAACAGCAGTAGACCATTTTCTTCAATAAAACGTGATGGCTTGAAAAAGAGCGGGAATTCAAACAATGAAATACTTTACTCATGGCTGTTGAGATATAAACATCTACTCAAACTTATTATATCAACCTTAAGAACACTAAGAGACCTTGTTCATGGGCCTTTATCTAAATTTATAAATCCGTTAGATAGGTTAGCAATATGTTACTTATTATGATCAATAAAGTAGGTTAAAATTTCGTAATTAGGAAAAATATTAAGGTAAAATTGAGTGTATCCTCTTTGACGATAAATAGATCCTTCCCTTGAAAAACATGGAGATAAAGAAAGGAAAGTAAGTTGACAAGAGAATGAATTAGAGTTATTAGCGAGTATGACAGCTTTGGTCTGGCTGTAATTAACCCCCAAATTATATTATGGTCCTGTCCTTTATATTATTATATTAAATTGTTGATTTATTATGTTTTGACTATTTTTTTGTTAATGTATTTTAATTAGATGTTTTTTTTAATGTAAATAACAAGAGTATGTCCTTTTTTAAAGCTATATTAATTATTATTCAGCGATTTTTTTTTGCCGTTTAACTTTTGTTTAGAGATCGAATTTGAAAGTAAAATGTTTTTTTATATATATTTATATATGTGTAATTTCACTAAATCAAAAAAGTTACTTAATTTAATAAAAAACTAAAAAAAGTTTTAGCTTTTTGAAATATGCCCGACTGCTGTTTTTCGTTGCTTTATTACTCTTTCTCATATAATATTCTTTCTACTACATATTTGATACTTTCTTTGGTCGATATTTATTCTTTAGAATGTCCCTAATTACTAACTCACAACACAGAGCTCTTGTAAAAAGAGACAAACTCTCCGCTACCCATCATTAAAACTATAACTCAACTATAACTACCACTTATTTGAAGAGATAGAAAAAACATGGATTCTTACATCGTGGGAATTCCTTTTTGGTCTGAGTTCACCACAATGACTCCCCAAGAGTTGCTTTTGTCAGCAACCAATGAAAAGGAACTTGATGATTCATTCATCCTTAATTCATGGATTTTTTCGTGCACTTCCTACATTTTGTTTGTCCTGGAGAATTCATATGATTTAGGGTTGTTGGGTTCAAAGACTAAAATATTGAATAGAGGAAGTCCACAATAAAATCTTATGCAATGGTAATATAGATACTTTACCAGAAGAAGAAGTTCAATTCATAACGAAAAAGAGTGGTAGACGATTCACAATTTACTGGTTCAATTTATCGACTAAGGATTTAACAGAAGGTCTCTGTAAATAATTTGTTTGAGTAATTTTTATTACAGTTGTTATTTTCACATAGAATTAGTATTGGATATAAAATAATGATACAAACATTCTTATGAAATAATTGACAATTATTTACAGAGACTTAAGGACCGATAGGACCGGCCCTAAGACTGGACTGGACCGAATAAATTGGGACCGAGACAACACTATATAAACCCACTATGTATTCCCCAAAAAAGGGTGGAACTAAGGACGAGTTTAATTGCGACGGCATACCGAAAAACAGAACTTGACCTTAAAATCCCATGCCTCCATTACGATTCTTGTACTCCTGATACAATACTAATTATACTTTATATATTGCACAAAATATCAAAATATTATTTTAGGTGCCTAAAATGAAAATAGTTATTTTATGTCAATATGTTTTTATGTAATAAAAGATGAATTTTATAATTGTCTTCTAGTATATTTTTAAAAATACTACACTTTATATTGATCGTGATTGATAAAAAAACTTGAAATATATAAACATAGTGCTTATATATTTTCCGGCATTATTCCTTATTACATATTTGATTATCTTGGCGTGTAATCATTAATATTTTCCCCCAAAAAAACATCCTAGCACTTAGGCTAGTCTGGGATGTCAAGATTTTAAAATAAGAGATTCGATAAATATATATATTTATATAAATTAGAAAAAAATAACAAAATTTCAATAAGTAATTAAAAGCAAATTGTTTTTGAAAAAACCCTTAAATTTAAACAAATAAATAATAAAACACTACCGTCTACTACCAACTATATAGGGACACATTTTGTTTAATAATAAAGAACTGTGTATTAGTAAAAAATATTTCCGATAATATAAGCAAAGCACATTTCATATAAGCTTTAAAATCCCTATATGGATAATCCTTTATGTAATGAACGTATTTCTTCTTTTTTATTGACATCATTATTACTTTGATTAGGACCCTAATCGAGATCAGGTTTGACCTTACCAAAACGGGTATTACACCTAACCCATGAACTCGCTGGAACATGACTATTTATGGCTTTGAAAGGGAATATGGCTTTATTATGATGAAGTGTACAATGCTTCCTCTAGCTCTGAAGTACAGCAGCAATGGTCTATCGTAAATGTTTTTCATAATACGTGGAAAGATGATAACCAGGCAATATTTAAAAAAAGAAGTGTTTCCTGGTTTTTTATGGGCATGCAGTTCTCAATTTTTAAAGAAAATAAAATAAATAATATTTATATTTTACACAACTTTTATATCTCCATACTAATTGAATAAAACATAAAGGAGCTCGATAGCCGTGCGTGTTAAGGCGATTTCAACTCTCAATGTTGGGGGCGCTGGTTCGAATCCCGAGAGGGGATGGTCAGTTTTGGTCTACCTCATTGATAAGATCCTAGGTTCTAGTGACTAATTTACATGCTATAATGCTTATTTATATCCTATCAGATGCAATTTTATTGAACCATATAGGCAAAAAAAAAACAAAAAAAAAACAACGCTATAAGGCTTATTTATATCCAATCGGATGCAATTCTAACGAACCATAAAGGCAAAAAAAATAGATTTTTTTGACTCTATGGTTCGATTGAGTTATATATGTAAGGTGTTTCAGCAAGAATCCATATTACTTATTATTTTTATTTTCTCGTATCCTTCCATTATTACTCCAACTGCAAAGAAATAAATCATTTTGGAGTCATGTTGAACCGAAACCTAGAACTATGAAATCAAATTATAAGAACCTCGTTCTTTTTACCGAACTAAATATGACATTCATGGGTAAAAACACGCACAACTTGTCTTAAAATTCTTCTGAAATGTTTGATTGTCATTTTTATTTTAAAAAAAAACCATTAAAAATTATTTTTCTTCTTTTTACAATTTTCATTTAGAATTGATTTCTTGTGACTCAATTCATGTCAGCATATGAATAAATATAATATAATTTAATTCGATTTGAATGAATTTTTCTGTAGTCGTTATAACAGATTGGCAAAAAAAGAAATAGACGTTTAATGTATTCAAAGAACGTTGAGGTGCTATGGCCATGGCAAACAATGCAATTATATGGATAATTTTAAATGAAATTATTTCATCAAAGAAGCGATATATTTGAATATGTCTTGAGTGGTTAAAACATAATATTTTACTTTTTAAATATAATATTGAAGTACCTTTTATAAACCTTAAAATATTATTAATGCTTAAATATTTATTTATACCATCTCAATTATTAACTCCAATTTGTTGTCCTTTAAAAAATATGTTGGTTTTAAATGATTGTACAACTTTTTTGACATGATCAAAGCATACATTATTAGTAGCCATGAAGGCTAGGGCTATAGTAGCTCTGTAATAAATCATACAACAACAACAACAACAGAAACCAATACATTTTACATTTTGTTCAAGATATATCTAAAATATGGTAGGATATCTATTTCTGTGTATCTATATTATTAAATATTCTATTGTTTAACAAATACTCAAATAATTTGTTGCTTGACAAATTACATTAATCAAATATCATTTTTGCGTTTATCTTGATTGTTTATTCCCTATAATAAATAATTGTCATACAAATTCAAATTACAAAGTTTGAATAAATATTTTTTTAAAACTTTATTCATATTTTGTGTAATTGCATATGAGTACATATATTAATAAACATTTTAGTTTTTAGTTACTACACAAAATAAAAGTCATATCACATTAATAAGAAAATAAAATAAACAACGGTAAAACATCTCACGAAAAAATGCAACAAAAAGGACAATTAAAATAGTCAAAATAATAAATATCATAATTTTCTGTAAAAACGTAAAAGCATTTTGAGGTCCTTCGTTGCATTCACATAGCAGGATTGGTAGAACTTCACTACCTCTCCAGCAAGCTTCCACCGCTCTCCCGACGTCCATGGAATCTTGATGCTGAGGGCCGAATACCGAACTGTCCCGGATATTAAGATCCTCCTCAGATCTTCTTCCTGATGAGATCCCCCGAGGCTAAATGCTCGGCCAGTAGGCTTTTACAGCTGGAGAGAGATAATTCCTTAGCTTCGTCTTGATGGAAGCGTTGTGAAAATTTGAAGAAGAAAGACCTATAATTTATTAAGAATAAAGTCCTTAGAACATTTTGCAAATTTTAACCTTCAGAGCTGCTAAAAATCGAGAGGAGCCTATAAATTTAAGATACATATTAAAGTAATCTGCTTGAGTTTGATTGCATTGTGACCCATTATTTATGGGATCAAGCTTTTTAAATTGCCTCATTGTTATTTTACATACTTTTGGGCTATTTTTACAACATTAATTGGCTAATAAGATGCACATTGAATATCAGGAAGAAAAAATAAACTACATTAATAAATTCCGTATCATCGCATACAGTTTTTTTATATAGAGGAGAGTTTTAATAAACAACAATTTCGGCAAGTATTTTTTCACTTTCAAATCATACAGGACATTATTTTATTATTACAAATCTTTTTTTTACATGTAAAGATAACATAACTGGATTTTATTATAGAGCGTGACTTATCGAAAGAAAAGGAGTGTGAATAATTAAAAGCCGTAGTCATTATAGAATAAGTAAGGACATCAGACTGGTACTTTTATTCTGGATCTTATTGAAACAAGGCATCACATCATTCGTGGCTGTTGAGATACGGACATCCGATCAAAAATAAGAATATTCTTCCTGTATAACATGGCTTTGATCCAGATGATCGAAATAGAAATATATGATTAACATTTTAAATTTCATTTTTTTAGTGTATAAAAATTTGATCATTTATTTGATATTAGTTAAATTCTAAACAAAATAAGTTAATTCATGGCATAAAGTACACAGAATTAATTTGATAAAATTTCGTTAATTAGCTGACCCAATATTTTGTTGAGCTTTTACATTAAGTATTTCTTCATTTAACTATACAAATATAATATTTCACCATAAATAACGGGGTAAATTCTTCCACCATATAAGAATAGATGCAAACATCTGCATTTATATACAACCAATTATTATTTATTGTAATGTCTTGGTTTATTCCATAAAAACATTCATAGAGAAACTGACATTTTTTCTAAATTTCGCTACTTTTAAAATTTCCTTCAAAGTGCTTCATTTTCAAGCTTTAAAAAATAATTTTAGCATAGAAATGCGTGCATTAAAAGAGATTATTTAACTATAAGTTTGTTGTGCATTTATATAAGCCCCACCACAGTCATAGACATATAAAGGCATAGAAAGCTTATTGGATTCTTCTGAGGAATACGTTTTTGTGCCAAATATAAGCAAATCTTTCTATCTCTATGATCAATTACAATGACGTAATACAAATTAATTGTTTATATTGGCACAGGCGACAGCTGAACGATGTTTCTCTACTATTGAAGGGAATAAGCTAGAGCAAGCGGATAAGTCAGCCATTTCACTGCATTCCCTAGCCAACATTGTGAATCAAAGGATATGGATTTTCCTCATCCTCTTCCAAAAATCTGCAAAGATATTTTCTTGATTTCCCCTTAGTAAATTGACGTAATGCGTTAATGTATAATGAGCTCACAATAGTAAATATTTTTTTGTCTTTAGGACCATCACCTCCGGGTTGGCTATGCAGCTCTTGTATCCAAAGAATTGGCTCCTCAGTGTGAGATATGGACTTTACCCACCCTACAGGGCTCCTCCTTTGGCTCTAGATATGGTGCTGTACCTCGAGCCATTATCTTTAATTACGTCCTACCTGCATAAATATATAGGTATATATCATACCTACATATTAACTCTTCATTATCATACATAATGGCGCATAATACTTAAAAGAAATATGCTGGATTATACGTATTCTATGTAAGCGTCTACACCTAATTTACTCATAAATGGTCCCATCAACACATGTCTTAAGAGTAATATTAAGTTAGGAGGTGAATTCACGGAGAGAAAGAGAAAAATGAAGTATATAAACTTTCTAATGCAGATTTTATACGTATATTTAAAGAGACTGAACAAAATTAATGTTATATTAACCAACAAACAAATATAATGCAAAATGTTCCTAAATAATCCTTGTAAATATTCCAAAAGAATCATTAAATATAATCCTAAAGAATAATTATAAATATGTCTAAAGAAACATTAGAAATATATTAGTTGTAATATATACATTTATATTGTTATATATATATATATATATATATATAGTATATATATATATAATATATATATATATATATATATATATATTATATATATATATAATATATATATATATATATATATATATATATCTATATATATAGATATATATATATATATATATTTATAATCTCTATTTACTAAAGTGAATCTTCAAATATGTACTTAATATATTTTATTAGATTAATCATCTGAAGATGATACGATAGTCTATAATCGCAGTTGATGAGCCTTAATTGAGATCTTCTTTGTACGGAATTATTTCAAGTCACGGGTCATGGTTGACATTAGACTTACGAGTCATGTTGAGAGTCATTGTCTCTCGATAGTATTATGCATAGGCGTAAGGGAGATGTTTGGTTGAGGGGGGTGGGCAGAATTCAATTTGCCTGAATTTAAACAAGGACTGTTAAATCGGTGAAAAAATAATTTAATGAAGAAAGCTATGTAATTAATATTTTCTTATAGTATTACATTCTATGTATTACATTATGTTTAATTGATTATAATTCCAAATCCAGCTGCTTCCATAATTTTTTTTTCTTCAACTTAAATGCCCGAATACCTCAACCAATTAGCCCGAATTTGAGAACTCATCCGATTTCTTTTGGAGGGGCAGTTGCCCCCCTTGCCCCCTTGTCTCCTACGCCTATAGTATTATGTACTATCATAATGAACTGTTCTCCTCACTTCCACAGATCATTTGTATAAATGATAAATATTAAAATAACCCAACAATTTAGTTCAGCCTTACCGCGTAAACTTTGCAAAAAACTATAATGTCTATTTAAGTATCATAATACACTTACTTCTTTATAATAAAGATTTGATAAAAAAAATTCGTTGAATATTTAATAGATCCAAGGTTCGATGGACTAATTTTATCATTTTAATGCTTATGTACGAGGTTGTTTCGGATAATGATGCGAATCAGTTTATATCTTGCAAAATATTGCATCAATCTTCTAAATCATAGGCGTAAATTAAAGCTCAGTCAAAATTGAATGATTTTTTCTTATGTGATTGGAAACCCGTTTAGAGATTGTTTAAAAAAAAGAAAAACAAGCTTTTGTTTTTGTTATTTCGTAACATTGGGTCAAATTGTCTCAAAAAGAGAAATGTCGCGCATCCACAAGTTCGTCGAGGACCTCGCCAACGCCAGGAAGACTCCAAGGAGGTCAAGACCATGGTTGACACGGCCTTTGAGGTCAACAGCATCTCCCAAAGCCAAATCTAACCGCATTTCAGCATTAGTTAAGGAAGGACTCTTCAGACAAGAGGAGCACGAACGGGAGTAGGAAGATCCGTACTGAAGTAACTACTTTTAGGTGATTATTGAGGTTGCATTTAATATATTGTGATTTGTTACGAAGAAAAAAAAAAGGTTTGCCTTTTTATTTATATATAATTTTTACAAGTTCCAAAATAATTTTATTTTTTAGAGAGTTACTGTGACTTGAAATTGCATTTCAATATTGTTATCAAATATTTAAGGAACTTCTAAATAAAAGGCAAACCTGTTTTTTTTTCTTCGTAACAAATCACAATATATGAAATGCAACCTCAATAATCACCTAAAAGTAGTTACTTAATAGGATCAATACTTCGTCCTACTAAACTGATTTTTTCTTTACTTTCATGCCAGATATCGAAATTATACAAACTGTTCTGAAATGCATTGACATATACCAAAAATATATTAACATTTTGATTATAGTCCAGACTCGGACAACCAAAATATTACCGATTAAATAGAACACTAAAATATGGTCAACTTTTTGAAATATATATATAGCCGATTTTTTATACTAGTAGAAAGATATATAATTATAAAACGGATTTGAAATGCACAGATATATAGAAAAATAAAAAACTGAATTTGTGGTTATTCTTACTTTCCAAGAGATAACTGGGCCTGAACCATAGAAATGATGTAAAATGTAAATTTCACAAATATCCTTATCCTGGACACAAAAGCAAAATTATAAATGATTACAAGTATTTTTTCATGTTTGCTGGACATAGGCAAATAGAAATAACCGGTTCAACTCAAGGACAAAAACTTGGTTACACGGTGTAATCAATAAGTTTCTAAAAGAAATTATATATCGGAGTATTATAATTCATTTGGCCTAATTTTTAATAATAAATACCGTGGCATCAATTCGTAGAACGAAGAAATGTAATACTATTTTTTTCGTTTAGGAGGAAAATCAAAATGACTTCCTTAAAAATTGTATAATATGAAGAAATAAAGTAATATACACCTTCAAAGTCACCATTTCTTCGCCACAAAATGTCACATTTCTTTGTCTTAAAAGTTTTGATAAGGAGAAGAACAATTAATAAATAATTCAAAAAAAATCAAACAGAATAATAATAAAAATAGAAAATCTATAAACCGTATGGAAATGTGGAGATCGAAACGGCTAAAACTCCTTTAGACCATGAATAGATTCATCACTACATATATGAGCCAAAGTACTTCTGGTGATGAACTGAAGAGGTATGAGTTAGGATTAGGACTTATCCAAACTTCAAAAAATCTTTAATTTGGATCCCAGTCAATGAAATATAAGCTAATAGATTTTCCTTTCTCGAAGGCATGGATTAAAAATATAAAGCCTACAACAAAATTGTAGTAAAAACGATATTTTTACACGGATTTAGGATACCCGTATTCGTGCGTTATGGCGCCCTCTCACTCCATTTTCTCCTCCTTATGACATTCTGGATCAGTGTCGCCAACATTTTGAAGTATTGATCATTAAGTTTCTATTGTTCAATCATCTTATAAATATCCATACATAAACCCATAGTTACTATATAGTTTTTCAAATATGTGCACATAATTGTTATCATTGATATTTTTATCAAAGCTTGGTATTAATGTCATTTATATTAAGCTTGTCCCGTTTGAAGAGAGAGATCTATGATTTTGGTCCAAGCAATTTTCCGATGTGTAGTGATTGAAAAAGTATAATGAGTAGGCTTCAACCTTTAAAAGCAAAGGTTAGGGACTACTCAGCTAAATCAAAAATTTGATAAAAATAGTTATTAGGTATAAAAA
>CP045902.1:6901491-6922726 GCA_013387185.1 Caligus rogercresseyi
GAATAGTCGAGCTTAAGCGTAGTGATGCTTATTTATCTGCTTAAAAGTTGACCCACCTTTATTTTCTCATTATAGAGTTTGCATATTAAAGTCTTTAAGGACAACAAATTAAACACTGAAATATATTAAAAATTATTTTCAGGGGTTTCATCATTACATAGAAAATTTTATATAAAAAAATAATTTTGGTTATAACTTTATTTGACGCGTTGATTAAAGAAAAATGTTTTAGACATATTAGGAAAAGTGTTTTTAAGTATTATATTTTAAAATAAGATTATATCATATATCGTAATTTATCTATATCTCAGAAATGGCATGATGTATTACTTCTGAACGATCTTGAATAATTATACTTGTTACAACAAAAAAAACTCGCTGAACAATTATGAACAAATTTATAAATTTTGTTGTCCGTTTTCCTAATGAAAATTACGTTATTCTGTCTATTTCTTAACTTATTACCTAAAAATAACAGTTTAATCAAAATAATGTTTCGGTTATTTTATATTATAATGGTATTTTTAAGTACAAAACTTCGCTTAAAAAAGGTATGAAGATAAAATAATATATTTAAAAATTTACATCTACTCAATTTTTAAGCCTCATTAAATAATTGGTCAGACTTAATGAGTTATCAAAAAGGAAGTAATGGAGCAGAAGTGAATATTAACGAATTGCAAAAAACTGCATTCCCAGCATAGAGATCACGTTTAAGATTGTCTTAAAATTGATTAGAAGCGTAGTAACAGCTTATTAGTGCTTTGAGCATTCATTTGAAGTGTACAACTTATTAATACGTGTGCCTTTTTCGAAGGAGGAGATGAAAAGTGATTACGTTTATGGCATATTTGTATTGTTCGATGTTTTAGATGCATTTTAAAAAATTATATATATATATATATAATATAATATAATTATATATACATATGTGTGTGTGTTGGTTATCCTAACTAAATTTCATTAGATGTTTTCTTAGATTTCGATACAGTATTACAGCACCGGATGTTTGTTTGTAAATTTTTACTGAAATTGATGCTGAAATGCTAAATAAAACTTTGTTTGGTCTATTAAACCGAAAACCTTTTATTTATAAACATAATAAGAGTCGAGGAAATGCTAACAAAAAGAATTATACAGAAACTTACTTTTAATCATCAAACAACTTTTAATAAAACATGAATCAAAGACGCATCTCTGTATCTAATTATTCTATTAAGTAAGGTTGAATCCCTGCTATTTTTATTTATTTATGCATCTAACAAGGACTTAAATGGTATCAGTAGAAAATAACACTTTGTCGCTTATGAAGAATTCCTTGATTTATAGTTAAAGAAAATTCTGAATTGTAACCTATTTATAACGCAAGCATCTTAAGACAATCAAGTTAAATTTGTTTTGAATTTTTTATATATGCTCAATTATTCATCAGAGTCAATCGTTATTAAGATTTTGTATATTATTTTTTTCTTTTAATGCCTCATAAAAATTACAGTTTTACTTGTCGATAATTTTTGTATTTCGGATAGATGGAAATTCATCCTTGTGGATATGAATAAACAATGTTTGAAATATGTATTTATATATATATATGGTCTTTATTTCATATTGTAAAATGCGATACAAAGTTTTTTTTGAAATTTATAAATTTATATATCGATGGTTGATGACAAAGAACATGCATACAAAGTCTAGTGAGAGTCTGATAATAAAAATATTATTAACTCTCCTTATAGCTTAGACTATAGGATTGTATATCTGAAACTAATGGTTTGAGAGAGGGCTCAATAGAAAAGAAAACATTTTTGAACATTATTATTCCAGGAGAAAATTCTAACTAATCTAAGAATTCAATCGTCTTGTTAATGAAAGGTATGTTATTGTTAAAGTAAGATATGATGCAGGCTCAGTTATTGTATCCAGGGTTTGTTTTCAACATGGATACATATTAAAAAATAAAAGAAAACATGACCATTAACAACACATGAAGGGAAAAAATGAAGACATCTATATATTTTTTTTAAGTTGATGAGTAAAACAAAGATATAATGGAAAAAATTATTTATTATCATTTTTTTCTGAAATATATAATTTAACTGAATAACGAATTTTTTTAACACATCCTAAAGCAAAACAATCCAGCTATTCTAAGAAATTGACTCATTGGTTGGTATATATGTTTGGTTTCCCGAGACAACAACATGGTACTTAAAATGATGATGAGAGTTCTAGAGTATGGGCACATATTATGATTTCGATTCCGCCCTTAGATCAAAGACTCCTACATCCTGCCCTAAAACACAAAAAAAACTTTATAAAGAGACTTTCTTTTTTTAAACATGTATAACTTCTTTAATATTGAAAATAAGAAAAACATAGTGTCTTGGCTCAATTATTCAATAATAAATATTGACTTAAATACGAATATATATTCGTGAAATTGAATTAAACTATATTTTGAAAAGAAAAATATATGGGATTAATTATTTTACCTTAATTCTTATTTTTAAGCATAAAAAGTATATAAACATACAAATAAAACTGGAGCAATTGCTAAAAATACATTATTAAACGTTCTAGTTTAAAAGTTATGTTCGGTAAGAATATAGAATAAAAAACTTTTATGAATAAAATCACAAATTGCTTCAAAAATTAAAATATTTCTTGGACTGCAAAATGTTTTATTGGAAAAATGAATATGCTCTCACGTAGGGGGATCAACACTTAACTGATTATTTGATGTTAAATGTTCCCTCATGCCGGAACAAAATATGGTATGAACCGAAAGTGTAAGGTTTCTATGTATCATACACGTTCAATGTATAGAAATAAATATTATGAAAAAAAATATAAGATTCTTATATATTCATACACAAAATATTACTGGTTACATTCTTTCATGCTTATTAAATAGACAGTTTTAAACATTTAAGAAAAAAGCCAACCCACAATAAGGCTTTTAATGAACATCTTTAATTAAGCCATCTCCTACACAAACGTCATAGTTCATATGCAAATATACCTGTTATTATTATTATATTTTTATCACCATTATTTTCGTCTATAATCAGGTTGTGAAGGAGATAAACGAGACCCCTTTAACCAAGCCTTTGACATATATAATTTATCTTACCATCAGAGGTCTTAATTACAGTCTCACACAGAGCGACAAGTTTGTTGATCTAACAGACCATCGTCATCAGCATTAATGACTGCTATTAATATTATTATTCTAAAGAAGGTTTTTACGTCATCCTTTTGTGGAGGCAATAATTCCAAGGGATAGGACAGGGAATACTAGAAAACACCATGGAAGGGTGACTCTACATTACCTAAGTAGGTAGTACTTCCTTTTCAGTAGTCATTTATTCTTTTGTGAAAACGTGGTCTATTTCAACATCAATACTATTATCTCGAAATTGATCTCAATTAACTGTAAATTGGCTCATATTAGTTGTATTTTTATATTGAATATTTGAATTTAATAAGAATATAAAACACTTAAATAGAGAAAATAATAATATATACATTAACATACATAATAAATGAGTAAAAATTTAGTTGTCCTACTTACGTATTGATTTCCCGGCGCGCGAAAAAAAGTCCCCATTCCATTACGTTTCTAGATTCCTTGTTCAGATTATTACACCAAATGTATCTCTATGGGATTCATAGCAATGGAAGCAGATACAATCTTCTTTAAGAGCCCTAGCTATTTAAAAACAAATCCAACAACTCGTGTGAACTCAAGTATTTCCGTTTTTTCGGAGGAAACCATACTTCTTTGGCTGCAGATACCAGTCGTTTATCAAGCTGGGCACATGGCATGTGAATTTCGTTTATTCACAACCTCACTAAACATATTCTATATCTCGCCTTTAAGTTGTAACATTATTGCCAAGAAAACTGACTTTTTGCTTACAGGTAATTTAAATGACGTCACACCGGCAAGCGGGAGAGAAATAACATTTTGTGTTGCTATTCTTCTCACAGTGACCAAAATAGTATCGTAGATACTAATTTTTGTGCACGCCTTAATCGTCCGCTTTACGTAGTATGTTAAGGCGTGCGCGAAAATAATACCAACGACTATATTACAGTAAATCTCTTCTTACATACGTCATCAAAATATGGTGCTATAATATTTTTTTTGAACATCACGAATAATAATGTCTTACTATTAATGGGAGCATGAAATAAACATTCTTGTTAAGCCAATTGTCTTGGTTTTTAAATATACCTTAATAAACAAATACAATATCATATTGACGATTAAATTATCGATTCGGATTAAGGCTAAAAAAGGGCATATTGATGACCTTTATAAAGAATATTTGAGAGGAAAAACTTTAATTTAAGAATAGCCACCTAAATTTCATCAGATCATAAAAATGACGTCATTGGAGCTTATAAAGTTTGATTCATATGATTTATGAGGCAGAGTCTTTATTTCAGTTGCCATAATAAGTTCCCCAATTATATGGTACTATCCTTGTTTAAATTGGCTTTTTGATTGATTCAATCATGGCCACATCAGGTATTTGGGGTCTATAAAATATTCTCTTTTGATTATGAGGCGGAACAAATCGACGGAAACTACGTATCTTTACTCACATCATCTTTTTAAGAATTAGTTTCGGACCATGAAGCAGAAAAATGGGTACGTGTGTACTCCTCCTATCAATCATACCTTGATTCAGGGTCCATTCAATTAGAAGCCTCCTGTTGTTGCCTTTATCATAAAATATAATATGATAAGTATCTTTATACATTTATGATACACTGGTTAAGTAGGACCACCACTGGGGATGGGGGTCCTTTAAGTCACCTTAAATTGAGCTACATTTTGTATGCGTACGGGTCTTGAATGGATGATTTCGGTTAAGTATATAAGAAGAAAAAAGGGCGCTTGAGATTTTTTAATTTATAAAATATTCTTTCTTCAAAAATATTATTCTAAAAATTAATATGCTATTGATTTGCGTTATTGGTCTTTATTAAAGCTCATGTGTCGATATATACCAACATATTTGTTAATAAATTAGTCGGTGATGTCTATCCTTGTTAATGGCCTTAATAATACTTATTTTATTGGGACTTTATATCTCAATTAATTTAAGTGTAATAGATATTATATTGTCTTGTTGCTTTACATTATTTCCCAGACGCCTAACTGAATTAACTTAAACAAGAGTCGATCAACGTATTCGTACTCTAAGTTTATGTGTGATTAAATCAAAACTTGAGCAGGCTTTAGTGTTTCTAATGCTTAAGAATATTTGCTGTCTATTTTTCATAATATTTTTGGAAGACAAATATTAATATGTACGATATTTATACAAATAAGTGAGCGTTCTCGAGTGATCAAAAAGTGCATTTCTTTTTTCAGATGTTTTCAAGGGCTCGAGTATAAAATATAACCTTATAGATAAGTATGTTTTAGTTACTATAAAAAAACTGTACTTATGTCCTGAAATAGTAGCTGATTTAGTTCATAAATAAATAACTCTCTAATTGTTTCGATATAATAATAATAAATGTCTAATAATACTGTCTCCGATCAAAACATTATTAATAATTTATTAAAATCTTATCCATGCAGAGATAGTTTAAAACCATATAACAAAAAGATTTGTCCACTGAAATCAAGAATGATTAAAGTACATCTTCAGTTTGTTCTCTGTAATACAGATTCATCCATGTCCTTTTCAAGACCCCAAAAAGGCAGCGTTGTACCTATGAAACCTGCAGTCTCCTGCACTCATTCCCAACATTAATCAAATGCACTTACCCCTATAAGGATGGATTGATTAATGCTCCAAAGGATTTGACCTCAAATTTGTTCAGAACAAATACTTTTTGACACGTTATCTAAGAGAATAATAACATGTCAAGGAAAGGGGTCAAGAGTGTCAAAACAAACATGGCTGCAAAACAACCTACTTTTTAAAAAATGGGTCCACATTTAAAATGAAGATACAAAAAAAGAAGGACAATCATTTGCCCTTACGTGCATATAAATATTTTTAAATGCACTTTAAAGAGTCGATAAGATGGCTTCTAGATATAGAATGTGTTGTTGTTGTTGTTTGCCTCCGTGTTTAACGAACTGCATTTTGAGTGAGGCGTCACCTTACTCAGAGTATGTAAATGCATAGACATGAAGTGCCTTGAAGAGGAGCTCTATATCAATTGATATCACATCATATAAGTATGTGTGTGTGTGAGTGGGTGTATGATATTCTTGATCTCGATTGAGGAGGAGGAGGTGATGCAAGTGGCTGCATTATGTTATAATCAAGAGAATCATTAGTATAAGTACTTTTGAGTCTGTCCCGCTAATTACAACAACAATAGAATAGAACTTTCTTTTTATAAAGAATGCATTTAGAGGTCGATTGTACTATGAATAGAATTGTTGTTATTTTCATTATGCGTGTTGCTCAGGAGATCATTGATTCACTTGTAAAAGAGCGAAAATATGGTATTGTGATCTTAAGGTACGATGTTACTTAAATTAAACGGTTGAACACTGAACATTGATTCAATAATAAAAATAATGTAAGGTACAAACGGTACAAAAATAATAAAAGCTTACTTGCCTCTGGACATTTTGGATTAATATATATTTATAAAGTAGTTCTCTTAAACTTACAAAAATATCATTTTTTCAGTGAGAAACAATTATTGTTTTTCTTATGTCATATTATCTGAGCAAATATATATTATCCTTAAGTGGTATATAAAAATCAAACAGGCTTCTTTCTCAACGAGTGGAAGGAGGTTCTTCATTTAATTTATGATAAACTATGTGACATCATACGAATGTCAAATCAATATCAAATTAATCCAGCAACGTCTTCTTGATCGATGTCCATGAGAAAAAGTCATATTCTAAGCTTTGAGTTAATGCTTGCAATACAACAACCATGAAGTAAATATATTGTTATCAATGCAAACAACCAACGTTTATTCATGCAAACACTCATGAACAAAGTGATGTTTTATTAAATATGACAGTTGCAATTTACTTTGATTCACGTTCTTTTCCTTTCCAACAATTCAATCCGAGAAAATATTCCAACCCAATTGTTAATTATAGCTAAATTGTAGTTCAAATACAAATAAGTGACGATTGTAAATAAGAATAATTAAGAATGAATATTTATAATTCTGTAATATCGATAAAATCAATTAAATTAAATCAGAATGAAAATACATCTTCAATCATTACTGTCAGTTTAATAAGGGTGGGTAAACGTAAGTTGCGAGTGAATAATAAAACTATAATGATTGTTGAAATTATTACATTGAATCAGAAAAAAAGGTTCCATGCCTTTGCTTAACAGTTCATATTATTGATTAGTAATATTTGGAAATAAATAATTTTTTAGCAAAAAAATCATTTATATATGTATTTTATGAATTTTAAAGCATAGTAGCTTTTGACAATCAACATATTCCAGGAATCGACAAAACATATTTCTTTATTTAACTCCATGATTGGACCCACTTCGCAAAAACTTGATCTGCTATCAACTTGAAGCATATATTTTTGGACAATATAAATACAGGACCCCAGTTGATATTTACAACTTTTAATTTAAAAAAAAGCATCTTGGGCTATATATATATATGTATATATATATATATATATTTGTGAATTAACTGCTAGTTCATGGTGGTAACTTTTTCCAAAACATATTACATTTGGGAATAGGAAACAACAGCCCCATATAATAAATCAGTACCTAGAAAGTTAATCTGAAAGCGAATAATGTTCCAATAATCAATATAAAAACGGAGAAGAATTCATGTTAAATTTAAACAAAATGTTGAAGGACATTTTTTACGTTTATATTTTTATTCATCAGATTTGCTGAGGCTTCTCACCAAATTTAACATTTATAAACGTATTGACAGACACTTGATTGCGTAAAATAAATAAAATAATACTTTCTAACTCAATTTCAGGTCAAACCTGTGTTAGGGGTTCATCTATCTTTAGCGGTCACTTGCCATATCTAACAGCCAAATATCCTCAACGAAAAAAAATCTGGGTGCCGTGTAAGATTGCGGCAGATATTTAACTCCACCATCCATGCCTTTGTGGAATGCCACCCGTCGCAATGTTAAAGAGGTTGTTTGCCTAAATGTCAAAGGACATACAAAAGGACAACTCTGTCAAATACTGCAAAGCGATAATTCTTTTTGGATTGGGAAAAAATAGAAACACCCCACGGGAGAAGGCATTAAATTTTGCTATTCTTAACACAAAGGCCCTCATCGCTAATAAAATAACAACTGGGGATCTATTAATGAGTCGGACATTAAACCAGTGCTTTTATCAGCTGCAGCTAGATAAGCTGTTCTGGACCTCAAGATACCCTCTCCTTCAACGGATTCCTGGACTCCGGCGTCGAAAGAAGTAAAATTCTTCCCGTCCCTTGCTCACATCCACCAGAAGACTATATCAACAATTTTAAAGCATTTTAAGAAGTCTAAAATGATGTATTTTATCACAATAAGTCTTTTTTATTGTGTATTCTTTATGTAATCATGCCATGTTAGGAGCGATAAATGTTTGGATGTTATTATCATAATAAGGTTTTTTTCATCATAAGATTTGTATTCTTTAGTCTACCATGTCCATCTTGTAAAATTGTATTGTTCAGCTCCTAAGACCAAATTTTAAATTATAATATTTATTTATGTGTATTCTCGTATTTTCTTAGGTTTATATGTATTTACTTTCTTGTACATATTTTAAAATTTGAACTGTTGAATAAAAAAAAAATAAAAAAAAAAAATTCAATTATATAAAGCCTTGTGTGTATTGCAGCCTCCTATTTTTCACGATCAATTTTGTAGGTTGCCTTTAGTGGCCAATATAGGGAAGTTTTTATTTCTATTGCAATAAACCTTAATTTAATCATTCTGTCGTCCACCTAAATAAATTATGCATCATTAAAAAAAATAATACGATTTCTTTTTGCATACTATTTGGATTTCAAGCTTTATGTTACTTTTCTTCGACATCCCATGGAAAAAACATATGTAAAAAATATGTATTCACACCTAGCATAACATATGTACAAACGTTTTCATGCAAAAATATCACTGTATTTTGACAACATATAATAATATAAAAGTACGATTTGAAATGCAATATTTCGATATCAAAAAATTCGACTCTTGAAACCCATTTTTTTTCTTCAAGTTATCACACATTGGTTACTCGTAAATAAAAAACATGAACTGTACTGCAAAAGAAATGTTATAATCCCATTTCAATAATTATGCGTTGTATCTTATATGTTCGATTACGACTCATTTTACCTGAGAACTACCATACTCGACACTCCTTGAAATCCATATTTTATTTGAACCATAAACATCAAACCATACACAAATAAAAACTAGCAAAAATAAATTACATTTTACACAAACACATAGATAATTTTCTCTGAGTCTTCTTCAAATGTTTATTTTGCCCATGACCCTTGACCAACTGATAATAATAGTTTAAGATTCTCTGTAAAAAAAATTATTTCATAAAAGCCTTGGCTTTGGTAGAACGATGCCTACGAGTCAAGAATCGTGAAGTATTATAAAAAACTATTTTAGTTGAAAGGGGAGCTTGAATCCGATATTATTTGATTATAATAATAAATACAAAATAGACAAATAAGAGATTATTTTCTAGTAACAAGCATTAAATGTACATTTAAAACATGGAATAGATTAATATAATCATGTTTTTTCTGTTCCAAGAAACAACTTTAGGTTTATATCATTTGATACCTTAACCTGATATTGTAGGATATTTTATATGAAAAATATATTAGGAATTATGTACCGGGTCATGAATAAGTCTTGAGACCAATTTGAAATAGTTTTTGGAGGTTAGTGATTAAAAACATGCTTAATTGCTCCCACCAATCAAAAGCTTAGATTCTCTTCTTTCATTTGATATGTTGATCAACAAAAACAGTCACTTCTTCGCCGAGATGGAAACGAAAAGAGTCGAGATTGCCACACTCGTCCGCGCCGGTCACACCACTAGTAACATCATCAAGGAGCTCAACGTCAGCAAGGCCACAGTCTGCAGAGTCAGGAAGCGTTTGGCTGACGGCGACGACCTCAAGAACAAACCCCGCTCCGGCAGACCGGTAAAAATTCGACCCAATCAAGTCAAGACGGCCTTTGAGGCCATGCCCACCATGAAGATGTCCGAGCTCGCCAAGAAGAAGTCCGTGGACCCATCCACCGTGTCCAAGGCTGTCAAAGCAGCAGGTGGGCGGTCACTGAGAAAGGTCGAACGGCCACTGTTGACGCAACGTCATCGAGACCTCCGTTTGGATCGTTGCCGGAGAATTCTCTCCGACTTGAAGCACAACGGTGATCGCGTCGTCTTCTTCTCTGACGAGAAGACCTTTACGGTGGATCCCGTGTACAACAAGCAGAACGACCGGTCATCTGCTTCGGAAACGTCTCCAATGTCATCCGGAGCGTCTCCAAGACCAAACATCCGGCCTCCGTGATGATGTTGGGGATCGTGGCATCAACAGGGGACAAGATGCCGCCGATTTGGTTCCCGACCGGGTACAGGCTCACGGGCGCCGACTACTTGGAGCTTTTGAAGACCAAGGTACTCCATAGGTCTCCAAGATAACCAAGAAGTCGGGGAAGTCATCATACGTGTTCCAGCAAGATGGGGCTCCTGCCCACACGTGCAAGGCCGTGCAGGACTGGATGGAGACCAACATGAAATTCTGGCCGAAGACAATGTGGCCACCACAGAGCCCCGACCTGAACCCGCTCGACTTCAGCTTCTGGTGGCATGTTGAGAGCCAAGCTTGCCGCGTTCGCCACAGCAATGTTGAGGACCTGAAGACCTCGGTCGAGAAGAAGTGGAAGGCGATGAAGAGGTCCTACATCATCACCGTGTGCCAGGCCTTCCGTCGCCGCGTGGAGGCCGTCATTGAGGCCAAAGGTGGCGAAATTCATAAATGATATGTGTCAATGTATACATTATATATAAAATAAAATTCAAACGTGTACGACTGTACCCTGACCCATGACGTTCTCATTATTGTCACATTTAAGGAAGGTCTCAGACTTATTCATGACCCGGTAATTGCCATATTTAAAAAATGATTATAAACATGATATCTTATCAACAGAAAATCTTTCAAAATGACAATTGCTTAAATGAATACCAGAATCACAAAAATATATTAAATATATTAAGTAAAATATTTATAAAAATCCTGGACAAACCTTTCAAGTCTTTCATTTTTAACTATAACATTCTTTTTTATTATTATTTTAATTCCCTTCAGCAGAAAAAAACCTAAAAAATTCTCTGAGTAATCGATGCAAGAAAACCTCAAATGTTTTTCCAAAGATTGTTTCCAAATATGAAGTCTTATCTAGAACTTGAAGGATATCGTTCGTCCAACTTAACTAAGTAGGATATATATTTTAGTACGCTAAGGAATGCCTCATTTCAAGTCAATTGAAGTAAATCCAACATGTATAAAAGGTTGAAGCGAAATAAGTGCGCTCTTTAGTTCTATTTTTTACAAAAATGAGGGAAAAGATATCGAGATCCCATGTACCACGTAAAAATCGAAGGATATGGTTAGTTTATTTAAGTAACAGACTAATAGACATGTTTTTTAATGATTCCATGTTTTATCAGTTATTAATATAGTGAATAGTGAAGGAGTCCTAACTTTTTCATACCACACAACAGGTGTGTTTAATAAACACATTAAAACCGTCTTACGTATATTTCCAACATGAAAACTAACTCGGCTATATCCTCCATTCCGAGTCCTTTGCTACAAGAAACATTATATCTTACTAAAAAGCTAATTAATACTCAAATGATCAGCATTACTCTAGTTGGAGGATGATTTAGTGATGATCCCATCGAGATTCCACTTTAAAAAATATGTTTATTGGGCTATCTTCCAAATAAAATTGGCCGCCACACAAATGGGGAATTTTGAAGTATGTACCGAAGTGTCAAAATTGTATTTGGGGTTTTATTGCATCACGATTATATTCAAAAGAAAGCTGTGTATTTGTTCGTAAAGAAAATAAAAGTCCAATTTCTATAATAGGAGTTACCATTAAAAAAATTGGCACGGAGATTTTCGCATTTTTCAGAACTTTCAGCGCCCCCTAAATGACCCTGGGAGTCCAAGCATCATAAAATTGTCGCAAGGAGTTACGTTATAGTGTTCAATATGTCTACCAACGAAGATCAAAATCGTTGATGGTCATGTCGTTGAAAGTGTATACAGAATTAATAATTCCACTCAGTCTCATTCACCTTAATCAATCGATGAACTTGAGCTTAGAACTTAAATGATTAAAATAACAATTATTATTAGTAATTAAATAAAGCAAACCTTCTCGCTAAGAAACTATTTTTCTATTGTCTCATCATTGAAGATAAATAGATCCTTTCTCTATGATGATTTGATGGACAATAAGAAGGAAATAAGGATTGCCAACTGAAAGATAACACTTATAAAGGAGTGTTTGCAAACATCCTTATGAACATATATATGGACAGCAAACCAGGACAATTTTTCTCAAACGCGATTGTTGAACGATAAGAAAAGTGAATATTATAAAAGTGACAAAATCACCACATCACATACGACTATTGTAGTACAGAAACCAATTCAGAGATAAGAAAGTCATCATTAAAAACAGAAATTGTCCTCCAAGTTAAGTAATACTGAACATTTAGGTATAAATTACCTTCTTACTATGAGATAATGCTTTTGATAGCAAGAAACGGAGGAAATAGCCGAGTTTATTTTCATGTTGAAATAAACGTTAGGCGATAAGTTTGTTGAACGAACTTGATGTGTGGTATGAGAGCTGTGAGAGATTCCTCATGGTCCTCGATCCATGACGTCATTGTCGAATCCTTGGATAGACCCTTCCAATAATATCTACAAATTATTAATAAAAAATGTACCTGTTCATAGTCAGGGAAATAATCCGTTAAATAAATTAATTTAATGGTGCAAAATATAAGACGTTTAAAAGAAGAAAATTAATGATTTAGTAAACGTCCCTGAACATATTGATTTAATCAAGCAATTGATCATACTTAGTGGACCTAATGAATGTTACTCGGTTGCATCATATCTGCCTAAAAATGGATCATCACATAGGAAACAAATATTCTCTTCTCTGGGAGAAAATAATGTGGTTTTGTAAGCTTGCAATAACTAAGATAGTGCTATATATATATATATATTATATATATATATATATATATATATATATATATATATATATCAGGAAACGACCGAGTACCCGCCCCGGGTCTCAGCTGTTTTTGAACGGACCGGCCCGGCCCAGTGTCTAAAAATCACCGGGAAGGGACTTTAACATTTTTGTTCGTTCGTCATTCATAAAGTGTCGTCGTTTTTTTAGAAGGGAATTTTTTTTCCTATATAGCTTGATAGAAATGCATCCAATAGGATATAGATAAACATTATAGCATTAAAATTAGTCTATCGAACCTAGGATCTTATCAATGAGGTAGACCAAAAATGACCATCCCCTCTCGGGATTCGAACCTACGCCTCCAACATTAAGAGTTGAACACGTCTTAACACGCACGGCTATCGACCTCCCTTTAATTAAAAAAATATTTTCAAAAAAAAACGTCATCACTTTTTTGAGAAATTTTTTAAATTTTACAATATTTATAGGAATTTTTTTTCTAAAAAAAAGTCCCGGCCCTTTTAA
Source organism: Caligus rogercresseyi (assembly GCA_013387185.1). Classification (NCBI taxonomy): domain Eukaryota; kingdom Metazoa; phylum Arthropoda; class Copepoda; order Siphonostomatoida; family Caligidae; genus Caligus; species Caligus rogercresseyi. The sequence continues at coordinate 6,915,280 of CP045902.1, forward strand.
AAATTTAAGTCCCGGCGAAAAAAGGTATCCCGGCCGTTTCCTGATATATATATACATATCCCTAAGCATAGCCCTTATATATCCGTCCCTTTTATCACTTTTGCATCATTTATTCAGAATGAGATTAAGCCCCATTCGTCCCTCTTCACATTATAATCCAAAAGATTAAATTACCTTTTTCATAAAATGAAACAAATTGAAACAAGTGTTTTCATAATGCTCTTCCCTATGCCTGGCATTAAGAATGTACATTCAATTATATAAAGAACAAACTATGAAAACTAGTTTTTCGTCCTGCATACACTCATTAGGTATATATTGTTTTTGAGAAGACGTACTTCATCCAAATATCCTTTAAAACAAGGAAGACTTATTAATGTTAACAACTGCCTCATAAAGTATAATTACTTTTTTCTATCATATTGTTTGAAAAAAGTAAATTAGATTCAATATATACATATGTATGTTATAATGTAATGATGAAGAGCACATTCTAACTCTAGGCTGGTGAGGTATGTGGTATATATTTGAGTGAGCTATATGATCGTCTTATGAGTTAATGGATAATATGTTGAATTAATGGTTTCATCTTGGGGGTGCTTCAAGTTTAAGTACATACATACGAAGTCTTAACAGGATATATATTCCTAGGAGAAAATTTTAAAAAGAAGTCTTATAAACGAAAATATAATTATTTATTTTATCTTGGGAAAGTACTTTTTTAATACGCAATGCAAAGACGATATCTCATACGTCTTCTTTAATGAAAAAACTTATATAGTTTTGTAGAGAAAATGTATATATAATAATATATGAATAAATTAATTACTTATCAAAAGCCAAAGGGAAAAATTGAAATGTTTTACTAAACGAATGGCGAAGTATTAAGATATTTCATAAAAATCAACAACAAAAAAATATAAAAAATGTATATAAAAGGTTTTTTGTCTACCCATGTACAGAATACGTTCTTACTTCTTTATTTGGTGTTTTGGGTTTCTTTTGTTTTATTTAAAATGTAATATTTGTGTTTATAAGCAATAACTTTCGAAATATACAATAAAACATGAAATTACAATTCATTAAACAACACAAAAATTAGTCAAAACATTATAAATCGACAAATTAACATGATAAACATAAAGGACATGGCAATAATATAATTTGGGAGTTAATTTACCACCCAGACCAAAGAATATTCAAGATAAGTCCCAACACCCACCCTTAAATAAAAAGAGAACTAGGATAAAATCTGTTTTAAATTTTTAAGGAATTTGTATTATATGTATGTTTAAAAAAGTTCATGTATTCGACGGCACAAGAAGGATTAAAAATAGTTTTTTATTTACTCTGCATCTACTTTTGTATATTTTCGTGAAATATAGAAATTATACAGGCTAAAACATTTAAGGTTCAAATTAAAGGATGATAAATTCAGCTCTTTCAAGTTTGGTTTAATTTCTTCAAAGTATTAAACAAACATTTACTTTGTTTACTCCTTAAATAAAGTTTATACAAAATTAAAAGCCGTCAAAATGCATACTAAAAAGTCAAAATGCTATAGAAAAATGAATGGTTTCATTTATACTTCCATGTTTCCTTTTATTAAGTGAATGAAAGACATGTGGGAGGGTAGATGAATATTGCATTTGATTGCATGTGTGCATATAGGGTCATGAATGACATTTGCAGACTTCATATAGCTGCCTTAAAAAGAACGCCTTCCATGAATCATCATTTTTTAATAAATATTTTAATATGATAATAATAATACGATAGAAGGCGCTTAATGAACCCCCTTGAAGTTGTTCATTGGTGTGTATTATGCATGTATTTTTTGCTACTAAGAAGACATAAAGTCCCATTATCTTGTACATCATGTTATATTTTATTATAAATAATTATTGATAGTTTGATTTATTAATAAAAATATCTGTAACCTACTGATATTGACACATGATAATTAATTTTTATGCATGTATGAAGGCAAATATATTATAATGTTTTACATATGTACTTTTAGGATATGAGGTCAAAGTATTTTATCATTTTCAAAACGATATTTCATATGGTATTTTAAAATAGGGACATTTTCCACCTATTTTTTCAGTTTAAATGTTCCAAGTATTTTATGTTTTGTTTTTCAAAGTCAGAGTGTTTATCATTTTCAAAACGATTATTTCATATGATATTTTTAAAATACGGACTTTTTCCACCTATTTTTTCAGTTTTAAAATGTTCCAAAGTATTTTATGTTTTGTTTTATTAATGATTATCATAATTGTACAATGTGAAAATTTAATTTAAGTTTATTAGCCAAAATATGAAATACTTTGACTATCAAACGTACAGCAGACTCTGAGATTAGATGATTACTTTCTTAGTTATAAATAGTATATTTACTGAATTTATATTTGATTAAAAGCAAAACTCGAGACCCTGTTTCTTTCAAAATTTGGGAGGTTTGGTAGTTTTTTTAGGGAAAACATTTGAGCAGCAATCTTTAGTGACGGAAAGGTTTAAATTCCTTCTACGAAAAAACTATTTCAGATCATTTAATGCCACAGCCATGTCGACTCACAATGGCATTTTCCAATTTTGCAATGAAAACTAAGGGGATGACTGTTTTCTTTGTCATTTTATAAAAGCTTCCTGAAACATGGAGGTATAGAATAGATCAGTTCCTATTTGGAGCAATGTAATGAACAAAATATAACATAATTTCATTGAATTAAATTGTTCAAAACTAAGGAAATGAGAAAATGGTAAACATGTGAACTAAAATGTTCATTTTCGCACTGACCTGAATAGTTTTACTCTGTCATTTTATAAAAGCTTTCTGAAACATGGAGGCATAGAATAGATCAGTTCCTAGTTGGAATCCATGACTGGAGGACATTAACAAGCCAACTGTAAATTTCTTCATACAGCATAATCTTTTGGATCATTGCAAGGATTGCAGAAAGACTATATAGTGACCACCTTACATACCTTTGTGGATTGCCAAGCTGTATCTATGTTGAAGACATTCGTTTCTTTAAACGTCTGGATAGATTGTAGAGATATACATCCATAGCATTTGTACTTTTTGGACTTCAAAAAAGAAAAGGCCGTCGTTCCAGCAACTTTAGAGCTATAGACTACGCCTTTTTGAACGTCAAAGCACGGATTATCAGTTCTTAAACAAACGGGAGTGTTGGAAGCCAACGGACTACGACAAATTTTGTTATCAGCTGCAGCCAGATATATGGCTTGTTCTTTGAAAATTAAGTCTTTTCGTAACGATTCGTAGACCGTGGCTTCAGAGGAGATCAAATATTTCCCATCTAGGCCATTTTTTTAAATAAATGACATTGAAAAGATCCAATGGTGGATTGTTTATATCAAATTTAAAGATTTTATGACGAACTCTAAAAATTTCAAAGTAATGTGTATTTTAAATAGTTTGAAATTGTTTGTTTTTTGCACGTATTTTTTCTTTTTTATAGTTCTTTTTGTTTTTGATTATTTTTAGCTTTTGATATATTTGTTGTCATTCTTCCCCAAAGTAATAGTTATTTACTAGAATGTCTAAAAATCTTTGTTTTTGACAGAATCACTTTGGACTTTTTTAGAACTGAAATAAATAAATAAAGGTTTTAAATGTAAGCATCTATTAATGTAACAATTCAAATACAAATATCTATTGGAAAGTTGGGTTACACGTATAAAAATTAACATTTGTTTTACTTTTTAATAAACAATAAGAGAATATAAGTGTCCAAATCTAAATGATATTTTTCACAAAAAAATATGCCTTTTTTAATCTGTTTATGTCGTCGAGAGCCAAGCGTATTGCACGGGTCAAAGGTCGCCTACAACATATTTTAGTTGAGTTGTTAGTTATAGTTTTAACGTATTCAAGTTACTCCAGTCTTCATTTAACGTATTTTAGACATATAGACTATGGAACATTTTCTAGTCAGACTCTTGGCACTCATCGATAAAATAAACTAAATTTAGAAAGAAATAAATATGCAGATAAATACCTGACTTATGCGCATCATTAGTGGAAAAAAATATTCTCACGATGTTTTATATTCATTTTTTTGCAAAATGGATTCCTATTTTTAGAGCTTTTTCTGTGTGTTTGATAAATGATAAGCTCTTGCTTTGCTACATCAAGGACCTTCAGGGCTGCTGCTTTATAATCATCATAGACACATCAATAATAATAAAACTTAACCCTTTTTGCAATCCCAGCAACAACAAAAAAGAGTTAAATTCTCAATCTTATCTCGTCTGGATCTGAACATTAAATGTATTTTTTTGTTTGTTTGTTCCTATGTAGGTTAGACGACCTTGTTTCTTCAAATTATCATTTTTCCCCTTAATATCACTCAATATCCTTCCAGCTACTATTTATAAGTACATATCTATAATCATATCTTCAGGGTGAGATGATCATTTTTATACTTATTATTATTATTTTCGGATGAGAGAATGCTCAGTGTTGGGTCAGGGCTAAACTATCCAACATAAAACCTAAAGGCTTTACATAAATAACATTTTTTAAATAGTATTTAAACCAATGGCACCATATTAAGAGTTTTGAGATGCATTTTGTATTGTGTTAGCGTTGAGTTTTGTCTAAGGTTATAGTTGACCAGCCTATAAAATAACTATATGTTCAACATAGAAGACAAAACACACGTCTTAAAGAGCTCTTTGATATAGTAAAACGATTTTAATTGTTTGTTCATCTTGGTGAAACAATTAGTAGCCTTTGGAATAAACAAAAAATTATAGCATTAAATGTTTATTGATATTATGGTTAATAAAATAATCATTTATACAAACAAAACTATTATTTTAATAATATTTCCTTTTTCCATTTTTTAATCCATTGGTAACAATACTTGTAACAATACGTTCTACAGATTAATACGTTGCTTTAGCAAGTACTTTTCTTCTCTATTTTTATTGAGTCTTGGCGCTTCCAAGTTTTACAATAGATCAGTGGTCAGTTGTATTTTGAGTGTTTACGTCATCTTTCAATGAGTTTCTGAGCTCATCCACTCTCCTAGCGTCAATCCCAATGAACTCCTGGATCTTATTTCTTTTCAATTTATTGAACAATAATATAGATAATCTAACACTACGGCGTACCGGCAGTCATGCTTGCTTTCTCTACAGGGCTTCGTATTAGCGTTACTGATCCAAAAATGCTCAAGCAGGATTAACATCCGGTCTGTGGACAGTCTTTCCCTTGAGATATAAACATATTAGAGAGCTTATTCCCTTCAATTAGCAGAGAAACATCGTTCAGCTGTATTCTGTACACAATGACGTATTTCTCTTCCCTCCAATAACAGAGTAACATCATTCAGCTGTATTCGGGACACAATGACGTATTTCTCTGAAGAATCCAATAAGCTCTCTATGTATTTATATCTCTATGGTCTTTGCCCCAAAAATAGGAATCAGCAGAATATATATGACGTCATCTAGCTGTAGTGTGTTGAATAAATTCCCATATTTAAATTCTACACCCTATTGAAGTTTTTTTAAAGCAAAATATTTTGGTTTAAAATAAACAAACAAACATAAAATATTTTATTAGAAATATACGTACAGTTATAATAAAATATATAATACCTCATAGATTCTAGACAATATATGCATGACCTAGATGTCCAAGATATTAACAATATATATAATGTGGAAATAAAATGATTTAAATCATTGGGGCATGAAAGAGGTGGCTTGAAAAATTTAATACTCGCAAAATCAAATGAATTCTTCTGATTTGTATGCAATACATATTATCTTTCAAAAATGAGAAAAACGGGACACAAATTAAGTGAGTGGGATGCCTTTCTGTAAGTCTATTAGCCTGTTGCTTTTCTGTCAATGTCACAAACGTCAAGGATTCATGCAATCTTGTGTGTATCTAATACATTTTGATTTTTATACTAATTACTTTCTATTAATATGCAAGGGACCGCAGTTAAGATAATCGAACGCAGCGTCCTTAATTGTCATATCATTTAGAATTTTATATATTTTAATCTTTTTTTTGTAAAATAATGACTAATTATATATGTGACTAATAAGTATCAAATAAATATACTTCGATTACACGCACATTTTTATCATCCATATAAGTCGCACTAATGTTGGTGGCCTTTTTTGGAGAAATACAATTAATATAGCTGATGTCAATTGAGAAAGGCGGTTTAAAATAAATTAAAGATCAACATTCTGAATTCGTGGACTTTATAATAAGGTTACTTGATTGGAATGTCATTAATGTCCAAAATAATGTAATTATGTGAAAATAACATACTATAATACATTCTAATGATTAAATCATTTCAAACATCCGTAGCAGCAGCCATTCGACACTTTCGTCGAATTATGAAAAAAAAACTTATAATTATTCTGGGAAATTATTTAATTTTTCCACAGTTATCTCTCTAGAACAAGGATATATTATAAATCAGTCTCAATGAATACAATAATATCTCTTTTTTGGCGAGTATTTTAATAAAAACCCAGGAAAATACCAGGAACTTTTATTAAAGTAAATATATATTACAGAAAAGGTATTTTTGTACTAAACTGTCATGTGTATCTCACTTCCTTGTTTAAACTCTTCAACATCATTCCGTATTCTTCTAGGCACCTGTCTTTCCTGATTTGATATATTGGCAGGTCGAATAATAATAATGATGGCATTCACTTACGATAAATGCATAAGTCTTGATTTCTGTTTATTTAAAAAAACGTATCCGCCCTTTATCCACAACTAACAAGACGGAAAGTATATAATAATCTTTTGCCATCAATTTATATGATGTGTATTTTATAAGGACTTGCGCATAACTAGTCAGCGAAACGCAAAAACTGATTGATGTTTGTTTATGAGTGCACAAGGTCAAAGATGGCGGATGAGTCTGAAGATATTTGATAGAATATATGAATAAACATTTTTGTGCTGGGCTAATTGGATGGGGGGAGGGACGTCTATTTATGAGCTTAGAAGGAGAGCCGGTATGCAAATATGTAGTACTTATTAGGATATATATGAATAATCTTCTTATAAACGTGGAAAAATGATATAAACTCAATGGCTCAAGTCTGTGGCCATTCTTATGCGAATCACGCATCTTTTAGCTAAACCAAATGGAAATATATTGATAAACATCTTTACTACTACTTGGCATCACTCCTGTCAGGACAAGTTGCAGTTGCTATATCTCTGAAAGACTGAGAGAATTTTATTGACCTTCCCTTTAGTATATGTAGATATACATAAATGTCCCTACATGCGAGATTAGGAGGAGTGAGTTGTGAATGAAAAATATATACGTTTGTCTCCTGATCAAGTGTTAAATAAGAGGATTACTTTGTTTTAAAGTAGATGTTTTGATTATTCTATAACTGCAATCCATAGCGATAAAAA
>CP045902.1:6922826-6932826 GCA_013387185.1 Caligus rogercresseyi
TAAATTTATTTATTTTTAATCGATGGATCATTGAGTAAAAAAAGGTATTTTAAAAACCCCTTTTACATGTTCGAGTGAAGTGCGCAGGACTAATAATTATTATGAATCAACCAAGAGAGAAAGAGAGAGAACTTCCATCTGTCTTAACAAAAATATATGATTTTATGAATATTTAATAGGTCCAACTTGCATCTGTTTGGAGCAAGTCTATTTTTACAGAGCTTGGGCGTCGCATTCCGTATTTCTTTATATGAAAATCATCGTTGTTTGGAGGCCACACTTCCGGAGGTGGAAGGGATGGGGCAAAATCCCCTGGGGAAGCAGCTTTCAGCGTGCCCATTTAATGGGCTTTTCAGACAGGCGGGCAAAAGAAGTTCTCTACTATAGCTAAACAATAAGAAAGAAGAAAAAGAAAAAAAGAAACGGGAAGTAACATAGTAAATGTTTATGGGTCATTTCTCGAATTGTAAGGAGGAGAAATCTTTGTGAGGATCCAGTCTTGCAACCACTGCCACAGGTGAAAAAAAATAACATAATAAGAGGGAGCCCAAGGGATAGACATAAATTATCCTCCTCGGGTCAAGCCATTTATAAACAACTCCAAGAGAGAAAACAACAAGTAGGGTGTCAACAAGTGGCGAATAAAAATGTTTTGATGTTGAATGATGTAAACAGGTGTGACTTTCATTTAAAGTTTATTGATATTATCTAAAAGCTCACGTCACAGGAGAAACGTTTAAAAAATAATAAATAAATCCGGGCTTAAGTCATAGAGATAAAAATATATAGAGAGCTTATTCCCTTCATCTGCATTTTTGTGCCCAATATAAACAAAGTAATAGTACTACGTCATCGTAAATATCATAGAGATATAATCTATCTCTATGATCAGCTTACGATGACGTAGTTCAATTACTTGTTTATAATGGACACAAAAATACAGCTGAACGATGTTTCTCTGCTTGAAGGGAATAAGCTCTCTATATCTTTATATCTCTATGATATGGTAAGACTGAGTTATATTTAACTTTTATTCCTTTCTTTGATTACATATATTCCAAGCCAGTGCCTTAGAGTATTACGAGAAACCTATTTTGATGATTGATCCTAGAGATATAATAACAATAGAATACGTCATTGTGTCAAGAAAATAATATGTATATGTGTATTCAAAATAAACCAAGTAATATGTACTACGTCATCGTAAGCTGATCATAGAGATATAATCTATCTCTATGATCAGCTTACGATGACGTAGTTCAAATTACTTTGTTTATAATGGACACAAAAATACAGCTGAACGATGTTCTCTGCTATTGAAGGGAATAAGCTCTATATCTTTATATATCTATGATTTAAGTCGACAAATGTGCTCTGATATATTGGTTAGGAATTCGACAGGGACTTGAGCAAGGACAGATCATTATTCAGACATAACAAAATCCCTTTTCTATACTCTTATAAAGATTTGACTACTATTTGTGAGGTTTGACTTCTGCTCTGAAAATGTATTAGTTTTATGATTGCTTTATATTAGTATTAAAAAATGGATGTAAATAATAATAAAATACTGATAATTATGATTTTTTCTGTATTTTTAACAACTTGATTTACTTTTATTCACATGCAATAGTATTTTTTTAAATTCATCTATCGTCATCGCAAGTTCAAAAAGCTGTTACTGCAGACACCACTGGCAATAATTAAAGCCAATATTTATAATTACAACCTATTAGAATCATGATCCGGACCTTGAAAGTCAGTCATGGTGGTATATTGGAGCTCTTTCCGTCTTAGCATAAGTTTTTAGCCTTTAAATATTATTTTGTCAACCATTTTAGGATGAATAATTAATTTTTTTACCCATTCATCTATTCAGGATATGACTCTGGCATAAATCTATGCCCAAAAGGCATCCATCCACACAAAAAAACATTCTTAAAATATTGTAGTTTCTACCCGGACATAAAAAAGATATGTAGAATTATGCCATCAACAACAAACGTCAAAATATGCGAAGTTTAGCCTCACGCCCATTTTTATTTGCTCCTCTAATGAAAGGGTTGACGGTTCACACCTTACACACCAACAAAATATGTAATTATCCTTGACAGATGTTTTTTTGTGCAGGAAAAAAATGTTTTCTTTCATGGGTATTCGTCTTAAGGAAGCCTCGAGTAATTAAAAGTTAAATCGCCTATTCTCAAGAACAAAACAATATATACATACATATGATATGATAATATACTCAATTCCTTTTTTCTTCATTATGTAATGCTTGCTACATGCAACATGTTAAAGCATATTGGACACAGGCTTAAAAATTGAGAAAATAAAATAAAATATTTGTTCAGTCGTTGATAGAAAATAGTTTTATATGTCTTTATTTCATACAAAAATGACTATCTACAAAAAACATTAAGGTAGTTCAATCTCCATGCCTGCAATCTATAGACTTTCTCACCTACAACAATCAGTCTATCAATAAAGATACAGAGAAAATGTCTCCGCAGCGGACATAAATAAAATATTTATCTTTTTAATATTTAGATAATATATTATATTGATTATTTTATAACAATCCCTATCATTGATGAAGCTGTTAAAAGCTCTTAAGCTCTCCGTTTGTGCATAGTATATATATTTTTATTGTCCATGTATAAACAATATATAAAAATAGCGCTAATGCGTATGACGTACACAAATAATCTCTACAGCTTAAAATTTAGCTTCAAAAATAAAAAACAATCAATATATTTTCCTTTTTTAATAAACCAAATTTGTCAAAACATTAATTTATAAATATTTAAATAACATTGATATAAACATTAATGTTTGGCTAAAGCGATCTTTTTGGTAAAGTAGTCATTCCCGAATTGTTTTTTGTATTCTCTCTAAACTTTACTATATTTATACCCAGCCAGTATCTTAGTCACGAAACAGATCATATATATTTATAGACATATTTTGGGGGGGTTGATTATATTACAAATATATATACATTTATATGTAATATACTATATAATCCCCCCAGATGAGTGATTAAGAGGATTCGTTTCGGGCTAAAGGCCGTCGCATCCCTTAAGGCTAGAACGCTCACGCCTCAGACGGATAATATGATGACATTTTCCAATAAAATATTATGTAACTGACACGGAAGGTTCTTCCATTGTACTATGGAACATAATTCGTTCAGGACGTCAGCGATTAATTTGACTTCCCAACATCCCTTTCTAAATCGTAATTAAAGGCATCCAGATTATATAGAAGATATGAAAGGACAGAGTTGAAAGTCCATGTTTACTTGCTGAGTAACTAACAATTTCTTTAAATACAAAATATGTTATGCACTTCGACGCTCAGTTGATTGTAGTGCACATGACTGACTTTTAACCTGTCCTTTTAACGGTATGCATGTCATGATTTTTTTTGCCTCTATTGCGTTCTGGAACATTTAGAGAGACTTTGGCCCCTGCACAAGGAACTTATGAACGAAATAATTCAGAGGTGTAACCAAAGGGAAATGAATGACTATCACCTTTGGTTATCTAGTCGAAACTGTTCTTTATTTCATTAGAGGTATTCCTTATACCTCTTTACACATATTCAAATCTTATTTAACAAATTTTAATTAAATATAATAATGTACAAAGGAGTAGAGAGAAGGACTCTGCTACAGTGTACATTATTATATTTAATTAAAATTTGTTAAATCTTATTTCATAAATTTTAATTAAATATAATAATGTACAAAGGAGTAGAGAGAAAGACTCTGCTACAGAGGGAATAATATCCAGTGTTATAAGCATCACAAATGAATAATTTATATTACAGGATCATAGCTTTGCAATTATATATATTTACTGTTGCTGTGCATGGTATCATATAAACCATGATGGTTTCTCTTTAGTGAGAAGTGTTTTTGATATTAATTTAAGATTTGGTTTGACCAATATATATTTATTATATTATAAACCATATTTTGGTAGGTTATCTTTCAAATTGTCGCTCTCAAAACTAAATAGGCAAAATAAAGCACTTGTTTTTTGTTCAAAAGCGTAAAAAGTTGCTTCATATATGGATGATATTACAAGATTATATTTAAGGATTCTTAATGTCCATGACAAGTACCAATTTATTAGCTTTATAATTCACGCTCCTTTTCATATCACCCATCACGTTGGAGAAAAGGGGGTCTCAGAGGCCTTACTTGAGATAACGCTGTATTTTATTCGTAAGAACAGATTATCATCATCCAAGTTATCATCATCCAGTCAAGTCCCTTCCTTCGTTATCTTTATATTTTTCGCAGGGTGAATTTGACGGATTTTCTATTCATTTTCTCCCCTTTTCCTCTCGCTGTTGTTGTTCTTCGTGGGCGCGCTTCCCCCCCCCCCCCCCCCCCTTAACGTCGACGTATTTTTACCACCCTCCTTTTTTAAAATACAGAAGCAGCTCCTCGCTCGAGTTTTTTCATCCCCCTTCAAAAAAAGTATTTTAAAGCTTAGTGTATATCAATCGCTCATGGTGAGAGGATAACCCGTCGTCTGTTTTCAATCAGTTTTCAATAGTTTGTCTCTCGTGATTTATGTGGTGTATTACCGTCTACCTCAAGGAATGGTCAGCCGGAACTCCTAAGAAGGACCTGCCAGTCTAATAACAGCAACAACATGATCCTAAGGCTCTCATCTGCTTGCTTTAACCCATCAAAAGACAAGAAGAATAAACAGAATGTAAGATACTCACACTTTGATACTCACAATTTAAAAAAAGAATAGAAAATCAACATTGGACAAGATTTTTTATATATGAATATTGTTAGAAAATTTTACCGGAAAAATATTTAATACCCATTTTGTCAAAAAGTCCTCTTTTGACAGAATATTTTATAAATAAATATTTTATCGAAATATTGTTAGGAAATCACGGTTTGACGGATTAATATTTAATAAGTAAAGTAAGAATATTCCATATAAAAATATTTATGTATTTTGTTGGCTTAACGTTTCGAGGTATGTCTGGTAATAAATGCGTAATGTCCTGTGGACAAAACTGTGATATGTGTACTGATAATCTTTTTAAAGGCTCTGTGGAGATTTAATACTCTTTGAGTACTGGTAAAAAAATTTAAGACTACTTAAGGAGAAAACCTTTGTTTTCATACTTTATATATACACAATTCATAGTATGTGCCATGATTCGTAAATAAACGAACAGTTAACAGCGAGCAACATTCATATTTCGGCTTTCCAAAGGGTTCAAGTGATGCAACACCCAAATTACCTTCTCATATGATCAAATACAAACATACCAAATTATTCTATTTTGGCTCCCTCCCTTACGGGATCATTGAGTCCATCTCTTATTGACCAATATACCCCCCCCCCCCCCCCCGTATAAACACTGCATGACAATCATTCTCCTATAATATACGGATTTTTAATGTGTGAAGGGTACAAAGATATTGACAATTAAATATATATAAAAATCAAACCTCAACAAACTCTCAAGAAAACATAAAAGGGAACCATCTTTAAGAGAAAGAGCGATATGGCCGCTATACACAGAGGGTACGATTGTTCTTGTTTCTTCTACGAGTCTAAATTTGGGCTATGAAGTAGGAATATCCAATAGGAGTGTTTGACTGTATATAATTTAACTTAACAATGATATTTATTAAGCGTGGCTGTCAAATATTTTTTGACGAAAGAATATTATACATATAAATTAAAAAATACTTGAAATGATTTTCTTTGTTAAGTATGTCAAACGATATGACTGTATAAGAATAATAATATACATTTTTAAACATTTTCACAGTCTTCCAATTGTATCACAAGTGTTTTTTAACACCTCTGGCTCTCTGGTTCTTTGACTTGAGTTTTTCTCTTTTTTTTTCGTCGTTTTTTAAAATTTATTCGGCTTGTTAAAGGATAAAAATGAAAAACTATCATCCCCTTGCATACTTATACATATATACTTTTTTATAGTTCCCACTATAATTAAGGTAGTTAGACCCGTTATGCATAGTCCATGGGGGTAAATAAAAGGGTTTAATTAACATATACGTATTTAGCCATAGGAATAATACATATTTTAAAATGAACTTTTCATTGTCTTGATTTTGATCAATATAATGTGTCTTTAGGGCTGCTTTATTAGTTAGGGATTGGAAATTATTTTGAACATCAACAACAAAACAATGTTGGATCGATTGTGTTCAACATATTTGGGGTCTTTACAAGCGCTACATTTTTATTTATTAACAAATTGAATGTTTTTATAATAAGATTATTATTTTTTCAAATAATTGTATTGTATTTTCATAAACTATTAATTTAACGTACAATAAATAAATATATTTCAAGACTTATACTTGTAACATTTGTAAAAAAAAGTCATGAATTTGACAGGTTCTTATTAAACATTTACTGCTAATGTTAAATAAAATACGCCAACAGTCGAATACTACGCAAATAATAGCAAGGGGAGTAATTAGGCATAATGATAAAAAAATATTTATTGAAATAATTTTTATAACATATTTCATATTATTTTTTGTTCCCAATTAAATTGGTTTCCTTTTCTGATCAGATATTATTTATATATGTCTTTAAATTATGTATATACTGTGGCCTATTCAGGGACAATTTAAATGGTTCATCTTCAATGGAACCTGATCCGGTTTAAGATGACATACAAAGCTTGTTTATTTGTTAGACAGTCCCTACTTTGCCGAAACTTATTTTGGATGTAGTCTTGTTCGATTGTTTATTTCCTAGACAATCCCTTACTTTGCCGGAACTCTTTCCGGATCAGTCGGTAGAAATACGAGTCTCTATCATTATGAATAGTTAATTAAGTGGCCACCTCACAGTTAATTATACATCTTCATCAGATTTCTCCTTTATCACATTGTTTCTTATTATAGATGGCTTTCTAAGCTCATGATTTTTATGTACTTGTCCAATATTATTGTGTAACTAAATTATTTTTATTATTATCTTTGCTTGATGTGGCAACAAAAAAGGAATTTAAATGTTATGCAATGATATATCATGTAATGAGATGCATCGAAAGTTGAAAAATAATATTCTAATGCGCACAGAAACAAATATTATTTCGACACATTTAAAGTCCAAATAATATCCACAATATCACAAATTATATATATATATTTTTTTTCTAGGACGGTGACGACATGAGTAACTTCCGCCGCTCCCAAAGCAAGGTCTTCTACGCATCCGATGTATGGGATCCCGGCGTATCCGAGGAGCCCTCCCATCCCCACCACATCCACACCCAGCATTCATCCTGCCCCCAAATGATCTTAAACGACATCATTGAAGAAGATGAGATCGAAGAAGAGGAAGAAGACGATTTAACCTCAAGCCCATCGGGCTCGGGTTCTTTCCGAATAATACCGCGTGGATCCAGCAGTCGGAGCAGCCAGGAGTCCAGTTCTTCCACTGGGGACATCCGCGTCTCCTATGCGGGGAAGAGCCAAGACTCTGGATTTTCGGATTCTGGGGAGTCTGCAGAGAATGTTTCTGCGCCGCGAAGTGGTGTGCGATTCGCGGATGAGGCCGAGGGGGCTAAGGGCCTCTTGCATCAACGTCGACACGTCTCAAAAGTCTATTTTTATTCTCGTGAGGACGGGGAGGAGAGTGACGAGGAGGATGACGTCGAAGAGACGAGGGGCTCAACCCCGCAGCTTCTAAGCCCTCCTGTCTCTCCGCCGCCTGCTGCCTATGCAGGTCAGACGACTAGTAATAACGAGGAACTTCTCCTTGACTGTGATATTTTGGACTCCTTTCTGGAGCATAAGCCTCTTGTTCTGCCTTCGGCTTCCACGCAGACTTCTTCCTCTCAGAGTCGACCTTCGGGGAGTTCTCATTCAGGTACAAATATACATAATTAATGTATTTTAAATGCTTTTGACGAAGAATGTAAAGAACATTTTGGGCGTATTATGATGCAATACTGTCAGTTAAGGTGTCCGGAAGAACGGGTGTAGATAAAATTTGTCAAGATAAAAAACGTCAAAATATATCGATAATTAATTATTTGAGTAGAAATCAAGTCCAGGTCTGGAGAGATTAAAAAAAGAGAAATTACAAGTTATATCCATTGACGTCATCAAATAACTCTTTACGTCTATCACTTTTTTCACTCACTTTAAGTATCCAGTCATTAGTTAAGTCGATGAATATTAACGCCAAACAAACAAAAATCATTAGAACATTTGGATGTTTCATTAAAACAACATACCATAAAAAATATTAGATTTTGCTTGTCTAATTAAATATGTAAGTTGATAGAAAATAATTTTAATTTTAGAAATAATAGTTAAGCATTTTAGGATTCTGAATTAAATATACAAAAAATTATTCTAATTCATAATCATTATATTGACCTCATATCTTAATATAATTTTGTTATCTTTTCTTCTTCTCTTTAGGCATACCGGTATTGTATATCGGTACGAGTTCCCTGGGTCGTCGAAGTGAGACTCTTCGTCGAAACGGTGCGGAGTCTCCAGCCAAGCCCCCGGCACTCTTCCCCAAGACGAATGGCTCCCTCTATGATCACCGTCGGGGCACGGGGGGTAGCCTCTATCATCCCCACGGTATCATCACCGTCCCTGACGCCAAGTCATCATCGTCCGAGGGAAGACCCAAGTCCGGAATTGCTACTACCACAACTCACAGTCAGAGGCCGGAAGCAAGGTATGGTCGAAATATTCAATTATGAAGGGTTGCAGGTTATTTTAAGCCATAAGTCACATTTTACTAATTTATTAAATGAACTCTTTTGAACAACAATGTTGATATATGTTTGTATGTTGGAATATATCAAGTGTCTTCTATGTAAGTTCCTGTCAATTTTATATACTATATTGTTTACAACAATACATAAATATTTTAATCATAAGAAAGCAACTATTTAACCCAAAAAACAAACAACCAAAGAATATCAAAGCCATACAACGCAACGACCAAGATAAAAAGTTATGTAAAAAATCGGCAAAACATCAAATCTTCTTTAAAATATTCATATTATTTACATATCTTTTCCGTGAGAAAGTATTTTCTCTATCCCCTCCTCTCTCCCCTTCCCTCCGTGCATCCATGGAGCAAAAACAAAAGTAACTCAACGTTGACAGCTTAATGAGTCCTAAACCTAATTATAGCTTAATTCGCCATACCTCATATAATTATGAAGTTGTTAAATAAGAAGCTCTGAGAGATCTTGGATTTAAATCCAATTATATATATTACGTATCTCTAATGGCGGTTGTATTTTAAATTATATGTAACTCCAAAGACCCGTGAGAGTGCAACACAGTAAAAAACCCCGAAGGAATTCAGTGACTTTTCATCTGCAAATCTCATGAAACCAGAGCTTGGTCAAGATTTTTTTTGTTGATGGCTTTGATGCTTTTGAATTGGTCCTTGCCATATGAGAGAGCCTTAAGCTAGGTGTGCCACGCCTTGCTTTTGAAGCATTTATTGTTTTTAACCACTTGAAGGCGGAGAAGAGGCTTTAATTTGCCCTACTGGAAGCCAATTTGAGGATTGTGTTTTTTTCTTTAGTAAGGTTCAAAAAACGATTCTTTTGCCTTGGTCATTGGTCATTAGAAGGTTAGCTCTGGATATGAGGTAATTTAATCGATGTCAATTGAAGAGTTGACATTTGTTAACAAGTTTTAAAACAATTTAAGGTTTTTTGTCTTATAAACATAAAAAAATGTTTTTATTCCTTTGAACATTTCTGTCTTCAAAGTTGAAGTCATTACTCAATGTTGGGGGCGCAGGTTCGAATCCCGAGAGGGGATGGTCATTTTGTTCTACCTCATTGATAATATCCTAGGTTTGATGGACTAATTTTAATGCTATAATGCTTATTTATATCCAGTCGGATGCAATTCTATCGAACCAAATAGGCAAAAAAAAAGATTATTATTGTTTGCAAGAACTTAGATGCTCCATTCAAAGAC
>CP045902.1:6940326-6956222 GCA_013387185.1 Caligus rogercresseyi
CCTCCTTCTAATGCCTTGTGAAAATATATAGAAGTAAAACTTGATCCTTGGGTGTCTTTTTTCTCCTCGGGAAATTGGTGTGGGATGTATCCATGAAGAAGTGTAACAATTGGTAGCCCTGGGGTACATTTGTTAGCCCACCATTGTTTTGGAAAAGACAGTAAGCGAAAGAAGTATAGAAAAAGCTTCATATATATCTAAATTCTCTTTATTTCATGAATCAAAATATGAGTTCTTTTGTTCTTTCTCTCACTACTGTCTGTCCCCAAAACAATGGCGTGAGCATACCAATGCATCTCGATATTCAGGGCTAACATACGTTGCTCGGCAGTATATATATATTCTCTATGGCTGTGGGTTGGGACATTAACTCTCTTGCTCTTGGGCCTTAAATATTAAGGAAACTGATTTTATGGATGTTATTATTACCAAAGAATGGAGTGTTTAAGATTTTTTATGACTGTTTATATTAGATGTACATACACAATGTTAAAAAACAGTCTATGCAATTGTGTTGATCTACAATATAAGAAGGATAGCGCATATCTTATTAAGGATTCTAGGAATATTTGTATATAACACTTATGCATAAGGAAAATCTGATGACGTATTTTTGTAATCGGAATTATAGATATTAGAATTTTATCTTATCGACACTTCTAGTATAAAATGCATTTTTAAAGGATTTATAAGTGTTATATACAAATATTCCTAGAACCCTTATTAAGACTTTGGATACGCTATAGTGGAGACGTCAAGCTATCGATTCCACCTGCTTTTGCTTGTGCGTGAATTTAAGTTTGTTTCATTTACTATTGCTATGAATTATTATCTATCTCAGCATTTGTTGGATAATTTTAAACCTTGTAGGGTAGTTGTGGTTGATGTTATAACCATCTTAAAAAAGATCATCGAATCCAGTTCATAAAATTTTAAAAAATTATATAATCCTAAATTTTAAGAGTCTTAATACATTAATAATATTAAATTATTGCACTATATACGTTTTTTCACATTCTCTTAGAGTTTTTATTGATTTTTTCTTCAGGTAGCATGAAGCTGTTAAATTATATATTTTTAATGAACTACTCCAGTTTTTTTCGGTTAAAAACATTTTATTCGGTTAACTGTGAAAATTTATACTTTGTAAAAATAAAATACACAAAAATTATATACAGAAACAGAGTAAAATTATTCAGGACAGTTGCGAAAATACATAAATTAACATTTTAGTTCATATTTACTGACCTGATTTGAACCTGCGCCCCCATCAAAGAGATTTCAACTGCTCCAGTGTTTTATATTGTTAATACATATTAAAAAACAATAGAATTTTAAATTAAAATATTTGATTTTTCATACACTATATTACTTTTATTGTATTTTGTTGTACCTAACATAAAAATGAATTATTGAAAAAAAAAAAAAAGATTGAACAACGACTAATAGCTACCAAATCGTGAAGGATATCTTCACCAGATATTTTTGATTATCAAATCAGGCATCTTCTAGGAAAATGCTATATAGTAGAATGATACAAATATAAATTAATGGACGAGTAAAGCTTATGCCAAAGAAGTTCATTAATACAGCGTGTTGTTCCATACTTAATTCAAATTATTTTTCATGAGCATGTTTTTGTTGTATCATTGTAGTAAAAATTATGTGTCCATTATACGTATTTTTTGCCCATTTGATGCAATAGAATTACATCCTTTAAAATGATGTCTATCGAACCTAGGATCTTATCAATGAGATGGGCCAAAATGCACACCTTCTCCTCTTGGGAGAGGAGTAGAACTGGATCCCTTAACATTGAGAGTTGAACACGCCCCATAACATACTAAGCATTCACGCCCCCTTATATATATATATACCTATATATATATATATATATATATATATATATATATATATATATATATAGATATATATATATATATATATATATATATATATATATATATATATATATATATATATATATATATATATATATATATATATATATATATATATATATATTATATATACAGTTTAAACAGTGATAATCTTTAAAAATAATAGAGTAATAAAAATGAAGGGCTGTTTAAACAAATTATAAGTTATGATGCAAATTATTTTTTTAAATAGTATAAATCTTTTAAATATGTGATAACCTATGACTCTATTTCCTTTAGTTTTTTGTACATTTTGCACCTATATATATTCTCATATCTAGAAACTCTTTTAGTATTCTCCTATGATTTGAATTTCTTCCCTTCTCTGACAAAAAAATAATAGTATGTCTGCATGTTTTTCGCATGATTCTCCAAAAAGTTTTCCAAAAGCTTTTAACGCCGTTTCTATATAAATATATTGTTATTAAATATTTACATAAATTTCACTTTTCTCTCTGGCTACGCCTGATGATATTGTGTGGCAGTGGTCTAGGGACACAACTGGAGACAATATAGAGGCGTTATATACATATTTATCTAATTCAAAAGCCATCTTCTTTCATTATATATTTATATTTGCGCGTCTCCCCGTCATTCCTTTTCTCTCAAGTCATGTCTCTTACAACACGTGGAGCTCTTTAATTGTTGTTGTTTTGATAACAATAAAAAAAATGGAAGAATAATACTCCATTTTGTTTTGTTGATGTCTTATTGTTTGTAACTACTACCAAGTCTTTTGTAGAGTAAATGCAAAACATCTGTGGGTTGATGTTGACTTCTTGAAAGGGATTTGTTCTGTAAAAGGATTTCTTTTTGCGTCTACATTTTCCTTTTATTTTTATGCAAATATAATATTTTTTGGTGACAAAGAGAAAATATATGAAATGTTTTGATATGTTTCTTGGTAATAAAAAAATATCAACAGAAATTCCGATTACAAAAGGACTTATAATATAATGTTTCATGATATGTGCCTAAAAAGTACTTATATCCTATTTGTTGAATAATAAATGAGGTCATTTATTTGACCTCTTCTCCATTCTTTGGTTGCATAGGATGTATACTAATAAAGTTAAAAGGGCATTCTTGGTCACTGCCTATTCTTGGTGCAAATTATGGACTAATGTTGTATGTTTGTCTTGGTTTAAAATATATTTCTTTTTGTCTAAATTGGATTAGATAACATACTTTTACTTAAAAGCTTTTATTGTATATTTTTGGTTCATAAAATATTGAACAGAAATGGAACTTATTTGGTCGAATGTAAAGTGACATGTTCATGAAGTTATATGTTTTTACAACGAGTCATATATTTTTTATAAAAAAGGAGACCATCAGACTATTTTGGTGGACCTACTATTTCTAAATACCAAATTTTAGCTATAGTATTATTTTACTTATACGATGCGTATAAAGATTGGCGCCAAAATGTTAAAAGTTCACAAACTGATTTAATTTGATCAGTTTAAAAGAGCTGTATGTTTTAAAGTCTATGATGCAAATTGTGTCTTGTATCGAGCGATATGTCTTAACTCATTATCTTTGGTAACGGTTTTATGATTACTCTAACAACACTTCTTTAATGAGATATACGTTTTTCTAATATTTAATCAATTTATAAAATATTACTTTATTCAATATATGTTATTAAAATTATTTATATATTATTTACATACATATATTAAATGCAGTTACGCTAAAATTAGTACAGTTCAAAGAAAACGATTTGTCGAACACAAAATTGCACTAACTGCTATCCTTGGTGACGGCTATATAAATCAGCAAAACCATTGTAATAATACAAAAAACTTTTTATCTCAAAACAGTCGAGCTTGGACCGCATTCAATTGATGGGTGACTCTGGCACCACTCCCACTGATCTAGTCTTGAAGCGCTCCATCGACGCCGTCATTGGCCTGGCTCTGGAAGGTAACCATTTGTGTCGGCTCATAGCCAAGCACGGAGGCGTTCGATCTCTCCTGGAGATCTGTTCGAATCCGTCTCTTCGCCACAAGTCCTCCCGAGTCAGCGCCTTTCGCGCCTTGGGTACCGTTTGCTGCGTACTGGAAGGGATTCTTGAGCTAGAGGAGGCTGGAGGAATCACTATCCTCTCCTCTGCCCTCAACGACCCCGAGAGTACGGAAGACGAAAAGTCAGAGGCTGCCGGTCTCTTGGCACAAGTGACCTCGCCCTTTATTGAAAACAACTCATCTATTGATGGACTCCGCACGCATCTGGACCATCTAGTACAGTCATTAACGGGTAAGACATACAGCAAACGAATTATCATATAAATAAGTCTGACGTAACCCATTTTAATATTAAATTAAAAAACAAACTTCAAAGAACTTTGGACGTATTTCGGTGAACACCTTTTTAAGTAATCCAAATATGTAATTTAATAGCATTAAAATAAATTAATGCCATTGCGTTAATAATTCAGCAACACCTACATATTCACAAAAATACAGTTAATTTTGTCAATTAACATATCAACATCATATTTCACATTTTTAACAAACATCCAACCATTTGTGTTTTTTAGCTGAACTCAACTTTTAACAATAATTTATCAAACATTTATTTGTGGATATCGAAACATGGAAATTGTATTTTGACTCTGTTCATTTGATCGGATATTATTCATAACTTCACTTATTTTCATAGTTAGACTACTAAAAGACTACCACCATCACTTACAAGAATAGTAAGAGTTATTTGAAGGCGGTTGTGGTGAAGCTAGAGCTGACGTCATCAGTTAGACTGTAGGGATTCATGTATGACGTCAGAGCCCCACCGCACTTGGTATTAATATACTGAATGATGAACCTAACGGATGATAAATCTAAGAGCGTTGATTACTCTTTTATCATAATGTACAATCAACATATTTCATTTCTACCACAATAAAGTAGATTCCTTAGGATCCCTGTTATATATTATCTTTCCCATTTTCCTTTCCTGTGACAGATTTATCATCCGTAACAAAATCCGATGAAACGTTCCTCTTGGCATCTGCCGCCCTAGCTAATCTCACCTTCATGGAGCCCATTGTCGTGGACGCCATGAAGACCCATTCCACGTCCTCTGTCCTCATTCGATGGATCCAGGAGTCTCCCCGGGAGGTGTCCATATACATCATGGATCAAGTCGCCGCCGTTCTCGCCAACATGGCCAACAGCGAGCCCTGTCGGACGGAGCTCTCCCAGCAGGGTGCAATTCCTATTCTTCTCGAGTTCCTGGGGGCATCGCCGCCTGAGGAGCCCCTCAGCTCTGAGGACTATGCCCAAATGGCCGCTACGCAAAGGGTGCAACAAAAGTCTGCTATCGCCATTTCCAGGTAAGACACCTTCTTTATACGACCTTTTTTGCTTAACTATTTATATAAATCGTTCTTCAAAATAAATAATTTGTAAATAAGATACAGAAAGGACATCCCTTTAATAATTATATCGATCAGAGGGTGTCTGGAAGAAAGGAACAAGGAAAAAATGGTCCAATAAATGGATTCCATTACAAACACTTTAGGTATGACATAAATAATTGTATTTCAACTATAAATATTCAATGATTTCAGTCAATATTATTATTTCAATAATTTGTACTGTTTTTGACGCTCTCGAAGATTCTATTGTAGGCCGTGAAGGAGATCAATATACATTACTTAAGACAGTGGTTCCCAAAGGGGGGGGGCGCACCCCTAGGGGGGGGGGTGCAAAGAAATTGCAGGGGGGGGGGGGGGGGCGGGAAGAACGAATGAATGAAAATATAAATACCGTAGACTAAATAACACTGCTAGAAAATGGACAAAAATTCAAAAAGGTTGAGGTTTGTATTAATTACAATGTGTGAAATAAACTGCAATGGACTCTGAGAACAAAATGTCCTTTTTTTTTGGGGGGGGGGGGCGCAAAAATTGATTATGTTCCAAAGGGGGGCCCAGCAGAAAAGGTTTGGGAACCACTGACTTAAGAGATAATAATTAAAGAGAAGACATTCGTTTAAAAATTGTGCCGTGTAAAGAGTGTCTGGTAGAAATGGTGAAGGGAAAAAAATGATCAAAAAAATGAATTCTATTGGAAAGACAGAGATTGAAAGGAGATAAAAATATATTAATTAAGGGATAACAACTAAAGGACCTCGGTTTAAAAATTGGGTCGTTAATAAGAAAGAAATGAACATGGAAAAAATGGTTCAACACATGGATTCTGTCTGAGTCTGTGAGTTTTGAAAAAGATATATATTTGAATATAATAAAATAGGTTAATTGTATGATTATTTAATAAACTTGTACGGATTTTGACATTTTTGAAGACTGAAAATAAATCATTTAATAAGGGCAATTGAATACAAATAGTCGAATACTGAGCGAAGGATAAAAAAGCTCTCTCAAGACCTAAGTAAAATTCAACAATACCCTCTTATAACACAGAACAAACATAGAACATGAATTATATGAATGAAAATTAATACTGATGCAGATCATATGATTAAGCAAGTCTGGACACATGACAGCTGATTCATAACATGGGGTTGATGAAAACTCATAAGCAACAAATTTTCGTATAAAATAAATTAGAAGGTGCTTTGATTTAATAGCAAATTCGATGTTATTATTAAAAAACAAAGGGAATTTAAACGAATAGAAATAGAGAATAATCAAAGTTTTAGTTTGCTATAAAATTGTATTATTTTTAAAATCTCGCCATTATTTTAAGGGTTTAATCTCACTGATTTCGTTTTTTTTGGGGTGAAGCTATATTTGCTTATTTTATACCTCAAACAACCTAAAGAAAAGCCTTTCACTCACGGCACATGGCTTCAAGTCTGACTAATAGTATATCTATTGAAGACTTCGTCTTATTTTCTCCAATATAATAGATTCAAAGATTTCCTATCTAAGCCCTAACGGTTCCTATGAAAACATTCAACCATTTAAAAGCACACTTTTCATCCTTTTCTAATACAACAACAAAATTCAAAAGCATTTCATAAATATGTTTTTCCTTTGCTTGTACATATGTATATATCAAAGGCTTGTTGACATATTGTCCTGCATCTGTCAAGTTATATCAAGTCGACTGCAATACATGCATTGATTGAATGCCATGTATTTTGTCAGATATGTAAAAGAGCATATGAGTGCCCCTTTTGCCCCTTCTTAGCATTTACATAAATCAGATGACGCTAAGGAGTCAATTATGGGGAACGACGTCGTCCTCCGATTTCAGCCGCCCCTCACCCCCATTCAATCCTCATTCTTCCCTTATTTAATTGGGAGTTTCTCTTTGAGACAGGAGGGGAAGGAAATATCCATCCAAAGGCAGCTGGAGTTTAAAGCTTATTTTTTATTAAATATATATGAATTTAAAAAAAGTATTTTTAATAATTAGGCTAAATATCCGCTCATCATTTATATATGAAAACATACCCCCCAATGTGTATGTCTCTCTTCCTGACAACCCCGTTGACATGACCCCTTAAATAAAACTCTTTAAATATAAATTAATTATGGATTTTTCCGTACAGCGTCCGGAAATGCATAACAATTTACATCCTGATTCTTACTTCATTTAAAAATTCCCTCCTTTTTCCTTGGTATGATTGTTTATAGACAGTTAATTTACGTAGGCTTGGGTCATGATACGAAAGTATTATAATGTGTTGAATAGGTCAAAGCTATAAAGATATAGAGAGCTTATTCCCTTCAAAGGCAGAGAAACATCGGTCAGCTGTCGCCATTGCCCAATAAAAACAAAATATTTTGTACTATGCCATCGTACGTTGATCATAGAGATAGAAAGATTTGCTTATATTGGGTAATATGACGTACTCCTCTGAATAAGTTCTCAATGTCTTTATATCTCTATGGTCAGAGCCTTGGGATAAGGCTTGTCATGTAAAAACTTAATGTTCATTGTATTCTAAGGACTTATAAAAAAAGATTGTATGGAAATTGGTATGATGTGTATGATGTATGATTAAAAGCCATGTTTATATAACTACTACTAGGATTTGAATGCCAGAGTATCAATATAGTGACGTCATTCATTTTGGTCGAACAATTTAAGTTCTTAATTTTAATTATATAGATAGAGGATATACAAAGGTATGTTTTCCTCTGGATAAAAAACTTTCCTATGGAACAAAGATTATACAAACACTATATATCATCTCCCTTTGTTCTCATCATTTCCAGGATGTGCAGCCATCCAGGATCCGTGGAAGAGGTTCTCCGACTGAACGGTCTCAAACGCCTCATCGAACTCGTCAAGGACGAGTCCGCTCGAGTCCAGAGCGACGGAGTCCTCGTTGCATGTCTAGCAACAGTTCGAAAAATCAGCTCCGTCCTCAACGATGTCTCCGTGTTCAGGAGTCTTGACGCCTCTGAGTTGGTCGAGCCGCGCCTCCTAGACTCCTTTCTCATATTCTCCAATCGAATGAAAGCTTTGTTTGACCAATAATAACTACCCCCCCCCCCCCCAATACGAGCAACAAAGAACAATGATACAATATATATATGTAACACATTCATATAAATCGATATATATATTTAATATAAGAAGTACTATTATATGTAACGTTTATTATTATTATTATAAATATTATTAAGTTATTTACTAAATTGTTGTCTTTAATTCTTGTGTCTACACTATCTATGCAACCCTGTTCTTGCAATGTTATTGTCTAATAATAAAGTAGTTTTTTCAATATGTATATTTTCATTGACCTTTATTTTTTCTGGAATTATTTATCCTATTTAGAAAATTTATTTTTGTAATAAATTTATTTATCAACGAAGTTGCTGCAATCCTTTAAAGCGCAAGGGTGATATTATTTTATACCCTTCGACATTAATACAATAATGTATCAACTCGGGGCACTAGAATTCAGAACAGCCCAGCTTTTATAGTTCCACATTTTGCAAAGATAAGCAAACTCACACTGGACCTGGATGGAAAGCGATTTATTAAAATTTTAAGCTAAGGGGGTTTGCTTGGCTTAAATATCTAGTTTGAAATGTGTCTGGTTTGAACTCGGGTTTCTGATAATGGGTTAAACTAAGGTTTCCTGAAGGGCAAGGGATGCAATTCGATGAAAATCAAATAATACAAAGATACTACTTACTATAGTCATAAATCTTGTTTCTTAGGTTTAAATCGGGGTTTAACAATCTATTGAAACCATCCAACTTTTTAGATTGATGTTCGTTTTTCCGGTTTTGATTTGTTGAAAATGATATGAGACGCACAAAAAACCCTCATATAATACCATTATAGAAAAACCATATTTAGATTTAAGGACCGATAGATCCTAAATATCCGAAGTTACCATGATTGTATTATTACTCCAAAATTGGCAGACCAAATGTCTTATTTTTATGGAGTAAAAACAAAAAAAACAACTTTGATTAAAAAAAAGAAGAGGAATCCAGCACTTTCATGTATTTTCAGCTACTGCTAATAAGGTATTAATCGAAGTTAATATTCCATGAGCGAGGAAAGTGTCGAAAGATCTGCTATAGATCTAAATAGTAAAATTCTTTATTGAATGAGTGGAAACTTTGGTGTCAAATGATCTATTTTGAAAATAACGCCAAAAATATTGACTGTATTTGTGGCGACCTAATTTGGAATCCTCAAATAGCTCGCCCTTATTATTAATATATATTATGTATTTATATTCAAGAAGGAATAAGCAGGTCTTGACTGGCACGCTCACAAGGGCAGGTCGTTCTTCCTTTTCCCATCTCTCTCTCTCTTATTCTGTCTTCCAAGAAATGAAAACGTAATGAAGTTTACTCCAATAAAAATAAAATCTATGAAATATTTCCATGTCTTTTCATTCTTGATATATATTCTGAAGCGCACTAAGACCTCTGAGCCTACGGCATTCGGTGCTCTATCACGTTCTAAGTATTTCATAACATTCCCATTCTCAATACCCATATATATATTACTACCGACAGCACAAGTAAACTTTATCAACACGGATCATAATGTCAATCCAAGTGACTATCAATCTAATGATAAGCATTTTATTTTATACCACCTTTTGACAGAATAACATTAAAATTATAATCTTTTTTTAAATACACTTAAAGGTCCTTCACAATATATGTATATTTTCTATTCTTTCTTTCCCCTTTCTCCATGAATGCTGCTCGTTCCTGTCAGGAAGCATTTGCATATGGTCATACGTATAACCGCCCTAGATGACAATTTTTTTTGTGTGTGTGTTGTTAGGAATAGTAGAAATCATGACTCTCTTGGGACTTAAAGACGCGAGCTCATTATTAAACCCTGCCTTTGACACCCCTTCTCTCTCCGCCTCCTCCTCATAAAGCAAACCTTATTGTGCTTTTCATACACGCACATACACCATATGTAGTACATATTATTAAAAACAAAATCCATATTGAATGGGGTTTTTAATAATAAAGGAAAAACATTTAGAAATTGATAAAAGGAACATGGCTAAAATATTGAAAAGGATGGATGATATAGATCAAAACTTCTGTCTCTCTCTTTTTCGTCTTTTAAAATACGTCATTAAATTTATAATATATTCAACATGAATTCAACATCCTTAAGAATAGTAAGCTGGAACTCCGCTCTAGAAGGGATTGTTGGAAATAAAAAGGAGCGAAAATATTTTTTTTTCTTAACGTCATGATGTATCCAATTCACTTAAAATGTTATCATTCAACAGCTGATTTTTATGAAGATTATGCAACTGGATGCCATTTTAATACTTGACAAAATAGATTGTCATTGTTCTTTGGGGCATTTAAAATTGTCTTCATTGTGTCGTCTCGTCTTTTCAAAATTAAAATGAGGAGCTAAGTTTGTCCGCATCACAACTTATGACTAAATTGACGCTACGGTATGTATTTGTTTTTATTTGATAAAAGTATATTAAAATCAGGGAGTACGATAGCCGTGTGCGTAAGGTGTGTTCAACTATCAATGTTGGGGGTGCAGGTTCGAATCCTGAGAGGGATGGTCATTTTTGGTCTACATCATTGATAAAGTTCTAGGTTCGAGTGAATAATTTACACGCATTAATGCTTATTTATATCCAGTCGGATATTGCAATTATATCAACTATATAGGTTTAAAAAATATAATTTGAATGTATTTAATTTTTACACTGTATACAGTTTCACAGTTAACCGAATAAAATGGTTTTAACCGATAAAAATATATATTTAAAAACACTGTCAGATGCTTATTATTAAAGAACTGCCAAGACTCGAATAGGAGATATCTGCTAAATCAACATTTGCCTATTCTACAAGGATTTAACTTAAACAACTTTCCATATTCTGATACATACAGAATGGTCAAGTATACTTGACAATTAGGCATTTTATTTTTGCAAAAATAATTTAGCCTGGAAAATACATGTTTTTGCTCAAAATTCATAGTCCCCTTATAAAAAGAATTCAGTTTTGAACAAGGAGAGACATAAGTTAGTTGCAACCATTTTAATGACGTGCGTTAGCTCAGTGGAAGTGATATCGACTCTCGGTGTTGAGGTAGAAGGTCAAAAGCTATCAGCCTCATTGTAAGTATTGAAGGCTCTATGGCCTGATCTTTGTTACTCTTATCCATGCCCCCATAGATGCCATTCCATCGGATGCAAGGAGCAAAAAACAAACATATATAACCATAAGCGTAGGGGAGATGTTTGGTTTGTGGGGGGGCAGCATTCAATTTGCCCGAATTTTAAGAAAGACTGTTAAATCGGTTGAAACAATATCGAATGAAGAAAGCTATTTAGATTATTTTTCTTTATAGTAATTATATACTATTCACTATATTATATTTATTTGGTTATAATTCAAAATACGATTGCTTTCATAATTTCATATTTTTTCTTCAACTTAAATGCCCGAATACCTCAACCAATTTGCCCGAATTTGTTAACTCACCTGAATTCCCCCCTTACCCCCTGTCTCCTACGCCTATGTATATAACCCTTCTAGTGTGCTCCTTCAAAGTACCTAGGGATAATCTCCCTTTCGCAACCTCGAATGTTCACAAATCCAGACAAAAAGCAACTTCTCGGGACTCTCTTATCCCCTAGGGATTTTTATTTCTTCACATGTGATCGAGAGCAGATGAACGCACTATATGATAATAAGTATCGATTCCATGCGCTTACAAGGACCTCTACAAAACGTCACACACACACAATCCTTACATATTCATTTTATGTGTGCATTGTCACATAACAAATGATACTAAATCATAAATAAACTTTTTATTTTTTGACCCTCAGAGACTTTATGGTGTGATAACAATGTACTTACGCCTACCAAAATAATTGTAATAATATATAATAATAAACTGAAGACGGCCACCGTGGACATGCCGGTGATGCCGTGAAGGGGGATGACGTTGAAATCAATACTCATCAAAGGGAGAAGACCCCGAGTATATATATGTATATTTTTTCATCTGCGATTCGCTTTTGGTCAGTTGGTTATTATATGAATGACGTAGGTGGAAGATTTAAGAAGGAATATGATACGGACAATCCTCAATGACAATGAGGAAGGGACCATTGTTTCATTCTAATAATAATAATAAGAAGAAACAATACGAAGAGGGATCTCCATAGCATTATTATTCTTTGAATTAAATCAGAGTGATGAATTTTAAAAACATATTTTAAACTATAATGTTTATTTGTGTTTCGTTTTAACGTATTAGCTTTGGTTTTTATGTATTTATGTACTTTTGTAAAATTGAACTGTGAAATATAGAAAAACATCCCAAAAAATATTTCGTTTGTAAAAATGTCATTGAATTTTTAAATTATCTAAAAAATAAATATCTATAAAACTTTTAATAACTTATTATAAATTTATATTTTATATCATTAAATTATACCTAAAAATATAAAGGATCTTACTTTTTGATATTGTTGTTCAGTCTTTGCAAACTCCCCAAACACATGCTTTTTTCGGTTGGCAACGGTAATTTCCTCTTTTTGCATTGTGAAATCATTTATCTATAATTGCTAAGTTTGATTTTTTGCCAATATTTATTTAATTTAAATGGTAAGTAGTATTTTGACGAATACTTTGTTGTATTCTACTCAAATCTTGCCAACCCATGTGTTGTGTCCTTTTCCCCATGATTATCTTTTTTTGTCTTTCGTCATTTCTTCCGGGTACATTTTTTCTTGGACCAATTCTTCTTCGGCCTTATTTTCCTGTGCTATTTCCTCTGGACACCTTAATAAATAAAAAGTGATCAATGTCAAAACCGAATAGCAACCAAACCTTTTATTTATTGATGGGATGAAATTTAAAATCGTATATTTATAACACTTTTTCGTTTCTATATGATTTAATACAGGAAATGACAAAGAGGATATAAAAAACTCTATTGGATGAAATATATATATTTATTTAGATCTATATATCCATTTTTTAATATATGTGTTGTTCTTTATTGTAAAAAATAATAAAGAAAACTAGAGGCATGTATACACTCAGAAAGTGTAAACTCCGCCGTCACGGGGTCCTTATGAGCCTTCCGAGGCGGATTTTTCACGACTGGGGCGGCGTAGAGGGACGGGGAGGGTTCCCCTCGACGGAAAATTCCGAGAGGAAGACGCTCCCGGCACCCGATTTCACAGCACAGCGACATCTATTGGCAGAGTAGGCTAACTTTGAAATATTTATCAGTATTTGGCTCATTTTGCATCTTAATTCTGCACTCAGAGATGCCAAAATTTAATCACTTGTTCCTTTTGGCATTTCCAACAACTCCACAAAGTTTCATCTAAATCCGTTCGGTACTTTTTGAGTTACCTGCTGACAAACAAACCAACCAGCCAACAAACCTACGCCAGTGAAAACAATACCTCCTTCGGCGAGGTATAAGATGTTGTGAAAAAATAAGGCAGGTTATATTTATGCATAGAAGCCTTACCCTCAATAATGAAAGGTTTTGTGAGTTATATTTTGATATTTACCCCCCCCCCCTTTATTTTAACAGATTAACTTAGAATCATAAAGAAGAAATAATTTCTGATGAAAAAATGCGGTTTTCATGTGTTAGTGAGAAATAGTATAAAAAGCTATGACTGCTCTAGGCACACAAGAAAACCCCTGTTCTATTGATCCGGAACTACTTATAAATGAATAAAATCCAAGGGAACTCTTCTCGAGTGCCTCCTCACAAAATAAAAATAATTATACAGCGCAGGGTCCAATAAACAGTAAATTGTTTGTTATTGTTGCTCCTGGTTTTTTTATGGCATTTTGGAGGAGGGTGCTTTTGAGAAAAGTAGAGTGTTTTCTTTATTTTATGAGTATCAAACGTGTCTTGCGTGAGTGGATAAATAAGTTCATTCATCTACGAGACTTCATGAATGGGCATTGATTAAGCCGCGAAGAGGATTTGTGGATCCTTCCCCCATAATAAAGAGCTTCTTTCTCTTTGTCAATACAACTCATTATAAAATAGGAGGATGCTCAAAACAATGCAATCCAATCGTTGTTTAAAAGCCCAAAACCTCTATTTATGGTTATATAAAAATTATCTTCTTTTTTTGCCTATATTGTTCGATAGAATTGCAGTATCCGACTGTATATAAATAAGCATTATGCATTAAATTTGTCTATCGAACCTTGGATCTTATAAATGAGATGGACCAAAAATGACCATCCCCTCTCGGGTGTATTCGAACCTGCGCCCCCAACATTGGGGTTGATCATGCCTTAACGCACACGGCTATCACACTTCTGAACGAATTATCTTCATCAACTCTACTTAATGGTTTAGTATTCCTAATATCCCTAAACAAAGTGAATGTGAAATATTATTAATTTCATCATATTTATAAATATAACTAGTCAGTTCTTATAGACTGTTCTCATAGCACCATGATGACCACTACATTTGATTTAAAACAAATGCTTCAAAACTACTTGAAAGGCAGTCCTGCCAGATGTTGCTGGACTTAGAATGAAATGTAAAATATACAAATATTTTTTGGTAAGAAAACATTTTATTCGGTTAACTGTGAAAATTTTATACTGTGTAAAATTAAAAAACACTAAAATTATATACAGAAACAGAGTAAAACTATTCAGGGCCGTTACAAAAATACATAAATGAACATTTTAGTTCACATTTACTATCCTGAATTACATGATAACCTTATAAAAGGACGCATTATTTATTAAATAGGTTTAAAAATTCTCAATGTCTTCTTAAATCCTATTAATATTTTTTATGTAGAGCTTCGATCTTGATGGCAAATATAAACTATAATTTTATTGCCAATAAGTATTATCCCTCGAGGATTTCATTTATAAATAATTTACATGCTTAAGAGTTTTGGACCTAATATGTAATAATAAAGGTTCACTACCGCCTGATACCGGATATAATTCCGGTGAGGTGGGTCTAATCTAGGATCTAAACGTGCATACAAGTATTATTTAAATTAAAGTTCAAAATTAATTAATGAAGGACTCTGATTTTACTTAAACAAATATAAATTATAAATTTCCTATAAAATATCGTCTAGCTCATTTTTCTCAAACATAAACTTTAAACACCCTTCTTATCACGAATGAAAAATAAGAGCAAATTAATTGTCCAATAAGGATATCCGTCGGAAATGAAGATAAATATGTCCCCACAACGACATTTTTTATAAAATTACTCAATTTGTCAATGATGTGCATTTAAGTGTCCTGCCAAGCGGAATTTTATGGATATTATGTCTGTATATATCCTTTTAATTTGAAAAGTCATTATAATTTCGGTACTAACAACTTATTTTTATATTTATTATTTGTTTTTAAGAGCTTTTAATCATGAATCTTGTTATTATAAATAAAAATCACAATAAAACATAAAAAGTAACTTATTTGTGCATTTTTAAAATAATAAAATCAAAAAAATACTAATTTAGAGGCATATA
>CP045902.1:6956322-6977914 GCA_013387185.1 Caligus rogercresseyi
AATAGCGTATTAAACTGCTTTCCAATATATCTAGCTTCCTCTCAGTCTTTCAAGACAAATAACAGAAGTGCCAGGTGCAATATATCCAATCATTTTTATGGAATATTACAATATATTGACAGCGGTATTCCTTAAAAATTGCGGAGTCATTTTATGGTCATTGAATATTTTGAACATGATCTCTTTGAATATTATTGTACTTTGTTTTATAATTGTCGATACTCCGATAAAGTATAGCGTTTCCCATCTTCTTTTTGAAACCCGCTGCTTGTTAAATCAGAAGAAAACTTTGTAGTAAAATACTTCAATCATTTGAACATCTATGAATACTCGACTTTATACATTAGTATTCAACATCTTGGGCGCACTTATTGAATTTAAATTTTTGATATAATTAAAGGATGTCTATTTGTTGTTGTTGTTTTTTAATTGTTGATTTATTTAAAATATATTTCACAGTTCAATTTTACAGAATGTACCATAAATACATAAAAACCAAAGTTAATACGTTAAATGAAACACAAATAAACATTATAGGTTTAAATTTTAGTAAATTTTGATTTATTTTTACACACAACTATTTTATTAATGTTTTACATATTAATCATTTAACATTATTTAGATTTCGATTGCTTAAAAGTCTGCTAAATTTTACTATTTTTGTAAGTTTACAGCTTTATATACCTGTTTATTTATGTAAATATGTCCTCATGAAATGTCCTCGTGTCCTGTTGTGTAAAAAACACAACGTGCAATCAACCAGTAGATTGCGATTATCTGGTTGGGGACCCTTGAAATAAATTTTCAATATCAATTATATAAAAAAGTATTTACCGACTTGGCAACCCTTAAAATTATCAAAATCATTTATACAAGTTTAAATGAGTCAAATTCTTCCAGCTTTATGCCTAATTGATTCGACAGAATTGCATCGACTGGATATAAATAAGCATACTAAATTTAAATTAGTCACTCGAACCTAGGAGTTTATCAATGAGGTAGACCAAAAAATGACCATCCCTCTTTGGATTCGAACCTGCGCCCCAAAGATCGAGAGTTGAACAAGCCTTAACGCTCGTGGAACACGCCTTAAAGCACATGGTAAATAATTTCATATGGTTAACATATTTGAAAACGGGATGTTAAATTAAATATACTGAAATACAAACTGTGTCGCTGCTGTTAACCTTTCAAAGGCCTGGAGCTTGTCACAACATCAGAGAGGCATGCACTTTATCAAGTGCTCGGAGGGTAGCAAAGACAATTGCAGGGTTTTCTAGATCCTTATAGCTCCTTAAGTTTAATGTAATTATAAATGTTTAAAAAAGATATTGGTATATTTTTGTTATGTTTTTAAACTAATATTTTATTATTGTATATTATTTGCTTGCATATAAAGATATATGTTTTTTCAGTGGCCATGAAGGCTAAAGTTATATTAGCTCCGTAATAAAACATACAACAACAACACTTTGATTATAATTAATGTTTAACGTCGATAGACAATCTATTAACGCATTCTTTATCAAACTGTCCCAAAACGCATTAAGGGTATCCTTAAACACGTCCACACCTTTGTGTCATTCACAACTATTGATCTACAAAATAATTATTCCTTTTATAATATCTTTTTAGAACAATAACTTTACACAAATATCGCTAATGGACAACTATGTATTGAAATACTCTCCTTCATAATGGGCTATCCTCATAAACGAATTGATGAAATCCTAAAAACAAGGGTACAAAGAACTCATTGTGCCATACACAACTATTGATCTGAAAGAAGAAAATAACAGAGGGACAGCTAAAAACAGTTGCCACGCGCCTTGAGATTTTAATTTATAGGGATTATCCCTCCGCTTCTCTTCCTCAATTGTCTATCATGGGTTTAATCCAGTATTCCCCAGAGATGATGTTGGATGCCTCAACCACCTAAAAAAAGCCAAGGATCCCAGATACCATCAAACTCCCATCTTCCCGCTCCTAAAGGAAAAACTTCCACTTTTATAATCCCTCCAGGTGAAACACTTACTTAAAATTAATCCATCTTAAATGAGACAGCTTTCATTGTTTTTTGTTGTCTTGCTCCTGTGTTCAATTCCGGGGCAATCGATGTAGATGTGGGTAATCAAAATGTGTAAAGGGACTTCCATCTCTAAACAACAAAAAAAAGTCCTTTGAACGTTTTATGACTCAATTTTCCTCAACATCCGTAATGCAATAAAACAAAGAGATGAAGAAGCGGATGCCGCCATTTTTAAATAAAAGTGGTTGGATGTCAAAGCGAGTAAGCGGAATTGGTATTCAAGTCCTTAAAATTACAACACCAATAGCCTTTTACATCCTTCAAACGACCTTTTTTGAACCGCTCCTTTGTTTATGTTAGTAGATAATTCGAGTTGTTTTTACAAATAAAAATTATTAAGAAGAAATAATACAATTCAAAATTTAATATAGTAATAAATATCGTTTATGATTCATTGAATCCATAGCGTCCACAGAAAGAAAAAGTCTTTTAACGTGAGATGAAAACTGTTATGTCCATGAACTATTGTTTTTTATTATTTTTATATAGGTGAAATCTAAATTCTAATCGATTTCTTGCATGAAATAAAAAACAAAAATGCGCACACAATTGTATGAGAGTGCAGTTTTATAGATGGCAGATTTGACTTCCGATGTCCTTATATTAAATTGCTATAACAACGTAGATTTATATTATGTAGTGGTAAATATTGCATAAGTTATTTTTTATCAAGAATATATAAATTGTTGTATGCATTTTATATATATATATATATATATATATATATATATATATATATATAGATATATATATATATATATATATATAATATATATATTAATATATATATATATATATATATATATTATATATGGCTGGATATAATAACACAACGTAGCTTTCCTTCGGTCGGTGGGATCCGTTTTTATTTTGGGCATAAGAAATATGAGCATAACGTTGCAAAATTCCAGACACATTGGCATGAGGTCATTTTATTTTAATACTTTATTTACACCATGTTTGATGACCCCAAATCAAGGTACCTAGTCATAATATATGGGGAAGTTGTGGGCCTTGTGCACTTGATATATGCCCGTCCACCTCACACCCACACTCTAGGGATTATATTTCTGAGAATATGGGAGCTAGCAGTGATTGCAGAACATATTATATCACTATCCTGTTTTATTTTATGTAAGTATATATATATATATAATGACTTGACATTTAAATTAAAATGTATCCTAATAAATATAGAATATTGATTAATTATGGTATTTGTATAATTTCAGTTGGGTCAAAATTAGGTTGCAATATATTAATGAGCTCAATGAACCCTATGGAAAACATACAAAGCGTCAAAGGATTAAATAAAAAGATCTTCATAAAAAGATACATATAAAACAGGAGGGTAATTCTTATTTCGCCTTTTTCCAAGATGAGTTTTTATATGCTTGGGGATCGGAGTTTTTTTATATATTGGCAATCCATTGTGTTACGCAATATCATATTGTTTTTACCAATCACACAAAAGAGGCTGACCCTCATATTCCAAGGAAAACCACTGCAAAATATGCCATCTGGTCATTTTTATACGAACAAACCTCATTTTATAACTCTTATATTCGAATCAAAGAACTTAGAGCAATTATGATTGGGGTAGCGGCTCGTTATTCAGCCCTCTCAATAAAAAAATCCCAATTCATCTGCGATGTCATGGACATGGGCCGGAGATTTGATTAAGTTTATTCCTTCAAATTCTCTCGAATACCTCAAACTCATCAAATCGACAGTTAGACTCTACGCAACGTTTTATATTGAATAAGAAATGATTTTTAATAAGTCATTTTGAATTATAATGTTCATTTATGTTTTTTTACGTAACTGTCTTAAGATTGTGTTTTTTATCTCCTACTTTCTAGTGTATTCTTATATTTTTACACTGTATGGATTTTAACTAATAAATAAACATCTTAACCATACAAAACCTCATTCAATAAATAATTTCCTAGCAAGAAAATTTTTTTTTGAATGTATATTTATGTTTTTATGAAACACTATTTTTATTATCTGGGATTTATATATAATTATTGTTTTATATTTAAAATAGAATAAAAACCTTACCGATGAAAAAAAATTACATATTTCCCCTCCACCTAGTTTTATTCCAAAATTAAAGTTGTGGTTCACATCGTTTATTTGAGTCAAAAAATTGATTTTGGATTGGCCACATAATTTTTTGGTTATTGCACAATTCTATGGTATTTTAATGTATAAAGAATAATTCAATATTTAAGGAAATGGCTCAATTTGTTTCGATCAGATCCCTGACAACTCTCATTGTTTTGTAATTCTATCAGATGTTTATATGATAACTCACATCCCTGCACATTTAATACACCAAACAAGGTTCCAATAACTCCAACATTTCTAGCATGGCCAACCTCCATCTCCATTTTTTACCAAAAAAAATTATTCTATTAAAAAACTGTTAATTAACATTTTGATATTAAATTATGCTTATTTCCCTTTTTGCCTAATTGTTATGATTTACCTCCTATGCCTATATAAACCCTTATAGAAATGTATCACTCACTCACAAGCTAAGACTTTTGCTAAAAGAACATTAAGTAAGAGTTTGAACAAAGTTTATAAAGCAAAGTTAATATTCACTCTATTAATGCCTTCAAATCCTTAATGAATAAGCTGATATGAAGTTAATTAAAAGATATGCATTTTATCTCTTGTTTTAAACTCTTAAACACATTAATTTATACTCTGGTTATCATTATTATAGTTGATGAAATAGAAAGTTCTTAAAATTAATCAATTTTTCGGTGAGCATCGTGTGCAAATAATAATAATAAAAGCAATAATCATCATTGACTTCGTCTCATTAATCAAATCAAAGAAGTCTGAAGGTCTTTCTTGTTGTTTTCCTTCTTCTTCGTCTTGTTCTTAAGCGAATTGCAAGAGCAAATTGAGACGCAATGACAGAAAAATAATAATATTTTTACTTACATATATAGAGATGTTTTGAATCGGCATCAATTTTATATGACTCAACAAGCGTCTGAGGCTAGACGATAGATGTCTCAAGGAGCCATACGGAGAAAAAGGAAGCTAAATTTATGAACCAATAATAGGATAAAAATTATGCATTTGTTTTTGTTTTTTCTTTTAATTAAAATGGTTCATATTCTAATATATATATATATTACCTGGATAGAAAGAAAAAAGAAGGGAGAGAAGTGAGGCAAAATACTCTCCTCCCTTCTCTTTCTATCCAGGTAACACTAACAGCAGTTACCAAAGGGTAATTGTATATTCTCATATCAGAAGATCAATTTTTTGGGGAGAGTACGTGCAAAAATGTATTTGCTTATATCTCTTAAAATATAGCGATTTTTAGAACACCAAACATATCAAATGAAAGCTTGGTTAACCAGCTTTAATATTTTGGTATACTAAATCATGTCAATTTAATAAGTAGAGAGTTATATGTACATTAAAAAAGCCTATCTCGCGTACAAAATGACGCATATAATGGATTATAAATGCGTCAGAGACAAAGTAAAATTTTGAGAGGATACCTTGACGCACATCTAAGAAACACATTATTATTTATTTTTTTCATAATCGATTTCTTATAGGTCAATACAGGCTCTGAATCATATGATGTAAACTCAGATTGTACTGAATTCTGAATTGATAGAATGCAACCAAGGTCATTTTTGGATTTATCATCTAAATTTTTACTAAACTTAGAAAGTACTATTTTACTCTGAAGCGAACAAGTCATCTTCTACAGGCGAGTGAAGTTAATTGATACAAAAAAGCTATGAAATAAGCTAACAATGCACACTCCATTTTTTTCTTTGTTTTTACTGAAAACTTTGTTTTATTAAAAACATCAAACATACGTCTGGTAATAAATTAGATTTCCTTTAAATTAATAATTATTATTGAAGTCTTAACGTCCACCATTTTAAGAAATTTCCGGAAAACTATATTTTTACTAAATTTTTAAAACTTTGACCTCATTGCGCGACCTCGTAATGTTGACCGATTTTGTTCAAACTTTGTATGTCGTCTTCTTTATCACCAAGAAACAGAAAATCCACAATGTTGCTAACATTTCAAACATTTGAAAAATAAGAACACCCTAATATATAAACATAAGTGTACTCTTTAACTATTGGGTCTATTGTGGTGACACTTAACGTTATTAAATTTCGTTCAAACTTTCACAAGATGATTTCTATGCACCCGGATAAAATCCTAGGGGAAGCCCGACTCTCCCGTATTTACTCACATATATTTACATAAATAACTCCAGTAACTATTTTTCAAAGATAAAACTATTTTATGATATAATGGTTGAAAAAGTACATTATTTTCGAACATATTTGAATGCTATTTTTTTATATAAAATTCCCATTGGGTTTGATAAATACCAAATGATATATACATATTATATTTTTTATAAACAGAATATTTTTATCTTTATAATGCATATTTTGAAACGTCAAGGAATATGTTTAAATGTACAAAGAATCCTCAGCAAATAATAGAATAAACTAAAAGATCAGCTAAAAGCAGGATAATAATAATGTGAATGATAGGACGTTAAGTGAACTCTAATATAATCATTTATTTATTTTTATTTGTACCCATGTGGCAATAACATACATAAGAAGCTCTCACGTACATACAAGTAAGTATTAGTGAAGAGCAGATAAAAAAGGTATGTGAGTTAACATATCCCTTTACATATATTGTCGTACTCAGAAGGTTGAGGTTAGATCCTTTGAAGCTACTACGGTTTAGATTCACGCAAACCCTTCTATCATGATGGCAGGAGCAGAAATATCAACAGAAGCTCTCCTTCAACACCTTATTCTTAAAAAAAACTACAACTACGATTAAGGCTCCTGAAAATATTTCACATAATCCTGCGTAGATCCCATAAATTACGTTATCCTTCCTCAGTGCGGCAAGCACCCTGCTTGCAGTCAGGGAAGGAAGCACTCTGAATTTTTAATCACCTTAATTGGTAAACTATGCACTAAGTTTTTCCCAGCATAATTATAGTTCTTCGTTATTAATGACTGTTATTAATTTTATTCAAAGCACAATTTTCTTTTAAAATATCATATTATTCATGATGACATATACCCATCATATGCTCTGATTTCAAATGGAACAATGATTCTCTCACTCTCTTTTCTGTGTGTTAGTTCATCAATCATAGTCTTGTCTAGGTGGTTCTGTAAAAGGAGATTTGTGGTTGGATTCCCATTGATATATTAGCTCATTTATGGCTTGTATGTGAGGTGCATTAAAAAAAGGATTAAAAATAAATAAAATAATATATATATATTATATATATAATATATATATATATATATATATATATATATATATCAGACTTGTTGATTTATCCTTCATTTGTTGTTGTTCGCGAACGACAAATTTTTTGACGAAGACAAGGAAAATTCCTTATTGTTTGTCGTTCTTTTTTGGCGCCAAAAAAAGTTTTTCATTTTCATGGGAAAAATTATTTCCAAAAAACGTCATCACTTTTTTCAGAGTGACTAGAAAAAATTCCTTCTTAAAACAAGTCGTCATTTTTTTCAGAACAATAATTTTTGGTGAACGACAAAAGAACGACAATTTTGGCGAACGTCAACAAGGTAAAAAGTTTGATTTTAATTAAATGAATTGTAACTTCTTGGGGGATGGAGCAATTAATGTGAAAAATAAGTAAGCAATAATAAAGTTATTTAAATTTAATTAATTGAAATGTGA
This sequence comes from Caligus rogercresseyi, assembly GCA_013387185.1. NCBI lineage: Eukaryota > Metazoa > Arthropoda > Copepoda > Siphonostomatoida > Caligidae > Caligus > Caligus rogercresseyi. The sequence goes on from CP045902.1 coordinate 6,964,163, forward strand.
ATAAGCCATATATAATCATAATAAATATTTATGTAATAATAAAAAAATTAAAATGTCATAAAAATGACCTTATCCAAATAAATGCAATTATGTTAAAGATTATATGATGTGAAGTGATTGTAATATATGATAATGGATTTTATTCTTATATTTTGTTTGTTAGTTATTAATTAATTAAGGAAACAAAAATTCGTTGAATAATTACCTTATGCAGTCATAAATTTCATGATATAATTGAATAATTAATTGATTAGGGTCTATACAGTGTAAAACAACGACTTTGCTTTACATATTGGGCATATCATAATGCAGCCCGTATAGTTCAGGTAGGAATATATAAAGCGATATCTTTTACAAAGCTTGTTGCATTAAATATTAATTTTATGGCTTTTTAAATTAATTATATTATAATAAGATTAGAGTTTTAATTTTATAGTTTTCTTCAATCGTTTTAGCTTTATTTAAAATTCATAGTTTTAAAATATAAGTTCACATCCAACTTTCTTGTCTTGGTACTCAAAGACAAAAAGGGAAAAATAATACCGCAAAAACATGATATACAGGTCGTCTGATAGGTTCCCGACTTTATGGAGACAGTGGACTATATAGAGACAGCCAATCAAATCACTTTCTCCATAAAGTCCCCAAATGGACTTTATGGAGACACGGACTATATGGAGACAGATTTAGCGACATATATGTTCCAACTATCGGACACCCCAAATATCGGAGAGATCATTGTTACACTTGAGTGAAACAAGGAATAAAATGTGTTAAAATAAGGCATCAGAGGCCTTCTTTAATAAGCATTTACTTAAATAATGTTGAAACGGCTATACATATTTGATTGCATGCTCATTTAATCGCATTTTATAGTTATGATGAACGTAACGATGATATGGGAGTTCGAACCGAAAGAGAAAAAAAGGCATGGCAAGACAACGGAAAGAAACAAAGAGAGTAACAACAGCTTAGAGTGGGAAAGAAAGAGAAAACGTACTTAGGGCTGCTTTGAAAAACTTCATAACAGGGATTGGACTTCCTGACGAATAACTTCCACGAATAGGAACACGTTGGTCGACATTTGAACGTTTTGGATCAATTGAATAATATATTTAAAAATATTAATGCGTCATGATAATATAAAGAGAGTTCGAACTAGTTGTCTTAGTAAATAATTTGCTGTCGTTATATAGTCCGTTTTTGGACTATATGGAGACATAAAATATATGGATACAAAGCTGTTCCATATAGTCCACTGTCTCCATAAAGTCCGGTTACCCGTCTGATAAGTCCTGAGACTAACTAAGAATAAAACATTTTCTTGACAAAATTCGATTTATTATTCAACATAGTTGCCTTCGAGGGCGATAGAGCGATTATAGCGATCTTTCAATTTTTCGATTCCACTTTTATAGTAATCTTTCGTTTTATCCGAAAAATAGTCTTCTTTCTTGGCAATTACTCACTCATTGTCCTTAAATTTCTTGCCAGCGAGCATTCTCTTCAGGTCTGCAAACAGGAAATAGTCGCTGGGGGCCAGATTTGGAGAGTACGGTGGATGTGAAAGCAATTCGTAGCCCAATTTATTTAATTTAGCCATTGTTTTCATTGACTTGTGACACGGTGCATTGTCTTGGTGAAACAACACTTTTTTTTTCTTCAAATGAGGCTGTTTTTCAACAATTTCATCATTCAAACGCTCCAACAAGGCTATATAATAATCGCTGTTAATTGTTTTCCTCTTTTCAACATAGTCAATGAATATTATACCGTGTGTATCCCAAAATACAGACGCCATAACCTTCCCAGCTGACTGTTGCGTTTTTCCTCGCTTTGGATTCGGTTCATCATATGCAGTCCACTCAGCTGACTGTCGATTGGACTCGGGAGTGAAGTGATGGAGCCATGTTTCATCCATTGTCACATATCGACGCAAAATTCAGATTGATTACGATTGAACAGCTTCAAACACTACTCAGAAACATAATTCGTTGTGATTTTTGGTCGATTGTGAGCTCTCGCGGCACCCACTTTGTACAGAGCTTTTGCATGTCCAAATATTCATGCACGATATGTCCAACGCGCTCTTTCGATATCTTCAGAGTCTCAGCTATCTGGATCAACTTCACTTTACGGTCATTTTAAATCATTTTGTGGATTATTTATGTTTTCTGGTGTAACCACGTCTTTTGGCCGTCCACTGCGTTATCATCATTCGTGCTCACACAACCACGTTTGAATTCAGCAAACCATCGACATATGGTTGCTTTGGATGGAGCAGAGTCCGGATAACATTCTTCAATTCAAGTTTTAGTTTCGACGGTATTTTTTCCCCATCAAAAAATAATGTTTTATTAACACACGAAATTCGTCTTTTTCCATTTTTTCACAATAACAAAAGTAGCTTCACTTAAAATGCCATATCTTACAAACTAGTTGTCAGATAGCTGTTATATTATGCATGTATGTTTTGAAGGTTGGTACTAGCTGACAGTCATATGAAAACGAATCCACTGGCGCCATCAATGTGTAAGTCTCGGACTTCTCAGCCGACCTTGTATTATGTCTGATCGATAAATGATAATTAATTTAATCTAAAACGTTTCCTATTGGCTTCAGTATTATTAAAAACCTATACAATGGGCGACATTGGGATTATCTCTTGTATAACTCTAGCGGTTTGAAAGAATATTTACATAATGAAGAATGAAAAATATAGAACTACGTTCAAAATACTCTTCCTTAATTTAGTAAATTTGACAGCTCATGATGATAATATCAATTGTTTAAACCTTTAATATTTCTCAAGCAGAAGTAGGAGAACTACAAAGGTTTATTATTATTTTAATACGTTTGTGCATTTTAAAACAAGATATACGTGCAGCTCAACAAAGCCCTGATTAACAAGAATTTACCTCAATTAAAGGCTTGACAGATTTACAGCTTTAAGAGACAATAACTCAAACGAGGCATGAAGATGTAAAGATGCAATTAGCTATCTCCCACTTGTATACAACAACGATGCCCCAAAAATATTGATGCATTTTTAAAATATTTATTTACACTTCTCTGATTATTTTCATGTTTTGATGCCTCTTAATTTTATTATGTTTCTTAAGTATATGTTTAAAGATAAAACTTAAATGGACATTCACAATAGATGGAAATATAAATGTATTTGCAAAATCAATATAATACATTTAATTATACAAACATATTGGATAGAAGCTTTGTATATAAGTCTATAAAAGAGGACGACTTTTTTCTTCCATAAAACTATGCTTTATAATAAAAACAATTAGATACCAAAATTTAAGAGGCTAACATATTGCACTGCCACCTTAACTAAAGTTGTTTGTCCCTGATGTTTTGAGTTTCTGAAAATATGGAATTTGAAATATTTGCACTTTCTTATTTAGTTTTGTACTAACAATAAAAAACACACAAATATTTGCTGAACCCTTTTCTTAAGCCATATAACTATTCAAAAGTTAATGTCTTAAGTCGTAGAACTCTAAAAAAATGTAGATCTAAGTCTCCCTAATCTCTAAATATATCATTAACAAAAATAATACCTGCATTCCATAAAACTGTTGCTGCTGGTGTTGATGTTCTCAGGACTTAACTGATCCTTAGATGTCTAAGCAAACCCTCTGACAACAGGATCATAAAAGTTTAAATAAAATTATCTGACCTCTAGGGGGTTTATAACGAGAAAAAAATAATATCTTATATATGAAATAATGTTATTTTTAGCTTATGGGGTAATTCCAATTTGAGTAAATCAACTGTGTACGATGACAAATGGATAGCTACACTATGAAGGAAAATATAATACATATACTAGGTTTTACTGTATTATATATATCCTATTTTATAGGTAGCTTGGCTATACATTTTTTTTTCTTGGCCCAGTGGGCATATATTTCGATAGATCAACCAACAATATACAAAAAGGTTGTGCACATATTTAGTGAAAAAACGATCAATAAATAACAATCATTTAAACGAAAACATAAGAAAAACATTACAATAATTTGAAAACAAACATATCAATAAAAAATTATATCTCTAATAAAATTTTTGAATATAAAGAGGCGATTGGGACGATACAAGAAAGGTCGTCGTTTTTAACTGTTCGCATTTTATATAATATGTAGTAAACTTTAGTTATGACAGCGTCACATTTGGCATTCTTGAAGAGGTTTTCTAGTGAGATTTGGAGGGCTTGGTAAGTCTCTGCTAATCCAGGGCAGTTCCAAAGGAGATGATCCGTGGTCTCGGGGTGTGTTTTACAAATAGCTTGGCTATACATTTATGTTTCCCTCTGAACTTTCATTTAGTTCCTTTTCTTTGCCTTAATGCAACAGATGGTAAAAAAGAAAAGGTTGACTTAAAATGTAAATCCTTTATTCCATGAATCTCATTAACCAATGATTTTTATTGAAGGGGTGGAACCCTCCAGCCAATAACAATAAGAATAATCACTTGAAATCCTTAAATTATCAATATATAAATTGAATAAAGAAAGATTGAAAGTATGATATAGAAAATCATTTTTAAGGATCAAATAAGATAAGAAAATCAATAACTATTTTTGAAAATGTTAAGGGGAAATGCTTGGAAGATTATTAGCTAGGCTATATATGTATATATATTCTTCCTACGTTTTTCTTATAGAAAATAATATTTGATTTGTACAGAATATAATTTAAAGTAAATAGTATGTTAGATTAAAAGATAGTTCTTTCTTCTTATGCTAACAAATATGATTCGTTTAAGCAATTTCTTAGTCGTCCGTTTCTGGACTAAAGATGCCTTTAGAGGAATGGCCTTACATAATGTATTTTACTCCTTACGGCGGAGCCTCTCATCCACAAGTATGGGGTTCTAGTAATAAGAAAAAATAAGCCACAACACACTATAAAATAAACGATTTACAAGAGAAAAACTTATACATTATAAATAATCAAATCTGAAGTGTAATACAAGATAATAATAATGCAGATATATATATATATATGTATGTATATATATATATATATATATATATATATATATATATATATATATATATATATATATATATATATATATATATATATATATATATATATATATATATATATATATATATATATATATATATATATATATATATATATATATAAACATATAATTTGATACAAAGGAAATGGAGTCCTCATTAAATAATAAATTACTTTCAAACCAGTGAAATGGAGGAAAAATAGTTTTATGTCGAAAAAATTAATAACGGAATACTTAACTTCGAAATATAACAAATTATTTTGGTAAAGATCCCTACGAACATATATTTCGTACCAGAGCAGCTTCATATAAAGACATTAATTATTTTTTAAATTTTATAAATCTTTATCAATTTTACTCTAATAATAGAGTTTAAATATAATAAAAAGACTGAATGTCAAAAAAGAATATCTAAAGACACTTATTTTATTTTTGAGACATAATACTAAGAAAACAAATAAAATAAATGGCCAAGAAGCAGTTCATTAAGGGTTAAAATATTTATATATAACACTTAAAATATAGTGCAAATATAAGATACATAGAAAAAGATAACATATAAATCTTACTTAATTTTTAGTGATATTATTATGAAAGCAGATAAAAATAAATGTTCATTTATGTATTTTAGCAACTGCCCTGAACAGTTTTACTCTGTTTCTATATAAAATTTTAGTGTATTTAATTTTTACATTGTATAAAATTTTCACAGTTAACCGAATGAAATGTTTTTAACCGAAAAAAATAATCAAAAAAATAAAATAGTTAAATAGTATGACAAGTCCCGAGGGTTAATTTGGATGTACTTTTCAAGTTTATAAACTCCACAGCATTAAACTATGTAATAGGTATATGCATATGGTATACTTACATATATATATATATTTTTTTTTGTTTTTGTTTTTGTTTTGTTTCAAAGCTTCATCTTTCTATTTCTCCCCATTCTCTGAAATATATATCTCTTTTTTTGTTGTTATTGTTACTAAAACGGTGAAGTGATTAGTCCCTGGGTCACGTAGATATCAAATAGGCATTTAGTGCCTGCAGCTTTATCGGCGGCGTCCAAGCAGTTAAGAAGATTCCCATTTCATTTTACCTCAATAAACACATCAACAAAAAAAGTAAGGACCTTACTTTATTCTTCCTCTCATAACTTACGAGATAAAATCCCAGTTAAAGAATTTTAAAACAAACATGGAGAGAAGGCGATTATGGTTCTTAGGGATTTTTTAAAGTATTTATTTTTGTTTTTTTGAGTGGGGAATGCCGTGGGAAATGATTGATATCAATTCAATCAGATAGATCTTTTTCCTTGCATCCAAGGGTATCGTATATTTTTTAGTGGTTAAAACAAATTTAAACAAAGTGGCAAACATATTTGGTAGTTTATTTGAAAAAAAATATTGAATAAAATAATTGAAAGATTGTTAAATAGTTATATATTAAATTAATTAATTTACTGAATTGTTTAGAAAAAATTGTGGCTTGCTGGTGTTTATATTTAACTATTTCTAAAATTGGAATGGACGATCTTGCATTGGAAACCAGAGAGAGGAAGAAGACACTGGAGAAATTTCTTCTAAATAGTTATAAATATTTGCCCAAATTTAATTTGTTTAAAATAAAAATTAGTAGTTCCTAGACAGTTCACGACCGGCTGATACCGGATTAAGTTCTGGTGTGGTGGGGCTGATCTAGAGCTAAACAAACCAACAACTGTTTCATATTATTTTTTAACACAAGATCATATATTGAATTGCAAAGTTTTTTTATTGGCGTCTGTCTACTAAATCTTTGTATGAAATATAGGGACACACAATCGCCAATAATAATGAAAATTTTTACTATGGCGATACAAGTGAAATTGTTGAATTATCTTTATGTCTCCATATATCTACAAAATTTAAAAAAATATTATTATTTTGAAAAAAATAAAAATGTTTCCTTTAAAAAAAAAATCTTTTTTTTTTCTTATGCATTTTTATCACATCAACCAAATGTAAATATACACTAATATTTATTTTAGATATACATAAATTTACGAATATTAAAAACATTTTCAATAATGATGAAATTATTTGTAAACGGAAAATATTTTAGAATAGCTCCTCTTGTCAATTGTATCTGAGTATTATTAGTAAAAAATAATTCAATGATATATTTTCATGTTGACATTAACTTTTTAAATACCTTACGGGATTATAATCATAAAAAATGAATAAAAATATTATAATGTAACGTCGCTTCCTTTAACATAATAAAATTTGTGTAAGAATAATCAAGCAATTAGTTAGAAATAAACAATTTTTGTCAACCCATGCCCACGCATATGGCTTCAATCGTTCACAGAGAGGTGGAAGCCCTTGTCCAAGTCCATGTTCCAAAGTGAGCTGCTATCTTACTACTTTTTATTTGTTGCCATTATTCCCCTCCTCCCCTCCCCTTCTTGATCAAATCAACCTGATCATCTCTTTTAAAGCCTTATCCAATCTTCTTTTCCGGTCGTTTTTATATATATTTATTATTGATATTAACATTGTTAGAATCGCACTGATTCCAGTTTTAAGAGTTTCCTGGTTTTTTAAATATTAACTGCATAATATTTTTTTTTTTACTGCACTTACCTGTTTTTATGAATCCATTAATACCCCCACCATTATTTTATTGTTAATCCTTTCTCACTCGTATATTATATCAATTGTAATTAAATATTTTTAGAAGAGTGTCGTGAAATACATAAAAAAACAATTTTTTCAAAAACCGATTTTACATAGATATTTACTATATATTTGAATTATCATTTCACATAACTATATCGCCTATAACATTATAACTATTCGCCGTCCTCATGTATCTAATTTTTTTTAAATATTAAACTGTCCACATATTTACAGTACAGGTATATAAAAACGATCCTAATACGTATAAAATACAAAAATAAACATTATAATTTTAAAAATTTATCGAACTTGAACAAACAATAACATTTCATCTAATAAACAAGTATTAAAAGAGTAAACTGTAAAACACACAAAAAAAACGTTAAATCATGCAAATTAAAACCCTGTAATGAGGGATTTCTCAATTTATAAATCCCTCCACCAAGAGCTGCTCTTGGACGTTTAATGGCCTCAATATACGACTTATGAAAAAGGCTCCGAAGCCCAAGAGTCTTCTTTTATAAACTTGAACATTTAACTTAGTCCAATTTGAAGAGTCTACTCCAGTTCCGCACAAAGTCCTTATTTGTATTTGTTTGGATATTAAATTTAGTAAGTTTTTTAAATCTCTTGATATTTTTTCCATTTTTGCAACCGTTACAAATATTTCCAACTGATTTATTTAATTACTATATCAAAAAATATCTATAAATACTCACATACAAGAAAAACGCACCTTCATCTATAAAAGCAATTAGGTCCGTAATCTCTTACAAAATGTATTTAAGAGGGAATTGAAGCAAGTTATGAAATGCAACTCATACATAATATTTTTATGTCTATAGAACTTTTTCCCAGAAAAACAAAATATATATTAGACCATTAAGTAAATAAAAGGTCCGTTTCGTAATTTTTATTACCTTTTCAAGTCTTTTTTAATGATGATTACAATTTGAAAACATCATGACTCTTCTATGATATTAATTGTAGTTTTTTATATGTTTCATATAATAAATGAAATCATTTTCTCACATAATATAGTTGCATTAGAGTATACGAATGGTTCAAATATAATATTATTAAGATTGTTGGTAAAGGATAAGTTGTACGTTTATCATTGGTTCTTTGAAATTAAATGCAGTGGATATAATTTGTTTTGGTGTATTAGTTATTCATATATATATATATATATATATATATATATATATATATATATATATATATATATATATATATATATATATATATATATATATATATATATATATATATATATATATATATATATATATATATATATATATATATATATATATATATATATATATATATAGGGTTGTTCTTATTTTTCAAATGTTTGAAATATTAGCAACATTGTGGATTTTTGGTTCTCTATACTTTAAGAGAAATAAGCAAATACATTTTCTCCCAAAAAATGATCTTTTGATATGAGAATATACAATTACCGCTTGGTAACCACTGTTACCTGGATAGAAAGAGAAATAAAAAAGAGAAGCGAGAGAAGTGAAGTAAAATACTCTTTCGCTTCTCTTTTTTCTTTTCTTTCTATCCAGGTAACAGTAACAGTGGTTACCAAGTGGTAATTGTATATTCTCATTTCAAAAGATCAATTTTTTGGGAAAGTATGTGCAAAAAGGTATTTGCTTATTCATCTTAAAGTATAGCGATTTTTAGAACACCAAACATATCAAATGAAAGCTTGCTAAACCAGCTTTAATATTTTGGTATACTAAATCATGTCAATTTATAAGTGGAGAGTTATATGTACATTAAAAAACATATCTCGCGTACAAAATGGTGCGTATAATGGATTATAAATGCGTCAGAGACAAAGTAAAATTTTGAAAGGATACCTTGACGCAAATCTAAGAAACACATTATTATTTATTTTTTTCATACTAGATTTCTTATAGGTCAATACAGACTCTGAATCATATGATGTAAACTCAGATTGTACTGAATTCTGAATTGATACAATGCAACCTAGGTAATTTTTGGATTTATCATCCAAAGGTTTACTAAACTTAAAAATACTATTTTACTCTGAAGCGAAAAAGTCATCTTCTACAGGCGAGTGAAGTTAATTGATACAAAAAGCTATGAAATATGCTAACATTACACACTCCATTTTCCTTTGTTTTTAGAGAAAACTTTGATTCAGTAAAAAAAAACATTAAAAATTAGTCTGGTAGTAAATTAGATTTCCTTTAAATTAATAATTATTATAGAAGTCTGTAACGCCCACCATTTTCAAGAAATTTGCAGAAAACTATGTTTTACTAAAAAAATTAAAACTTTGACCTCGTTGCGCAACCCTGTAATGTTGACCGATTTTGTTCAGACTTTGTATGTCGTCTTCTTTTATCACCAAGAAACAGAAAATCGACAATGTGGCTAACATTTCAAACATTTGAAAAATAAGAACAACCCTAATATATATAGGTATATATATATATATATATATATATATATATATATATATATATATATATATATATATATATATATATATATATATATATATATATATATATATATATATATATATATATATATATATATATATATATATATATATATATATATATATATATATATATATATATATATATATATATATATATATATATATATATATATATATATATATATATATATATATATATGTATATCTGAGCTGGGATTCGGAAGAAAGCTCTACAGCCGGTTCGGTATTCAGTATGTACCTTCCACTGATCGATATTCGGTACGGTAGATAAGAAAAAGAGATAAATTTATTAATGTATCTGCTCTGTGACTTCTTCATATGCATATAATATTGGACAATTAAGTACTTAATTGGTTAAAATTTATTAGAGATTATTTGAAATTTTATACGTTCTAATTTAATATAAATTATATATGTGCTTGGATTTTGTAGGAAATGAAAGGCTATAGATTTTTTTCATTTAATTTCACTCATTGTCCGATATTAAATACACTTTCAGGTACTCTAGTACATATTCAATGCATAGCATTTGTTTATATTGAATGTATTTTTATGTATCTACTCTATAATACTAAAAGTAGTAGTTGTTCATATATTTTTCAAATTTCAAGTTCTTCACACAAGCTTCTACTTTTACCTTATCAGAGCCCAAATATCAACTTACGATGACGTAGTACAAATTACTTTGTTTATATTGGGCAAAGTGACAGTTGAACGATGTTTTTTCTGCTATTGAAGGGAATAGGCTCTCTATATCTTTATGTTTCTATATGAATGTCACAAAAGTCATATTTTACTTTAACGATTGTCAATCGTTACGGTATTTGGTAGTTTCTACCGAATATTGTAAATCGGTTCGGTATTTGAAATCTACCGTCGGTAGTATCGAATAGAGAGAGAGTGAGAGTGGAAATATGATTTTTTGTGTTTCTTGAAGATAATAAAAAAGAATAAATGTGCATTAATATGTATTCCGATACAACAAATAAAAACAACCCGACACGATTCTAATATTAAACTCTCTGCAAGAAAACCATTAATGACTATAATTAACTCTTTTTGTAGCCTCGTGTGTAAATAAACACTCCCGCTCATGGACCAACACCCCATTCTCTCCTTCAGGTATACACTCACAATCAATCGCATGCATCAAATTTATTAATCGTGGGCCAAGGATTTATCCGTTTCAACATCAGCACACACACACACTGCTATCTTCATACATTTTCAAGGAAGGCTTAAAAGACGCAAGGAGACGTCAAGCTCCTGCAATTATCATCATCGTGGAAATAGTTATGTTTTTTTTTTTTTGTAGATTATTATTCTAATTATAGGTCGTTATGAACGTGTTGAAAAGAGGTCCCTCATGAGGATTCAACAAATCTTTATGAAGACCGCTATCACGTACAGATGTAACTGTGCACATAAGTCTCTTCCTCTCAGAGAGAAAAGAGAGTGACAGGGGGAGAAGAAGGATATATATTTTCATAAGCTATGACTAAGGATGCCCAAGTGGGTCTTTATTTATTCATGTGATTAGTTAAAAGGATCGGCATTAACAAGGATAATAAAACAGTTGACAGTATGAAATAAGGTGACACTCTTTGATGATAATGCTTGGGATGGATTCTCTAGTTTTATTTGTAATAAAAATTAAACAAAAAAGCAACTTCCACTATTTAAAAACAGGATATCCGAGGCTGCATTTTCTGATTCCACTGCTACATCATTCAATCAGAAATATTTATATTGATACTCACATGTCTCTACACCATGCTAACATCGTGTCTCCATCATAGATATATAAATACATACAGAGCTTATTCCCTTCAATAGCAGAGAAACATCGTTCAGCTGTCGCCTGTGCCCAAACAAAGTAATGTACATATACTACGTCATCGTAAGTTGATCATAGAGATAGAAATATTTGTTTATATGGGCAATATGACGTATTTCTCTGAAGAATCTAATAAGCTCTACATATCTTTAGATCTCTATTGTCTCCATTGTCACCCTAAACAACTTTACTGCACATTTATATGTGAGTTATGTATTTTTAACGGCTAAGCTGTCCCCTACAAGATTCTCCTTTTAAAAATGCTACATGGATCTACAAGCTTAATGGATGAAAAAAGTATAATCGTGTAAGATACTCACTGAAAGTTCCATTGAAGTCTCTCATGTATTTAGACAAAATACAAATATTAACAAGGATTAAATTGTTTTGATTCTATTCGTCTTAATTACGTTTTTAAATACAGTTTATTGAGTCATATCATATATATTTTCCATACCTAAAGAGACATTCCTGGACTCCTTCCCGTTAAAGGCAAGGACGAGCATTATGGAGAGTGAATTGTGTATCTATTTTTTCTTGGGGGAGACAGCATGTCCCTCTTAAATATATCTCAAGTTTTTCCAAAGTGAACTATAGACAACAATAATATTAACAAAAAGGAAGGATAAAACCAAGGTAGTTAAAAGTAAGGTAGAGCCATTTTAACCAATGAAAGTAAAAAAATACACCGCCACGCAACCTACCTCATGAGCATGACGTCACGTATGGCAAAAGAGGGTATATTGTATAAGTAAATATGTTAAATATAATCGAATTTAGTCTTTAATTAGATCATAGAAGAATTAATTACACTGGCCAACAGCCAAAAAAAGTCGGACTAATGTTCCGTAATTCTTATAGAGTTTTCAACTTAAATCATCAAAGTTTTATGATTACTCACAAAATTTAATATTTTTCCATTTTCTAATAGAATTGTGATAACACAGGCCAACAAAATCAATAATAAAAAAAGGTCGGACTAACTTTCCGTAATTCTTATAGAGTTTTATCCACTGATTCCGAATATGGTATTCATTTTTCAAAGTTAGTGATAAATTCAGAGCTAAATGGATTTCAATTTTTTCAGCACTTTTTCGATTCAGAGCCATTATTGACATACAAGGACTGAAGTATAGACAAAATAAATAGCAATGATTTGATAGAGCTTAGATCAAAGTACTCATTTCAATTTTTACTTCGTCTCTGGCACATTTAAACTTTAAAATATATGTCATTTTGTACGAAAAATGAAAGGTTTTTCTTAGAGACTCACTGTTCCTCACTGCTCCTCACTCAAAGGTCTTACATGATTAAAATTGATATGAATATGAAGAAAAAATATCAAGCTTTAATTTGATATGCTTAATATTCCATAAAATGCCTTATTTTAATCAAAATTAGCAAATGAATATTTTTTAAATCCTCTCCATTTTGCCCTTTTTTAGAGAAATTCATAAGTCACCCAGTGGGATAGAAACAGAGAGAGAGAAACTGACGTCACAACGTATGTAAACAATAAAGAGTAATTTTCCTTCTTTCATTGGAATTTGAGTGTTTTTTCCCGAAATCTTCCGAGGATCCAGGATTCCTAATGAGTGGCCTGCCGGCTGTGCCGTCGAAGACAACATTTGTGAGAAGAATTCATCGTGACACAGCCTCGGATCAAGCATGGAGCAAGGAGTGGAAGCGTAGGA
>CP045902.1:6978014-7047705 GCA_013387185.1 Caligus rogercresseyi
ACTTAAACCAGTACCATTTATATGTAAAATGTGTTCGCCAAAGATTCACTGCATCACTGACGGTACATTGTAATTCCACCTTTCAAACCTCCTCTCAATCTGCCAACAAACAACTAGTTTAATCATTTTCCCTGTATCAAAGGGTGTGCCTTAAATGTATATTTCTAAAATTTTATATAGTTAAAAAAACATTCGGGGTCCAATCGGCCTATTTTTTAACTTTAAATCATTAATCCTTTTCTCTCTCTAAGATCCATTCATTGTATAAAATTTTTTCATTAAAACTTCCCCAATATAATTGATCTTTGTCGTAAGTGAGTGGACTTAAGAGTGTCAACCTTTCGTTGTCCAAAGTTGGTTTTTGCAATTCATACTTGCAAGAATTTGGATTGATAGTTCTCCTCATAACTCCAACACTTGTTCCAAAATTTGCTTATGCCTTGCGAACATAAAAAATAAAACTTGTCTGGACCCTTTTCCTCTTACATCATCAAGCGAAACTTCGAAAGTTTCTATCATTTGATGTTAACAAATCGGCCATATTGCCCCAGGATCAAGTATTCGCTTGAACCAATAGAAAGTGCCACTTTCCAAAAGTCCCGAAATCTAACATTCCCAGTCCACCATATTTCTGGGAATAGTAATTCTTTTCATGTACTTAGCCTGCTTTTAAACCATACTTGAATAGAACTCTAACACAATTTCTTAGATTTCGAGACAAGCAAACGGCAAAACGTGGTTGTTCTCAACAGGTGAGCCACCCTTGGGAACAAACACATTCCATACGAATATTCTCGTAGGCAAATTGCACTTAGTATTGTTGAATATTGAGAGCCAATTTAGTTATTATGTTTAGAATATTTTTACAATTTTCGTCCTGATCTTTTGCGTCTACTGAAATAAATGAACCTAATATTTCAAGACCTCACATTTTTTAAACCATTTTTATTTATAGCTTCAGTGCAATTTGAAATGGACCTAGACTTATCCACGTTAATTTCTAAGCCTGATATATTTGAATTTTTTTAATAATATCAACGTTGTTTATATGGACCTATTAATTTGTTCCCCATCACCAGAATAAATATATTTAAGTAATCTGCGAATGCTTCGACTTTGTGGTCCTGCCTTCCTACTTGAACTCTTTTTATATCTTGTGCAGTGTCAATTTTACACTGGGTCACCTGGCCGACATCCCCTGTTTACTGAAAAGATATTCTTCACTCTTCAAAGTGTGTGAGCAATCCCCCGAGGCACATACTGACCATCCGATAAAGTTTGCCCCAAAGCCTTCGGAGGTTTTATGCGACCTAATTTTTGACTATAGCCGCTGTTCTCTTAAATGTATGTACAATTATTTTACAAACCTTATAACTGCATTTTGTACAAATCAAGAAATAATGGATATTCTCGAATGTAATGCAAATACTTGTATGACGTTTCTCTGATTGAGTTCCTATTTCTTTCACTGTTACTAATTATTATTTTTTTGCCTATATGCTTCTATAGAATTACAGTATCCGACTGCATATAAATAATCATTAGTTAGTAGAATGTATTGCCGATTACAATCTATATAATAAGCATCTAGCATTAAAATTTCTATCGAAACCTATGATCTTATCAATGAGGTAGTGGACCAAAAATGACATCCCCTCTCGGGATTCCGGGGCCCCAACATTGAGAGTTGAACACACTTGAAAGAACACAGCTATCACTATTATTACTTTACATATGTCGTATTGTTTGTAATCTTCTTCAATTTTGGAGACACTTCTTTATAACGATAGTTTGTAATAAATATACCAATTCACCATAATGAGTAGTTTTCAATGAATAGATGATTTTTCCTAATAATATAATAGATTTACCAATAATACAACAATGACCATGAGCCTAAATTTCTTTTCGTAAGGATAAGACATACCAAATAATTTAATGCCTAAACTGATTTAGAAAGTAAATCGTAGAAGCTCCCCAAAAAATCTTCAATTTTCTTCAATCTGACCTCTTTTGAAAGTTCTTCGGAAATTTTGATTCTTTAATTGATACTAATTTTCAAAGTATTTTGAAGTTCATGGACGAATGAGTTAAATTTTTGAATCAAAGTTGAGCTTTATGTTGTATTTGTCAATGTTTGTTACATTAAGGCTGTTGCCAGGATCCTTAGGTCAGTAAGTCAAAGCAATGGCCAATTTTCTTACAAAACCATGCTTCTGTTATGTAAGATCCGCGAAATTTATATTTCTACGAAACTAAAAAAACGATCATAGGACAAACTACTAAGAATGACTTAACAAAAATCAGAGGGCTAAAAGCCGAGACGCCAAAGGAGCTTCTATTTTTCAAAAAATTTCGGGATAAATATTTTTTGGTGATGGACGAAGTCTTGGTTTGTACTTAGAACATTTGACATAGCATGTTTAAATATAGTCTCAATGTCTTCGTCTATAAGTTTTTTAATCATCTACAAAACACTTTGAGCATATACAGGAATGTACCGAGGGTTTCCAACGATTTCATTTCAATCTTTGTACCATTCATTTCATAAACGGAGATCCATTTTTCTTTGCTCTGTGCTCCTGACTTCGGGCTCACTGGGAGTCTGTACAATCCACAGCAACACCAAGACATGTTTAAAAAAAATTAGCAAAAACTTTTATATTTGATACAATCATCTTCAAAGACTTCAGTGTTTATTTTCGACTTACTCAATATTACAAATTTGAACCAGACTCGAGTCAGCTACTTACAGCAGCATTTTTTTTTTTTTCAAACTCTACTTTTAAGGCTCTGGAAATATGGAGAGAAGATTAGTTTCCAGCCACTCTGACACTCTAAGTTTTTCATTATAAACATATATAAATATTTGTTGTTTAGAAAAGCCCCTTTTGTGGGGCTCCATGAATATATTAACAATGTTTCCTACGTCTACCTTTTATAAGGTGCTTAAAATAGATATGGGTTAAGAAAAGAAGGATGAACAGCTGGCCTTTTCATTCTATTATTTTAATTTTGTCGGGGGTAGGGGGTCAGGTAATAAGGATATAAATATTCATTGTTGTAAGGATATAATACACCCGGAGTGTTTCATTCAGGGTCTAAAACATATGTTTCTAGAGCATAGACTGACCCTGGATTCTGAGTTTAAGCTCGTACAAAAAAGGATTGCTCGTGTTTTTGCCCGTATTATGATGAAGAAATTCCGGTTTTGTCATTAACCTTTATGTATTTCACATTTTGATGCCCAAAGTTTTGAATATAATCCATGATTTCATGGTAACAATGAAAACACATTTTACAATAACTATTAATTTGTTTATTAAAATTAAGTTGACTTATGCTAAAACATAGCATCTTTTTTCTTTTCCTTATCCAAATGACGCGATTGGAGAGGTATTTTGTGGTAAAAAAATCGACTCATTGTCATTGTTATTACGATAATACGTGCTTGTTGTTGTCTTATCATTTTTTTGAGGCTCAAAACATTTTACATAACATATTTACACACACCCACACACACACACACACTATATATAGATATATATATATATATATATATATATATATATATATATATATATATATATATATATATATATATATATATATATATATATATATATATATATATATATATATATATATATATGATATATGTATATATATGATTATATCTCTATAACTTAAATGACGAAGTGCAAATTACTTTGTTTATATTGGTCACAGGCGACAGCTGAACGACGATGTTTCTCTGCTATTGAAGAGAATAAGCTTTATATATCTTTATTCTCTATGGTTTTTTTCGATAGTACAAATCTGTTGATACTATTTTACTCGTTCAAATAAAAATATGTTTGTCTATTTTTAGTTAATTTGTTAATAGGCTAAGATCTGAGGTATTCACGGAATTCACCCAAAAATCCTAAGGGATATACACAATCCGTCCACCTCCCATATGTTGCTCGGCGATTATTTTTCATCTTAAATTGCACATCCTCCCCTCATTGACCTTGAAGGATGATGATATTATCACACCTGACCTCTTAGGAGAGTTCTACGTTGTTCAATATTTGTCGTACTATATATAGGAACCCTTGTGTTGTTAGAGCCCTTGAACTCCTTATTATAATTCATGTCCAAAGTGGTACCTGGAAAGAATGCTCAGTTTTAGTAGATAACTTAGAGCAAGTAAATAATTTCTATGAGAGGCACTCATGTGGCTGGAGCTCCTGGGCATAGCTATTTTTATAGCCGTCCTCAATTTAGAATCCTTTACGGTTTACTGTAATTTCATTGCGTGTAAATTCCGCGAGGACCTTTTATGGCCGTTTTTTGTCCCAACAAAAATACCCACAAGAAAGTGCTAATAATAGGAGCCCATAACTGTCCTAAATGAGAGCTACCGTATTCTTTCAGGCAGTAGTGCTAGAGAAATAGAGCCTTTGTTGAATAAAAGGCTTGGAATTCATCAAAAAGGCTCTTGAAAAAAATAAATTTTTCAGATATCTCTAGAAATATCCAATGTGATATAGAAAGGGTCAATTCGAAAGGGACTTATGGTGCGATTATTGCAATTGATTTTTCAAAGGCGTTTGACACCATAATGCAATCGGCATATATTAAAGACAATAAAAAGAATATTACCCAAAAAAGTTCTTCAATCCATTAGAGCTCTTTTATTCCAATCCAACGTCACGATAGCTATAGGGAATATGAACAGTGATCCCATTACTTAAACAGGATCTGTCGCCATGGGTGCCCTACGCACCACTGCTTTTTGTGGCAGGCCTAAAAGATCTTAGTGAGGGATAGTAAAAATATAAAGGTTTGGCATGATTTTGGCTCCGACAGACATATTATTGACATGTATGCTGATGACATTACCCTTTTCTTAGAAGCGAAGTCAGAATCACAACTTTTAAAAGCATTGCCATTGTGATCAAATATCTTCAAAAATTTAGCAAAGATCAGGTCTCCGCATAAATAACAAAAAATCTGTTTATCATCCCGCTGGGGAATTGGATGCCATTCATGGTCAAAGGGTACCTGACTTATGTGTAAAAGATACCGTTGCAATATTGATATAACATGTAAGCGAAACGGTCCTACAAGTCTTAATTTTTTTTTTTTTTTTAATAGTGCAGTAATATTATAAAAAGATATTCGACAGTTAATATAAAAAAACAGGAATTTCTTAAACAGGAATCATTCAATTCTAACAGTGTTAATCAATAATAAATATTTAAAGTAAATTAAAAAAGACCGGAAAAGAAGATCGGATAAGGCTTTAAAAGAGATGATCAAGTAGTTTTGATTAAGAAGGGGAGGGGAGGAGGGGAATAATGTAAACAAATAAAAATTAGTAAGATAAAGCTCACTTTGGAACGCGGACTTGGAGAAGGGCTTCCACCTCTCTGTAAATGATAGACGCCATATGCGTGGGGATGGGGCGTTCCTGCTTCTCGCGGCGTAAATCATCCCGATGACTTTGGTGAGGACGGCATCTGATTGGAAAGCGCATTCACCTCCGGATGAACTGCAAGCAGCCATCTTTCTTCTTCAGGAAAATACCAAACTCCTCCAGCAAAAAAGGTTCCACTATTTTCTAATGGCATCACCGCGCTGCAACTCGGAAAAGATGCTCCCGAGGTCTCCGTGTTGCCATTACAAAAAGAGCAGAGCCTCTCAACTTTTTCCTTCGATTATTAGTGAAAGGCTTGACGTAGCAAGCCGATACCTCACCCATTTTTGACTAGAATTGGTGAATGGATTTTTCATTACTGTCTTCCATCCACAGTCGAGAAGACCTTGGTCCTCTACAGCGAGTCTTACCATTCTTTTTTCCACAAGGGTCCTGGCGTCATGTGCTTTCAGGTATACGTTTATGCTACTTTTTAATTTTATTTTGGGGAGTGCCTCCAGTGCATATAAAAGGGTGTAAATGGGCCATATAGGGGGACGGAATGTGAATCTTTTTGTAAAATTTTTGATGCCAGTAAAAAAGTTTGTGGGCTATATATTCCCCGTAGCTGCGAGACTTGGCCCTTGATGTGAGATTATCATACTTGAAAAATTCCTCAGTACTTCCTATGATTTATTAAAGTTCAGTGGTTCATGCTCCTTTAATAGATCGAATACTCCACTCATGGCGGACTCCCACGATAATACCATATTAGCCCATGACACATCAATGCTCTTCACAATTCTAAATAGTTCATCGGGGCCCATAAAGATTCGTTGCTCGAACAGACACCTTTTTTTAACTGCAAATTTTCTTTAATATTAACAGCCCAGAATTCTTCACTCGTCCTCAGTCTCCTCAGCCAAGAAAGGTTCAAGGACTTCCAAAATGATTCGAGATCAACGAGGCCCACCCCCAGTCGTGAACTCGAGTGTGAAGTCTGATGTCCGATATGTATGGTCGTTTTGAGTTCCATAGGAAACCTCTTCGTGTGTAGTCAACTGAGGATTTGACAGGAGCCGAGTAAGGGACATATCTGAGTAAGTGAACTACTCGCGGAATAATCTTTTTATTCCATACGTGATTTGTCCAGAAGATTAAGATTCAGTTTTTTATAAAAGGAAACTGCATTTTCAATGGTATTAATGATGTGGTTTCATTTTCTAGGACGGTTTCGTTTTCCTTATGGGCGATGTGGATACCAGAAGACGAGCCGACTTCTGGACTTTCAATTCTGGGAACATTGGTTTTAGAAAGGATGCTATAGATGAGACGACGACGGTTTTATTTACATTTATGGAGAGCCCGGAACGTCTTCGAAAAACTTCAAGAACCCTAAAGAGCTCGTTGATGGATTTTTGTTGAACTGTTGTGCTTCCTGTTAAGAATAAAGTCAGGTCATCTGCATAAAGTTGACATTTAATGTCATTTTTTTCTGTGTGTAGTCCTATGATGTTTTATTTGAAATAATTTCTTCACATAGTACATTGATGGCTAGAATGAATAAAGTTGGCGCGAGAATGTCCCCTTGCCGGACTCCTTTTTCAATACTGAAGCTTGGGTTTTTACCAGGTATGTCGATTTTACAAGAGGCTTGCCTCAGAGTGGAAGCAATTTTATGTATCAAATCCTTTGGGATATTACTATTATCAAGGACTTACATAAATTTATGCGATATTGAGTCAAATGCTTTTGAAAATCAACCAGTACTACTGAGAAATCCAATCTTCTTTTTTGAGAGACAGTAATTGCGTCCTGTATGTTACGTGGATACCGTCAGCCATTTTACCCTTCATGAAGCCTTTTGAGATTTGTTTATAGCAAAAGATCAGGTCTCCGCATAAATAACAAAAAATCTGTTATCATTCGCTGGGGAATGGATGCCATTCAATGGTCAAAGGGTACCTGACTATGTGTAAAAGACCGTTGAAATATGGATATAACATGGAATCGAAACGGTCTACAAGTCTTAATTGGACTTTTTTACAAAACCGTGTGACCAGACAAATTTCTCTTGGAAAAAATTCAACATCCAGAGAAGAATTGATCTCTACAATTTCCTCGTTATCCCTGCAGTCCTCTACAGTTCTACTGCAGTTCCCGGGTTAGCTGAAAAGTCTGTCTTAGAAGAAGACAAGTGGCTAAGAATATTATTCCACAGATCGTATCTGCCAGGTCTAAAGCGTCCCAAACAGCATCTAGGAGGAGGATTGTCTTTATTACAAAAATAATCCAAAGATTTACTCAAAGGTCTTAACGGATCTCTCACAAACCCAGAGGTTGAATGGAGGGCTCATATTTCTAACAGCCCGGTGTATACCTGTTTAAGTTGGGAACAGACTTTTCTAACGACAGGATTAAAGAGTTTTCTCCATCTTTAGGAATAGTTTAGTTGATTTGGCGGGGTAGTCCTATATTCCAATGTTCGACAACAATCGATATTATACGCCAGAACTGTAAAAAGAAGTTTTTTCCAAAACCTGGAGCTTCCAAAAAGATTGGAACAAATAGCATTAACGCCAGGCACCCTAACTATTCATGACCTATCTTCAGAATCCATTTTAGGTGTGGAAGATTCTTGTTTCCTCTTAAACGATCGGCAGGCAAACACTTTGTTCCTGTCCCATGGCACCTCAGAATGAACTTGGCCATAACACAAAAATGAGGCAGAAAAAATTGCTGACTTGTATTAAAAAGACTTGGAATTGCCCGCATCGTGGAAAAAGAGAATTTTGTCTTCTACCTCCAAAATAGTTCACGGCAAACGCTTTACTGCCCAATTTCAAGTTTCTACCAGATGTGTGTTCTTTGATGCTCCGTGCAAGGATTGTGGAAGATTTTTTAATACACTATCCATGCCTTCTCCCATTGTCCTATTCTACGTATCTTAACAGACTTTGTTCTTCTAAATGTTCCTGGAATAACTGCAAAACTGATCGCTCCCATAATTATCTTCGGATTAAATTCTAATCTAAGGACAGCATCTCCGAAAAGAAAAGCAATTGAGTTTGCACTTTCAAGTTGCAAAAGCTATATCGCAGAGCGTTATCTTCGAGGGAACCTATTCAAGAGGGAGACCTAAAATCCATTGTCATATCAGCAGCAGCTCGGTACATGGCGCTCCCCATCAAGATTCCAGAGGATTCAAGCTGTAGATTTGCGAGTGACATCATTCGGTACTTCCCTCCTGTTCCAAGAGGACCTCTCACCATCTAAAGTTTTTATTACGATTTTACAAAAACAGTCTAGTTTTAAATTCAATGAAGCCTATTTATTCCTAACCATGTTAATGTTATTTTAATATCCAATAATTTCAACTTTGTTTATGAAATGATTGTGCTTAATGTGACCGTATAATGTTGTATTGACTTTATTTAGTGTATAAATTTTAAACTATAATGTGATTATTTATAGTATATATGCATTTACGCTAAATTCAATAAAGTCTAATTACGATTTAAAAAAAAAGTAAATGTTTCGCTATAAAAGGTTCGTGACAAAAACACCTTCGAGAAAAAGAAGGACGATGAAATTGACTGACTATAAAACAGCAAGCTGGGTAAGTACCCACGACCAAATAAACGGCTATAAAAAGGTCCACGAGGAATTTACGTGCGATAAAATTACTTGACACCATCATTTACGGTTTTTATTAATTTCACTAAAGTGTTCAATTTAAAAGTGTTGTTTTGATTGTCTTAAATTAATCGATTTTTCTTGCAAAATTGTATTTCGTGAGATTACTTTAATATTTTTAGGTCCCAAGGCTCTCTTGGATTCCAAAGATGTTGGATCTGTAATAACGGCATGCCCAGTGATGACATTACATATTGTCTATTACATGAAAAGTGCAAAGCCTAACAATCTCTTGAGTCATTAGTTATCTGCCCATCCCTCAATTCTTAACAGTATAAAGAAGCTGTTTCGTCGACTTTATACTTTATCTTAGCCTTCGTGTCCTTCTATTTCACATAATATAAATAGCATCCGGGCAAACTTGTTAGGATGCTAAGGTTCAAGCAATCTCGAAAACATATGCATCCTCCCATAAAAAAATTAAGCATCACTCCAACTATAATCAATTATATCCAAAGGGATACCCCACATTCAATCAAACCACCAAATATATCCAATTAAAACATGCTGAATCATATCTTATAGGATTTAATTCAATGGAACAATAAGAGGCCAAAAAAAAATTAATTATGACTCTACTAAATACATCATATATTTTCATATAAAAAGAGGATTTAAGGTTATTGATTATACTCCACTATATATACAATTCATTCAACAGATATCTTATTTTTGATACAAATGTTTATACATATATATATTAGGGTTGTTCTTATTTTTCAAAAGTTTGAAATGTTAGCAACATTGTGGATTTTCTGTTTACTTGGTGATAAAAGAAGACGACATACAAAGTTTGAACAAAATCGGTCAACATTACGAGGTCGCACAACGAGGTCAAAGTTTTAAAAATTTAGTAAAAATATAGTTTTCCGCAAATTTCTTGAAAATGGTGGACGTTACAGACTTCAATAATTATTATTAATTTAAAGGAAATCTAATTTACTACCAGACGTATGTTTGATGTTTTTTAATAAAACAAAGTTTTCAGTAAAAACAAAGAAAAAAATGGAGTGTGTATTGTTAGCTTATTTCATAGCTTTTTTGTATCAATTAACTTCACTCGCCTGTAGAAGATGACTTGTTCGCTTCAGAGTAAAATAGTACTTTTAAGTTTAGTAAAACTTTAGATGATAAATCCAAAAATGACCTTGGTTGCATTCTATCAATTCAGAATTCAGTACAATCTGAGTTTACATCATATGATTCAGAGCCTGTATTGACCTATAAGAAATCGATTATGAAAAAAATAAATAATAATGTGTTTCTTAGATTTGCGTCAAGGTATCCTCTCACAATTTTACTTTGTCTCTGACGCATTTATAATCCATTATATGCGTCATTTTGTACGCGAGATAGGCTTTTTTTAATGTACATATAACTCTCTACTTATTAAATTGACATGATTTAGTATACCAAAATATTAAAGCTGGTTAACCAAGCTTTCATTTGATATGTTTGGTGTTCTAAAAATCGCTATATTTTAAGAGATATTAGCAAATACATTTTTGCACGTACTCTCCCCAAAAAATTGATCTTTTGATATGAGAATATACAATTACCATTTGGTAATGCTGTTAGTGTTACCTGGATAGAAAGATAAGGGAGAGAGTATTTTGCCTCACTTCTCTCCCTTCTTTTTTCTTTCTATCCAGGTAACACTCTGCAGTTACCAAATGGTAATTGTATATTCTCATATCAGAAGATCAATTTTTTGGGGAGAGTACGTGCAAAATTACGTATTGTGTTCTTCTTTTACTACGTTTTAAGGTCTTATAACCAATAGAGTTTTAAGGTCTTACGGTGTATATTATTTTAAAGTAAAATGTTTATTTATGTTTTTACCAAACACAAATCTCCCTTTTTTAAAATCTATTTTTATTTCATATTATTCTATTATATGAATAGAATAAAGACCTTTACCATGAAAAAAAACATTCTTATGTTTTGTAGATAACTTATTGAACATGAACCAGTTCATTTATATATTCGACATATTATCCATAATTGCATGTGCAATTAGTTACGCTATAAACAATACAATTAAACCCTTAAATATTACGAACTCAACATTGACTTACTGGTCAGGTAAGTGTTCACTGTATAATATTATGTTATGCACAGCATTGAAGCCATCAACTCTTGACAGCATTGCTGATTTCATCCGCAAGAAAAACTAATTGAATTTGATGCAGCCCATTGATCATACTTTCATTTCAAAAGGAAAATATAGCTCTGCTGGAGTCTACTTTGCTCATATAGCTATTTGTCTAGACCAGTGGTTCTCAAACTTTCAATACTGAGTACCACCTGAGAAACTATTCAGCTGTCCAAGTACCACCATCATGTATTTTTCTGTTTTTTTTAAAGTGAAAATGTGGAAAATGAAAACATCCCCGCATACCACCAGAGAGTGCTCGCGTACCACCAGAGGGTGCTCGCGTACCACTGGTGGTACGCGTACCACCGTTTGCGCACCATGGTCTAGACAATACAGACAAATCCGCTCTTTCTATCTTAGAAAATATTCACAAAACAGATATACATATATCATGTGTTGTTGCTTGGAATATTAATGCAATATCTTGATGAATTACAAGGAAAACTTTTTCTATTAAAAGGTATCCTCTTTGTATAAACTAAAGGTCTCAAAGATAAAGATTATACAAGTATATTATCCAAATATTGAACTATATTTTGTTCGTTGACATTTAAATGTAATAAATGGGTCCATACGCGTTTATAAATGACAACCAGAACTACAAAGTAGCAAAATGCCTCAAAAGAACTACATCTTTAAGTGAAAGAATGGAAGCGCTATTAAAATTGGAGGTCAAATTGCTTCTAGGAATATCTGATTGCAAGCAATAGGTGTTACGGAAATGGTCATGGTAAGCAAAGTGCTGTGTGAATTGTAGTAGCCTCAACATTGTCTCAATATTTATGGATGATCCATTTGATATAATATTTGCTCTTGCGATTTCCTATAAATATATTGACAATAGTGTTGTGTCGGTCCCAATTTAATCGGTTCGGTCCAGTCCAGTCTTAGGACCAGTCCTATTGGTCCTTAGGACCGTCGTTCCTTGAGATTGTATTTTGTCAGTCCTTTGTTTTTTCCTAAAAATGTTGAAAGAGTATTTATTTTATACGTTCTAACTGCTAATATTATATATATTCTATTATAACGACGAGTTAATATAATAGCAACAAAGGAATTAATAATTTATATATATTAAAAAATGTGGAAAACATTTTTTTCTCAAAATATAGGTTTTTCCGTGTACTAATCGTCGGTCATTACTCTTTAAATTTTTCTGTAATATAATTCATTCCCAACCCTTCCGTTTAAATAACTATAGGCAAATTTTCAAGTATTGTCATAAACATCGAATATTTATTGTTGTAATATTAATCAATATTTAATACTTTAAAAAGATGTTATATTTGTCATCAGCTCATTGAAGATGTTACTTTCCTCATATAAAGGATTTTTCCTTTTCATAGTATTAAGAGATGTTGACAACATGACGTAGATTATGACGTAAAAAAGAAACATTTTTCCTTTTCTAAGGACTGGACTGAACCGGACTGGACTGCAGTCCTCGGTCCTTGATAAGAATCGATACAACACTATTGATGAAGATTGTGATATCAAAGTATAATTATTTCTACCTTTGTAAAAACATTCTTAGAAAACAATGAGTTTTTTTAAGTGCCCTACGAACAACAAGTGCTACGTTTTGATTGGGTAAAAATGCCATACCACAAATTCTATAACTTTATATTAATTTCTGTTTCTGTTTCGATAATCTTTACATGTCTAATATAGTCCCTTTGACAAATATTTATTTACCTCCTAGAAAAAAACCCGTAGCAAGTCTACATATTACATAGCCCAGGGTTGTTGATTTTTTTGATTTTTTTCAAAAAAATCAAAAAAATCGGATTCTTTTGATTTAAATCGGATTTTTTTGATTTAAATCAGATTTTTTTGATTTTAATTGTTAACCATATTTTATGAACCAAAAATCTTTTTTTCAATGTGTAAATTTTGTCCATACTTTAAATTGAAACTTTTTTTAAAACATGCCCAATATACATATAGGCCTACCTATTACTCAGGGGACTTTAAATGCTGTCTTTGATTAAATTCTAGTTGCCTTACTTAATGATTTCATTTTAATAAAGAATGCAAAGGAGTAAACAATAAAATTACAGAACTTCAAAGGCCTTGTAATGAGTCATACTCGCTAATCACGTGACAGTTCGAAATCCAAGCGAGAATCGAAGACTCATGACAATTTTCTACCTTAAAAAATACTGGGTGGAGCTGCCAACGGCTGATCAAAGATGACTACAAGATGGGTCACTCTCGAATCTAGGACGCGCCAGGTACGCTTGGAAAAGGAGGCGCAAGACAATCGGACAATTGATAACTCGTTCCTGTAATTGTCAAATTTAATTGAGTTTACTTTTTCATTCATATTGTACAAGCAGAATAGAAGCCAATTGTTAAATATGTTCATCAAATCTTAAGCGAATTAGAAGATTTAGAAGAGCAAGAAGACTGACAATTAATAACTCGTTCCTGTAATTGTCAAATTGAACTGCGTTAACTTTTCCATTTACATTGTACAAGTAATAAACAATTTATTTGATAAAACATGACTTGATTTTAATCATTGATTATAAAATGTCTTTGGCAAAAAAAACTTAATTTAGATTGCAATCCAAATTGCTTGATTTAAATCAAATAATCCTAACTCAAAGCTTAATATGATATATTATATGATATAGGCCTATAGTCTGAGGCTATAGATATAATGAAAAAGGCCACTGCTCTACTATTAAGAAGACAGACATGAAATGTTTTGTTTCTGTTATTGAGAATTAGAAGCATAAAATTAAATATCAATTTAATTTATTGAAAAAAATATGAATTGATTTAAATCAATGATTTTAATTGGAAATCCACTTGATTTAAATCGCGATTTAAATCAATGATTTAAATCAGCCTGATTTAAATCAAACAACCCTGACATAGCCCAACATAACCCTCAGCCCATTCATATTCGTCATCCGAAACCCCTCCTCAAGTTTCATAAATTGTCTACCTCACGA
Source organism: Caligus rogercresseyi (assembly GCA_013387185.1). Classification (NCBI taxonomy): domain Eukaryota; kingdom Metazoa; phylum Arthropoda; class Copepoda; order Siphonostomatoida; family Caligidae; genus Caligus; species Caligus rogercresseyi. The sequence goes on from CP045902.1 coordinate 6,992,236, forward strand.
GATTCAAGCCATGTGTGAATAAACTTTATATAAGCATTTACATTTTTTTTGTTTCTTTCATAATCATTAAATGTATATAAATAAATAAAAACAAAGCCTCTGATTGATCATTGATAGACAATAAAAGACCTGGAAAGTCGGGGGAATCAAAAAATTAATTGATTTACATCAAAGCTACAATTTATAAATATATATATCTGGAATAATCCAATTATTTGGGAAATGGAAAAAAGCCTATGAATTTATATATATATATATATAAACAATATATATGTTTATGAACAGTTAAGCCCATGTTAGCGGCCACTGTCTTTAACGTTTTCTTCCTGATAGTGAAAACCCCAAAATTAAATATTACAAGACTTCTATATATAAAATATATGTATAGCGGCCATGTTTTTGGGTTTCTATGAGCGGCCACATTAGAGAGGCTTGACTGTATTTTTGAGGGGATCTGCCATATATATATATATATAATATATATATATATATATATATATATATATATATATATATATATATATATAATATATATATATTATATATATATATATATATATATAACCGGGTGATTCACTTAAATTGTGACTCACATATTACAAAATACAATCTTTGTATTAAATTTTACACAAATAATTTTTAAACAAAAATGATAGTACAATGTGTAACTTACAAAATGTATTTGATTAAATTTTCACATATCCTTCTTTGGCCTTCACTACAGCTTTGAACCTCCTCACGGTGGAGGCAACACAGGCAGGAATCTCTTCCTCAGACAAAGAGGCCCAGGCCTGAATCAGCTTCTTCTTTAGAATCTCCACCGATGGCCAGACTTGCTACACACCCTTGTCTCCACAATGGACTATATTCCAAAGTCCATTGGGTTCAGATCTGGGGAGGAGGAGGCCACAGTCTTTGGACCAAAAATCTGCAAAATATCAGTGCAGAAGCTTTGAACCAATTGCTGGTAGGGATGGAGCTCCATCTTGTTGGAACAGTAAAGAGCCGTAGGATACTCTCTTTGTACCCATGGGACGACCTCTTCTGAAAGAAGATGCAGGTATACCACCTGGTCGATCTTCACGCCCGCCTCGACAAAGATAATTGGGGCCTTCTTCCCGTCCGACGTCACTCCCGCCCAGACCATGACTGAGGGGGCTTTTGCCTTCTGAAGAGAGTCCTCAGCTGCACGGTGATGTCTTCCTTTTTCTAGATAAAACCCGGTCATTCTGACTGTTGTGGGTGGCCTGGACCGTGAAAATCTTTGTCTGAGGAGAGATTCCTACCTGTGTTGCCTCCACTGTGAGGAGGTTCAAAGCTGTAGTGAAGGCCAAAGAAGGATATGTGAAAATTTAATGAACTACATTTTGTAAATTTACATATTGTGCTATCATTTTTGTTTATAAATTATTTGTGTAAAATTTTAATACAAAGATTGTAGTTTGTAATATGTGAGTCTCAATTTAGGTGAACCACCCTGTATATATATAATGAATTTTTTTATATATAACGACCTTATAAACAATGGATATCTTTTTTTGACACGAGGGCCTCCAATGGCTCTACTACTATCAGTGATATGAATGGTGCTTATTATGTGTTTATGGGTTTTTATAATAAGTATAATCTAATTCTTAAATGGTGTGTGCATGTGTGTGTTTTCTTCATAACTCCTGCTGTGAAGCTGCCTCGCTTCTGTTTTTTATCTCACTCTTGGCAACTGGGATTCGAAAACAATCCTTTATTGGAGTGTTCGTTTTATAGGTTGGGCAACATGTTTTTTTGAAAAGGAAATTGATTTGTTGGGCATTTAAAATAATGGATGGGAAAAATATAAAGTTATTATTTGTGTGCATGACACTAGTCTATTTGGCATAAGAATCGTATTCAGTTAACCAATGAAAAAATACATATGACCAAGTGTTCTCTTTATTATGGTTTAAGAAGACATATTCAATTATAATTATTTTTTAATCTTATTGGAAGCCATATCCCAAGGTTAAAAAGTGCTTGACAATATTTATCAAAATATTAACTTTGATATTTTATTATATTACAGCAACTTACAAAAATATAGGTCATACGTTTTGTGTTATTCATAATCTCAAATTAAGGTTGCAAAACTATGTGGACTGACTTAAGTCTAAAAGCTGTATATATATAAAAGAGTATACATAAACGAAATAACAGTGCTAAATACATCATGTTAATGAAAATGTTTTATAAAACACATGTAAATAGAGGTGGACATCCCTGGGCATTTATCAAATTTCTTTCTATGCCCAAGAATATATTATTTAGCTTATCAGACGGTCAGCCATTTGCTCAAAGAACAACCGAAAAAATAAATAAATTATATATTTTTTAAGTCTATGAATGCTACATAACAGCGGACTCTTTACTTTACGAGGTGACCAGTTCTTCAAAGCACAATAAGCTTTGACCCTTTGACGGTTACAAAAGCCCAAAATTGCTCTCCGGAAATATTATCAAGGAATTAAAGGAGGGTGGCAAACCCAGTTTGTTGTTATTATTATTGCTTATCTTTTTCGGTATAATTACATCTCTCTCTCTCTATCTCTTTGTCTGCCGTCACAAACACAGATACCTCACATATTATGTACACATATAAAGAGGTCAAAGGGTTACCCATGTTTATTATAATGGTCCCCCATAAAAGAAGCAAATTGAAGGAGAAGTCTTCTTCTTTGTACAACACACACAAATGAGTCTTCCTGACAGTCCAATGAATTACAACGCACAACAAGGCAGTCAAACATACCCAATAACACATAAGTATCGTACTTAAAAGTATTTCTACAACCTGCCAAAGTTTGGGTTTGAAGAATACGATTATTTACGCTATAGAATTTAACTTAATGCTTCCATATTTATCTATTTAAATGAAATATAAACTTTAAATTTAATCAGAAAAGGAGTGTTCAGAAAATTCCCTGGAAGATGCATTTTTGGTTTCTTTAAAAAATATTCGAACCTATTTTAATTGTACCAAATATTATATGAAATTATATATATATATATATATATATATATTCAGCAGTCGATATTATTCATATAGGAAACTGGATATCATATCGCAATACATATGGAAATGCTGTTACTCCAACGACGGTGGCGGCGGTGTCAGGAACCCGATTTGTGGTTCCCCATCCTGAGGTCCATGAAGTCCACCACTCCAGTGGTGTATCCACTTGGAAGGAAACGGCTACCTTTGCATGCCACGTAATATCGGTGTGGAACATGTTTAAGGCTTTGAGGTTGGCCACGACCCTGTACTCTGCCAGGACGGCAGCTAGGGTCATTGGACGCAGCGTCCCCACATAATCCATGCTACATTTTATTTTAGTTATTTATACATATGCTTACTTTTTTTACCTTTTTATTTAGACTAGTTACAAATGTAACTAATGTGCCTCATGGCAAAATTTATTCGATTACACTCATACACTACATATCTTTGGTGGGATTATATATGAAACATCCAAAGTACTAAGAAGGGTTGTTTGTTCCTAGATAGCCCCCACCTCACCAGCAATTTATCCGGTATCATCCCATATAAGTCTTCCTATGAAATTATATTATGTGTATAACAAGAGGTCTGAACCACGAAATTTGTATAAGCAGTAAAAAAAATACTTCCTGCTTTGCTTTGAAACCCAAATATGTGAAACTGTGACAAATGGAGTAGTCTGAGGACCTATATATGTACGCATATTTTCAAGTACAATTGCACTTTTGATGTTTTAATTGACTTAGATTTTTAAAGCCAAACTCCCATAATCCCATAAAATAAAGAACTCAAAACAATCCAGATATAACATAACAATGAACGCTGGAATTTAGATACTTCATTTATAGACCGAATTCCTTTGATTAGTCTTCATTTTTTCTTAATTAAACACCATGTGATTTTGAGTCATGAATCAGTAAATGACAGCCCGTTCAATATTTGCGTGTTAAAGGTAATAAAATTATATGAATTAATCCCGTATTGGTATAATTATATTTATTATGAAAAAGAAAGTTTAAAGCCTTAGGGCAATGAAAGGGCACGATTATAAAGGACTTTATAATGAATGGAGATAAACTCAAAGAAAGAGAGCTTTATTTCCAAAATTGAATTCATGATTTTTTTTTGTAACCTAATAGTTTGTTGATTAAATTTAAGTTTTTTAAATTTGAAACTTTTTATACACCCTAAATTTTTAACTATATCAGTACAACAACATATCAATCGGGAATATACATCATAGTTAATGTTTATTAAAGATTTAATATGAGAGACATTTGTTTATAAGTTTCTGTCAAATCATTGTATATATGAAGAGTTTCAAAATCCTATTGTCCTACATGGAAATAACGAATCAATAGCCAAATAATGTGGAGAATTATCCGATTTTATTAGGTTGCCAAATATCTTCCTTTTTGCTCTTTATTCAATGTTTTATAAAAAGTGTTACAGTGATCGGATTTAGTTCAAATATGCGCCGTTTGGTTCAATAATCTGTTTCCATCTAGAAAGTAACTTCATAATATCTCCCTACTAGAAGCCCCCTCCTTATTTGCGAAGAAAGTAGATAGCCAATTTTCACAAGCCTCTTTTGCGTTCAAGCTTACTTCATCAAGGGCGTTCGCCATGGACAGGAACAGGTGGTAATCACATGGTACTATGTCCGGGCTATATTGTGGATGCGATAAAGCCTCCATACGAACTCCCGTACCCTCTGACGAGTCATCAATGCAGTGTGTGGTCAAGCGTTGTTCTGGTGGAATACTACATTTTTTGTATTCAGCCTTCAGCAGATAGCTTAAAAAGGTTGGTGACAAACTCCCATCTTCGGGGCGATGTCACGAAATGCCACATGCTGGTGTAACTCGATGTATTCCATGATTTGATCGGTATTTGTCGTCCCTAAAAAACGGAAGGGAGATATTTGACAACCTATTGTATATATATATACAAATAAAGTCTGAAAGAATAGATAAAGAGACAATCAATACAAGTAATATTTTAAATGAAATACGACAAAGGATAACTTCACTGAACATTTATATCAGGATTTGCTTTTTTCTGTTCCCAAGCCTTAATATACAGTTTGGCGATATGAAGCAACCATTTTAAATAGTAATGCGTCATCACTGATCTCTTTCAGAGAATTGATTTCTTTCGGTTAAAAACATTTTATTCAGTTAACTGTGAAAATTTTAAACAATGTAAAAAAAACTAAAATTATAAGAAACAGAGTAAAACTATTTAGGGCAGTTGCGAAAATACGTAAATGAACATTTTAGTTCATATTTACTGCCCTATATGTACTTTGTTGTATGGTGTTCAGTAAAAATAAAGGCCTTTTGGAGAAACAACAAAAAAGTTCCTATGTAAATAATAATAATAATAAAGGGAATTATAATCTGACATGAATGTTCTGCTGATCAGAGTTCCCCCTTAAAATTAATTACTGCCCATGGAAAAATTCCAAGATAATAATAATAACAAAAATAGGGACATAAAGTGGCATGCATACCATTCAATGACCTCAGATTAATTGCATGCCAGGAATACTTTAAGGATTTTTCGCCCTATCTACCTGCACAGCTAATCATATTAAAAAGTATAATTGTGTTTAATAAGTGGCTGGGCTTCTTGGTTGACTGTGTTTCTTAATTGGGGAATGGGAGGACCTCCAGGATGGCATTGCTCTTTTTATAATAAGAAAAATATAGACTTGCTCCGAAAGGAGAGCAAGAATGTAAAGTCTTCATTGGTTGTTTAAATATGGATTTATAGGATATATACCTAAAAATAATAATAACTCCATGTTAATCACAATAAAAACCATGAGAGACAAAGTTACATAATATGTAGAATATCTCCCCCGTATACTTTAAACTTTTTATGACGTCACAGCGGAGGTATAATTTTTTAAAGAGTAAACGACTCTTTAAAAGATGTCCAATGTTACTTAAATCATGGATAATACTTTTTATATGTAATAGATAAAGCCACAATTATTGTTTGATGCCAAAGATTATTTTTGTTTATTTCTTAAGAATCTATATATTAATTCACCCATCTCTGTCCGTCCACCTGTATGTCCGCACGCTATCTCCTCCTACATTTATAGTCAGATTTAAACTTGAAGGACCTATGGAATTTTTGGATCAAGGTGGACCTAATAAAACTATTTGCAAAGTGATGGGACCAGAAATGAACCAGAAAAATTACCTTTTCTGATTTTACTACCTACTTTTCAAGGTAAAGAGAGGAAAAAAGAAAAAGAAAAAAGCGTGTCATGTGACTTAAAACATATTCTTTGTACAAAATTAAACTTTTTATGAGGAATGTTTGTACAAAACAAAATCCATGATACAAATTTTAAGAAACCTATGTAATATGAACATATGGGCGCCGTAGGCGGCCAAATATGCGAGTCCAAATACTTACTTATAACCAGCCAAAATTGATGAATAAAAGAACATCAATTCTCATTTCTGCAAAAGTTACAAAGTCAAGCTGTGTACAAATAAATCGTAGCAAATTTGAAACCAATTCAATTGGATAACAAAGAGAATCCACCATGAATAAAAAAGGTCATAGGCTCATTGAAATTGTTATCGACTGTCATATATTTAATGGAAAAATAATATTCAATCAAAATCAAAAGACTAAGTGGGTGATACTACTTGGACGAATAATAGAAGCAATTCACTAAATTAAGAATGTAAATAGCAGATTCATTACTAGTTATTAAAAGTCATATTCTGCCTAAAAACGTTTTGCTTACTTATGATAATTATGTCATATTGACTTTTATTTAAAAAGGTGTTACTACTTCCTCAGATATTGTATTCATATTCCATCCTGGGGGCACCCTTGAGTGACTCTCAAATCCATTAAATAGTTAAATTAAATGCTATATACACTGAAGGATGATGATTGAGGATCGAGGGATCGCCCACATCAGTCATTATGCCTAAGTATTCTATCTATACATAAAAAACACTAGGAGCCTATTTCTACAGACTACCAATATCCTCTCTCGTGATTTTCAATTATGTTTACCTAAACACACCCTCCAAGGATGGTCATTCCTGGAGCTTTTTTAAAGCACAAAAAAACACCGATAATGGACAATATACGCATAATTTTGGTGTAAGCACCAAAAGACAGTTTTTAATTTATATTTTTCCTCAATTAATATATATCCCGAAATTTACAATCTATGTTTTTATACGTAATGGCTTCGATTTTATAAGTTATTGTATAGTTTTATAGGTGATTTTTAAATATAGATAAAATAGTTAATTCTAAATTAACTTCAAGAGTAGACCAACCAAAAGACTTCTCAGTATTTTAAGCTGCTTATTGGAGAGCCAATTATGTGAAATAAAATTCATAAATTCAAAAACTCCGAATTAAAAATATTGTGGCCTTTGTCATGTACTTGTATTATATCATGTGTGCATGTCTTATTTTCCTTAATAAAAATTCCATGTCTTTCGATTGATGTACATCAAAATCAATATAAGCAACTAATGGAATTTTTACAACATGAAATGCTAGAAAAATGCAAATGAGAAATTCTTTCTCATGGGTTTGCACACAAATGGACGACCAGAACATTCCTTGTCTTGATTGAATTAGTGTAATAAATCAGTATTTAACTTTGATCAGATTAAGGACTAAATAGAAAAACGTTTATTTTGCGACTAATCTCTTCAAACAAACCTTGAAACGTGACAATTTTTGGTTTAAAAAAATACCATTTTAAAATTTGCGAATGTTCTTTTATTTCGATATATGGTTTTTATAGATTTCATAGCAAATTTTAAAATTCAAGTTTGGGTGAATTAATGAAGTACTTTTAATTAAGTAAGGACATGACTAAATTTTTAACTAAATATATTTTCATTTTCACCTAGAATTAATATAACGACAAAATAAGAAACAAATATAATTCCGGAACTGGATTAACTTTGGAAATAGTTGAAATAAAGAACATCTTGCATAACGTTATTCGAAAGACCATTTTTTCATTTACCACAAACAATCCCATTTCATATTTATAATACTTTGATGGAAAATGGAACAGTACCATCGTAAAACCATAAAATAGTAGAAGTAAAATTACACAAAAAAAACATTTAAGTTTCTTATATTTTTTTATATTAAACTACACAAAAACATTATAGTTTTCTTTTATTTGTTATGTTAAAGTACAACAATTTAAATTGGACGAGAAGCTATAATTTTTTCGCACTTTGTATAATGTAAACATTCTTTTTTAACAAAACAGTTCAATATATTGAAGCAAAAATGATTTAGTTTATAGTAAGTAATTTAAATCTGCTAATATTTTCCTTTAAAGCATGTTCTTTTGCAGATATTACAAATATTCATTTTAGCTATCATTTGATTATTGCAAATTCATGAATACCGTTTTTATTTTATTTTTTAAGGGTTATATATTTTTTTCGGCTATCAAATATTAAAAGACAGTGTAAAATAATGAATACCGTTTTTGTGAAATAAAATGCTCTTTTTGTAACTAAATGAAAGGTAAGAATTTGCACATTGATTTCCTTTTTGAAGCTTACATTCCTTGTATGATAAATTTTTAATCTTATTACTTATTTTAATTATCTTAGTTTGTATTGGTATGACAATTTTATATTTGTAACAATCATAATGCGGAACTGACACTTAATGAAATGACTAGATTTGAAGCTCTGCAAAGTTAAAAAACGGAGTACATTAAGACCCACTATTGCAAAATAAAAACCATTTCAAATGAATATTTTTTAATGCCTATAAATATAGTATTTTGTCCATGATATTTTGTTTTGCAAAATATTTGATCTACTTTCCTGGAATTTGCCCTCATGCGGCGACCTTGCAATCCATTTATTTGTCACCATGATTAACTATCTTCAAGGATTAAGCTTTGTTGAATTGTCCGAGGCAAGATTTGACATTGATGAGGAGATTTATTTGTAGCCTTGTGATTTTGTGATTGTGAAAACGTGCAGTATGAGTTATTTGATGACATAGGGATTGCTAATTTTCTATATATTTTAACGTATTTAGCTATTCTTTTATATCGTTTATTAAGCTTAAGAGTTTAAACTGGGTTTTTTGTTTTTTTGTAAAGGGATTCCTTACAATACATGATTCAGTTTTCAATGCTACGCATTTCAATCAGCCAATATGTTTATAGATCCTCAATAGTTTTTGCCATATGCATATGATGTTTCATATAAAAAGTGAGCACATTTCGACTTTTTTGGCGGGGGGGGGGGGGGGGGGCGAAAGGAAGTCATTCTATAATGTTTTTCTAATAAACAAATAATTAATACTTTAAAAAACACAATTTTTCTAAGAATAGTTTATTTGACATCTTACTTCAATATTTCTTTTTAATATGTGCAATAGGATTTATAGTTTTATCTATCGACTTAACAATTACTTACTCAAGAACTACTTGATGAATTGATAGGTACGTTAAATCTAGCCACCATGTCTACATGTTCGCTACCGGATGTCACGGGATTAAGCTTCGGTGAGGAGGGTCACATTGGAGACCTAAACAAACACACAAAGCCTATTAATGTTAAAGATATATATTATATTCCTCATAAACTAACAAATTAAATAAATATAATTTTAGACAGCCTTTAATTATAAACAATGGCCTTGACTTACTACCATCGTTGATAAATGAGAGTCAATATCTTCTGTTTGGAGGCTTCAAATTTATTGTAAGATACAATACAATTAGGATTGAGAAACACATAAATAGTTAAATTTTCGGATTGTCAAAGGAAGGAGACAATCCCTGATGTACTATTGGCCCTGTCGCTTTTTTATATCTGAGAAGGAAGCAAGAATGAAAAATGCCTGGGCTTCATGAGGCCTTGTAAAAGAAGAGATGCAAGTGTCAGATATTTTCCTTTATTTCATTCTCAAAAATACAAAACAAATTACCAACCATTATATCATAGTAGTAATAAGAGAAGGAGATATTATTGGTTATTAATGGGGGGCTCATGGTTGGAGGTTTATACGGTTTATTTGCGGCAGGCCTGGCCTCGAGGACACACACACTAATAAGTGGGCATTTTGTCAATCTTCAATTAATGTTCCATGTCTATTCAGGATTTCGTGACCAAAGGAAAACCTTTTTGAACATGCTAAATTCGAAGCCTAAAATGCAAAAGTGAAATCATTATTTTTACGTTTAAAATCAAATAGAAGGGAAATCATTTCCTGTTATATTATGACTTGGTGGGAGAGGTTGAGAGTGAAGCTTAGCAGATAAAATGATGTTGCTGGGATAAATAAATTTGGATAAAGTGCAAAAGGTAAAATACAAAAACCCTTTCATTTATTGGGGTATCATTTAACTAAGCAAATGGTCTCCCTTATGATGCATAAAACGTATCAGCTTCTATGTCATTGACTATAGAAAATTACAAATAATATAACAAAAATATAAACTATCGATTTATAAGGTAAATTATTGAAACGATAAAGTGTTTTTTTTTAAATAAAAGTTGTCAATTTCAACCTTAAATCATGCAGAAAGTACAAATTTATTTACAAAAGAGAGACTATTTTTGAATGCAAATTCCTTTCAATAAACATACTACTGTTGACTTACAATTTACAATTTGATCCGACTTTGTTTATTCCAGCTCTTATATATAATGGAAACATCAAAAGCAAAAAGTTCACCTATTACACACGGCTTAGGAAGCAAGGCGAGGACCTCCCATTCACTTTATTGTTATGTTAGTGTTTATCTCTAGTGTGACAAGTGTTTGTATGTTTACTTTTATAGAAACAAATATAGTATTTATCTTGCAGCATTCAAATTATCCTGAACAAATACTAAATATGTTTTCATACAATTCCCATTGTTTGCTCGTAAAAGATACATAAAATGCATAAATGTGTTATGACTGATATTGAGACATATTCTTTTTAAATGCTCATTACCTTTTAAACTCAAAATTACATTGTTAAAAGAAAACTTTAGTTGCCTATTTGATTGCAATAGCTGCTCGATATGTATTTATTTCAAACATACCAATACCAGAAATGCAAGGTAAAAAACCTAAGGAGAAGAATCATGAAATGTTTTTGACCATCAGTCATTATATTTCATAATCAACTATATATTATTTGAAGACTAAAGAACTATTTTAATTGATGATACTCAACATTTTACAACACATTTTTTGACATTTTATATCTATATTATATGCTTAAGAGAAAATGTATTTTATTCGAAGTTAACAAGAAAGCATTTATTTATAAAGCTCTTCCTTGTATATAACGTTCCTTGGCTTAACTAAGCCTTTTTAACAGAAGAAGCGCGGGAAGTTTGAATTACCTAGAAGCTCGGCTGACGTCAATTGATTTACAGCTTACCTATTTGAAGCCAGTCTCGTTTAAATAAAGATTATTATTTCTTTTTAAGTCTATAAGCCTCGATCATCTCTTTAAGTAGTTGATAGTCGATGTAAGACCTTTGCCAAACCTCAATACAACCCCATATATAAAGGAAAAATCATATTGAACTACATTAATTTAAGTATCGAACTTTCTGGTGTTTAAGCTCCGCTATTAAGGATTCAGCTATTATTGGATCCGACTCTCTGATCTTATATTATCAAACAACATTAAATCGTATAATTATTTGAAGAAACCTTGAGTGACTCAGTGATATCATGAATCCTGGTTGACTCATCAATACGTTAATTATCATAACCAAATACTTATAATTTGGCTACAACAAACGATATTTGATATTTATGAATTGGGTATTGATATTTGAATACCATTATGTATTTGTTATCAAAAGCTATCAAATTACAAAGAGATTTTTGTTCAATATTTGTACTTGTATAAATATTTAATTATATTTATGTGTTTTCAAATATAAAAAAAGTAAGATTCCCTAATTAATATTCATAAAAATAAATATAATTATAGAATAATTCCTTTTTGGCTCTCGGGTCTATTGTTGTATGGTCTTTGACGGAAGCGGTGCCATATTTAAAAAAATATTTGTATTGCTACTTTTTTATGCAAACTAATATTTTTTTTGGGTATATGATTGATGGAGGAATGAAGTGGCACTTCTTTTCCATATTTATTCAAGTGTTGCCAAACTTATTACAAATTGTGTAATAATTATTACTTTTAGACCAAAATAATGTATGCTTTCATTTTAATGAGAACATATTATTACACATCGTTTCGTCATGGTGAAAAATTCATAAAAAGTGTTTTAAGATATGGTTCTTGCCACAGCTGTAACTCGAAGGCAGTAGAATGCATTGGCAAAATCTGCTGCATTTTAAAGACGGCAATACTCCATTATCTGATGTCTGGTCCGGTAGTTTTTAACCAATTCCTTGGCTTCAATAATTGTTTATCCCTTGTAGCGATAGCATCATTTTAAGTGCCCAAGAAAAGTCCTTATATTCAATGAGAGAGATTGTAGTAATTATGTTTAGTGATATCATGAAATTAAGCAATCCCGACATGCTGGGCTTTCTGTCAAAGCATGTTAGAATGGTCAATTATCCCCAGGGATATGAAGATCGGTCATTCTCATGGTCTTTGGGGTCTAAGAAAACGCAAGAATGGATGAAAAACATGCTTTTGCGTTCGTACCCTTTGCCTCTTGGCCTCCTCCTTCGTCAGATTTGAATCCGTTAAACTACTTTGTATGATTCAACGAGGAGAACATGATCAACCATAACGCCAAGTAGTATCTCATCACCTGTATTTAGAAAAAGTCTGTGAGATACGAGTAGGGTATATCAAAATTCTTATTCTCGGTTTCGTAGCCACTTGAATGAGTTTTGGCCGGAGACGACGGCTACATTGAACAGATAGCTGATCTATACCCTAATAAAAATATTGCCTCGGCGGCAACTTGTCGACTGGTAATACGGAGGTTATCCTTGATCAGGCGCTTCACAGCAGCAATTTTCTCTGGTGTCATCGTCTCCCGGGGTCTTCCTCATGACGTCTGTGTGTGTAATCGAGTATATTTGCCTTGGAGCACATTACTTACATTTGTAACTAGCTTAAAATAAATAAATAAAAACAGTAAAAACATGTTTTAAAAAACAACAAATACAATAAAATGCTTATGCTGCATAGATTATGTGGGGACGCTGCGTCCATGACCCTAGCTGAGATTCTGGCAGCTTGAAGGTCCTGGCTAACCTCAAGTCCTTAAACATGTTCCCCACCGATATTGCATGGCATGCAAAGGTAGCCGTTTTCTTCTCCAGAGCAAAACTGCCATTATCGGAGTCCTTTCTTCATCTTTTGATGTTGGAGAGGCCAGGGCAGGAGTGAAGGAGGTAGAAACGAGGTACCCGTGGATCTCGTCGACTGTCTTGGCGAGCTTTATCTGGATCAAGAAGTAGTAGTGTGTATCCATTTGCAGCTGTGAGTGGGGTAACAGAAGGAAATGGTGCGATTATTGATTATTTATACTATCTGAGTGGCGCCACATAGTCGCTTCCCACACAAAATATGCGATAACAACGCTCCCGTTGGAATTTGTGCACTATCTTGTTTACATTTCGAGATAACCTAGCTCATTCTTTATGACTCAGCCTAACATTTTGCTTTAATTTTATCCAAATGAATATCATTAAATGAAGAGACAGTTTTTAAGCAGCTGATTTTGTCCACGTACCCTGTAGAGTTAACAAACAGTGAATCTTTTGGCCACACATACGATTTAGCGCCTAGAAGGGCATTCTTTATGACATGACAATCTCCAAATACTTCTCAACCTCTTCGCTGCCCATTTGGTTTTCGAGGAATATTGTAATTTTTCCTTGTTTAAAATGCAACATTACTGGTGGTCGTTACACATATGACAAAGGGTTAAGCCCCCATTTATATTAGTTGCACCCGATATTCTATTTGCATGTTAAAGATGTATTTACATATAACCATCAAATAAAAATAATAAGAAGGAAAACCTATAGCATATGTATGCATATGGCTATTCCTTAATGGACGAACGAACCACCATATGCAATAATGTATGCTGTTCAACCCTTGTGATACACCCTCTGGAGTGATTGCTATGTCTGACTTTCAATATAAGAGGTTGTGCATCCTCAACTAAAAAATATAGTTTGCATCAAATGTGTAGAATACAAAAAAAGGCTTTAAAGTTTCAATGAACAGCTAACAATATTTATACCAAATAATACGCCAAATAATACTATTTTTAGATAACGTTATAAATGATCAAATTCAACTACTTTTTCTTCTCCCCCCTAATTTTTGTGAATATTAATACAATCACAAAAACAATACAATGGATAATCAATATGAACATATAAATTTGGACTCTTTTTTAATTAATTCCTCAAGATATATTCAATAGTTTTTGGGGCTGTAAAAAAAGAGAAGAAAATTTAGCATTTGTTAGAATGTTTCCCGGAAACATTATGTAATTGTTGGAAAAAAATTCGGGAAAAATAGGACAAAGTTTGGTTTGGTTTCTTTTTTATGGGCGTGTCAATTTATGGATGCTATTTTGAAGCAATATATTTGTTGCTGTTGTGCTTTCCATGCATGTCTGTTACTTTATCAACGGAAAGGATTTTTATTTAATGTAGTTAGACGATAATCAAGAATCCATATAGTTACACCTGTATATAGTCACTTTGGTTAATTGAAACTATGTAATTGCGACCTAACCCATCGACGCACCGAATGTAATAAATATATTACAGAACGCAAAAAGTTTTTCAACGTACTAAATGCTCCCTTTTACACAAGGAGTAACTCTTTATTTTTAAACCCCCTCTTTAATGTGTGTTTTAAGCTGAAGCGTCACACATATTTGTCCTCATGATCAAGTCCTTTGTGTGTGTCCCACATCTGTTTTTTAACTTATTCATGAACAATGGTCTTCATGATGAGGCGCAATCCTATCCACATATAAATGAGCACAAGTCACAGGGGGGGGAGGGGAAATAAAAAACAAAATGGCGGACACACCCCCATCCTTCCTCTTCTCTTTTCTATGCAAATGAGAAAACCCCATTGTCAATATGTGGTGTGTGTGTGTTTTATTGCTTTCATTGTTCTTTCCCCTCAAGTCATATGTTTGCTGGGTTAGTTTTAGGAAGAACAAAAGAGGATAATAGTATGTATGTTTTTAACTAGGGGCTTTAAGTGATCCATTTATGTAAAACTAGTTGTTTTCTTTTGTAATATTACGGAGAAACGAGGAGTCGTCGTTGTGGAGTATCCATTGAGTGATATATATTTACCCCATATTGCTATGTGGGTTTTTGTTTGTTTGGAAATGGGGAATCGATGAGAGTATGGTGGCTTTAGGCCAAGTGACTGGATTCTTTATAGACTCAAAAGGGATAAAAGCAAGAAGGTACTTCCTATATTTGAATATGTTTTTATCGTTTGCTTGATCGATGAGGGTTTTTTAGTATGAGATACATGTCTTAAATGGTTTCAAATGTCTTAACAGTTTTCAAAATGTTTTAAAAGGTTTCAAATGTCTTAAAAGGTTTCAAATGTTTTAATGGTTTCAAATGTCTTAAAAGGTTTCAAAATGTCTTAAAAGGTTTCAAAATGTCTTAAAAGGTTCAAAAATATAATTTTGGTATACTTGATAATTCGATTTTATTCCAGACTATTTAGACATTTTGAAATATTTTTAGACATTATAAACATTTTAGACATTATGTAACATTTTTAGACCTTCATATATATATATGAAGGTCTTAAATGTTTCATAATGTCTAAAAAATTCCGAAATGTCTAAAAAGTATCAAAATGTATTAAAAGGTATCAAATGTCTTACGTTTCAAAAGGTCTCCCAGGTTTCTAAATGTCTCAAAATGTTTTAGGTCGATTTTATTTAAAATAATTAAGTATGGATCCCTTAGTAGTGGTATTTGTGTCGTATTTGATGGGTCAACTATCTTTATTTGTCTCAGTAGGCTCTTAAAAACACTTATTTAATTTTGGCTGGAATGTAATTTCATTCAAATAATAAAAAAGTCTAAAATAATATTAATTAAATTATATTAAGTATAATGGTTGTTAAAAAATATAAATCATCCTATGCCAATCTGGGTGATTGTTTTGTTGCAAGTTTTTGTTGTAATGGGATATAGTGATCCGTTTAGGTTGTTCATATGAAAGTATCGTCTTGTTTATTCTAAAGATGATTTAACATGGTAGAATGTGATAATATTCAATAATAACTTCGTTTATAACCTCATGAATTCTTTGAACGTATTTAAAACTGTCAAGGTATTAAGGCGATTTCAACTCTCTAAGTTGGGGGCCAGGTTCGAATACTCCCGAGAGGGGAAGATCAATTTTGATCAATCTCATTGGTAAGAACCTAGGTTCGATAGACTAATTTAATGCTATTATGCTTATTATAGCCAGTCCAATGCAATTCCATCAAACCAAATGGAATAATAAATATTAGCCTAAAAGATATTTAATGTTGAGAAACTAAGTTTGGGAAGATACTATTGTCAAATCTTTATATAAATACAGTTTTTCAATTTGAGATTTCGTATTTATTTATATTGATAACTCTAGAAACAATCACTCAAATATTTCTTCCGTTTTAATATTTTATTGTCATATTTTATTTTAAAAGTTGATCAAAATTTCGTTGCTCAGCTTCAGATTAGATATTTGTCACACTAAATCATTTATTCTTATTTTATTTACAGGAATAGACCATATGACCATAGCTATAGGTCTATGAAGTTGTAACCAAAAGGTATTGAAGGTCTAACACCTTTGTTATCTACATAGTCTAAACTGTTCTATATTTTATTAGAGGTATTCTTTTTATACCTCTTTTTTCAAATATAAATCTTATTACAATTTTAATCAAATATATAAAGGAGCAGAGAGAAGGACTCAGCTAAATTTAACGCTATATGCTTATTTATATCCAGTCGGATGCAATTAATATCGAACCAATAGGCAAAAAAAAAGGACTCAGCTACAAAGTGATACATTACCGAAAAAATATTTTAATAAAAACATTTTACGTTTGTAAAAAATATATAGCATCTACCTATGGCTGTATAATGTTAGGCAAACAAGTTATAATTGAAGATACTTAAAACTTAATGGACATTGTCAGTTAGAAAATAGAACATTCAATCAAAGTTTTAAGCTGTTGAATGAGTTTATTTAGGATGTTCAGAGCTCTTGACTATTACAAGTAAATAAATAAAATACTATTAAAATATTGTTTAACAAGAGGTATGTATACACTCAGAGAGTGTAAACCTCCGCCGTCACGGGGTTCCTTATGAGCCTTCCGAGGCGGATTTTTCACGACGGGGCGGCGTAGAGGGACGGGGGAGGGTTCCCTCGCGGAAATTTTGAGAGGAAGACGCTCCCGGCACCCTATTTCACAGCACAGCGACATCTATAGCAGAGTAGGCTAACTTGAAATATTTATTAGTATTTAGCTCATTTGGCATCTTAAAGAAGCCCTCATAGATGCCAACATTTAATCACTTGTCCTTTTTGGCATTTCCAACAACTCCACAGAGTTTCATCCTAATCCGTTCAGTACTTTTTGAGTTATCCTGCTGACAACCAACCAACAAACCAACACCAGTGAAACAATACCTTCTTCGGCGGAGGTATAAGTTTTTTATACTATTGTACTAATACAATTTCACATCTTCTGAACTACTCAAGCATATATGTATGTAGCAGACTTGTTGTCGTTCGCGAACGATGAATGAAAAAGTTTTTGACGAACGATAATAAATTCCCAAATCGTTCATCATTCGTTTTTGGCGCCAAAAAAGACAAAACTTTTTCATTTTCATGGGAAAAAAATTATTTCTAAAAAAACTGTTATCCTTTTTTTCTAAATGGCGAGAATAAATTCCTTTCTAAAAAAAAATTCAGAATGACGAACGACAAATGAACGACGAACGATTCAATTTAAAAATAACGACGAACGATAACTTTTAGAGAACGACAAACGAACGACAATATTTCGCGAACTTCAACAAGTCTGGTATGAAGGATTATGTGAAAAAAGCCACAGAATGTTGTACATTATTTTTTTAAAGGACTCCTACAGAGTACTCAAAATATCTACATAATTCCAATGTAATATGGCTCCCTTTAACTGAATATATCTACTTATATATGTATGTACTTACATCTATATATGCCTATGTTTACACATATGTATGTGTATTAAGGAACCACGGGAAGAACAATGAATTGTGTAGTGAGAATAGTATGGGACATGCACGGATGAGCAGGTTGAAAGAAGAAGAAGGTTTCATCCAAATGCACTCAGAGAGCTCCTTCACCATCTTCCCTTCAAATATATCGAGCAAAAAAATCGTGAGGAAGCAATAGAGAGGATAGAGTTTTAAAGCGGCTCTCATCATGGGAAAAAAATTGGCTGTTAGATCTCAATTATGATATGGGGGATTTGTCCATGGTGAATAATAATAATAATAGATTCTCGCCATGTTTTTGGAGTATAAATGTGTGTTTTTTTTAATTGGTTGTCCGTTGCGAATTGGCTTAACTGTCTACACTAAGAGGCTACTTCAATTGACAATGGCTCTAATTACTTTGCTTTGTCTTGGTCATGCAGATGTAAATAAATAAACTTTTTTTTGCTAATGAATGCCTTTTATTCGATAGAGAAAGGGACACCTGCTCAGATAGCTAGTAAGCTTTTTATTCAGCTTCTTTTTAATCGAAACTTTCTCTTCGAGGTAGACTCCAGTATGTCTGCATCTGTTAAAATGGTTGTATATCGAGTTAAATGCTAGTAGGACTTCTTACGGTTTGTATGCTGCCTTTATACAAATGCGACACAGAAAGACCATGATTTTGAATAGTTGCATGGATCCAGAGACCATTTTCCAAGCTCATTGTTGGTTTTGTTTTTTATAAGTGACAGAGATAATTGAAATGGATATAATATATATAACCGTCCACTATTGGTAGTATATCCAATTGATCTCGGTAAATGGTACTTTTCCCAAATCGGCAGATTGTAGGTAAATAATAGGGTTATCGACTTCATAAATCTACATCTTTACGTTACTTGTTGACAGGAATAACGAGTATTAATCGGAATTCAGGCTATGGTATATATAGTCTAGTAATAGTTATACTTTGTCAGAGACTCTTCCTTTGTTATTTTTGAATGATAGTCAAATCACATAAATGGGTTTTAAAATATATCTGATTTTGTAATGATTAATTTACCAGCTCTGCCGTTCTGCAAATACAATTTTTTTATCGTTAGATAAAACTCTCATTTCACTATAATCTCTAACTCAGGCTTTCATCATCTAATGGGCTTATAAGTAAGCCTTAAAGCTTTCTAAATTTATGAACATGTATATAAATCCACAAGCCTAGGACCAAATAAATTCCTGTTGTGCTTACTATTCAGATGGTTGAACTAACTCTTTCTGAAATTTGGGAGAACTAAGATATTTATTTTACAAAGTTCTGGCTCTCAAAAAAAAATCCTTCAAATGTGGGATACGATACAGAGAAATATAGTCATAGGTCCACCGACCTGTATAATGACTGGACACTTAAAAGAGAATAAAAACTAAATCTGCTTAAATAGCTATTCTATTACTAAGATGGCTGCCTCCCCTGGTGAGACAATTAAGCAGTCTTGGGAATAATACAAAGGGAAATAATTTATAAAACTTGTATCATTTAAAAGTAGTATTAAAAATGTATATCAGTCGCTTAGACGATAGTTTTTATCCTTATTTTTATTTTCTAAGCTATGTATCCAGTGATCTTACAAGTCTGTGATTAGATCCCTGTCCACTTCCATCTAAGCCGAATGAATTGACTATACTCACCTTCTACTATTTTTCTTCAATAGGCTCCACTTAAATATATAAAAAATTGTATGCGAGGCATTAATATATTTGCAAAAACTGTCAGATATGCAGATATTCTATTCAAATACATTGTTGGCTCCTTTCATCATCATTGATGATAGCTCCGATAAGAGTAAATATGTAGATGCATGATGCTCGAGGAGGCACAAAACTCTCAATATATATATATATATATTTTTCCTTCATCCAATCAAAGCACCACGCCCCGGGGTTCGAAAAAAGAGCGGAAACATTAGGAATAAGACCTACCTACCTACCTACCTCAAACAACAAGAGTCATTTGAAACTCCCAGCTACAACTCATTAGCAATTTATATTCTATTGCGCTTAATGCTTTAACCATTCTGGAAAGAAGTAATTATATGTATACCCTTTTTGGGAGGCACAAATCCAACACAAGAATAAACAGTTAGCAAAAAAAACATATACACGAAATATAGTATTCTTATAGATCATGAGAACTATTGTCTGCTTCTTCCACAAAATAAAACTCTTTTTTTCAAATCATACTTATTCTCTTGAAGAAATCACTATGCAATTCATAAAATTAAGAAAAACCGTTCGCTTAAAATAATAAAAAAACTAGAGGCATATATACACTCAGAGAGTGCAAACCCCGCCGTCACGGGGTCCTTATGAGCCTTCCGAGGCGGATTTTTCGCAACTGGGGCGGCGTAGAGGGACGGGAGGGTTCCCCTCGACGGAAATTCCGAGAGGAAGACGCTCCCGTTACCCGATTTCACAGCACAGCGAATCTATTGGCAGAGTAGGCTAACTGGAAATATTTATTAGTATTTAGCTCATTTTGCATCTTAAAGAAGCACTCAGAGATGCCAAAATTTAATAACTTGTTTCTTTTGGCATTTCCAACAACTCCACAAAGTTTCATTTGAATCCGTTCATTATTTTTTGAGTATCCTGCTGACAAACAACCAGCAAACCACGCCAGTGAAAACAATACCTCCTTCGGCGGAGGTAATTAATCACCAATATATTATTTTATCTTCAGACAATAACAATATTTATTTGCTGCAGCCACAAAATGGTCACCCAAACAATAATAGTATCTTTTCATTCGATAATCGTAGTAACCAACAGATAGTCAAGAAGTTCTAGAGCAATAAAACATATTTGCTTTTATTGTTTTAGTTCGATATAGTATTCTTATGTTTTTAAAAGTAATTTTATTCCAACTATTAAATTTAAAAAAGTAATTAACCAAATTTCTTATGATATTATAAATTAATAACTTTTTTGTGAAACCAAAATCTTAATTTTCATTATTTGAATCACTTTTTTGCTTCTAAATATTTTATATAATTGTATATTTGTATCTTATAATAGATGAGATAGTTTAGAAGTTCTATAACAATTTATATTATTTTGCTTTTATGTTTTGGTAAGATAAAATGTTTTTATGTTTTTATTGTAACTTTATAAGAATCATTTAATTAAAAAATTACTTTATTTTAATTTTTTATGCTATTATAAATTGATATTAGATTGTTTAACTACAATTTTAATTTTCATTTCTTTGAATCACTTTTTTTGCTTCTAAATATTTTATATAATTATATATTTGTATGTGATAATAGATGATATAGTATAAGAAGTTCTAGAACAATTAATAATATTTTGCTTTTATTGTTTTAATTCGATACTCTGTTTTAAAGTAATTATTAGTAACAATATCAAAATCATTTAATGTAAAAAATTACTGTATCTTTATGATATTATAATTAATATTATTTTTGTTAGCCACATTCTTAATTTTCTTTTTACGTGAACCACTTTTTGGCTTTAAAATATTTCATATATATATGTGTGTGATAATATGTTTGATGTACAACAATGACGCTGTTGTTGTATTCCCAAATGGAAATAATTTGGACAGCCGAAGTCCAATGTTCCATAGGAGGTGGATTTATGATCTCAGACTGTTCTAGTTTGAAATGATGACCCGAGGACCCAAATGACGCTTGCTTGGAAACCCCGAAATGCAATACTTTTGATTGGTGAAAGCTACAGGGATCATTTGAGTTGGAATTGGATTTATTCTGAACTATGATCACTAATGGTTCAAATTATTACGGACAATCCTTTATTTCACAAACATACTTAACAAATAAATTGTTTAATTATTAGGAATGATTATGCAATAGCTAAAAATACAATATATTAATAGAAAAATGGTTGAGAAAGTATTACATTTGATTTTGCCGCTCAAGAAAAATAAGGGGTTATCTATTTAGAGACTTCAATAATTAATTAGACCAGGCAAACTTTTTGCCTTGCGGGCCACTATGGGCTATAAAATTTGAAAACAGGCCACTGCAGTACATTTATTGTCCTCTTTCCTTTTCTTTGGTCCGCTCTTTTTTTACAGAAAAGGCTCAAATGGGGTTGTAGGAAAATTGCCCGAAGGAAAATTGCCCGTAGGAAAATTGCCCGAAGGAAAATTGCCCGAATGGAAAATGCCCGAATGGAAATTGCCCAAACAGAAAATTGCCCGAATATATATAATTTGTTTTAAAACCCAAGAATTATTATTCCCAAAGTAGCTAGTTAGGCAATAGAATAGTTACCTGAGGTGAAAACTACATTTTTAATGTGAGAAATTAAGTAGTTTTATATTAAACCAATGATTTTATTTTCTCAACTCTTCAAAAAGTACAATATTCTATAATCGTAAAATATAATATACATATTTTAAAACAGTTTTAAATTATAGGCCATAGACTTCAAATAATATTTTTTGTCATCAATACTGTAATAATTGTTAACAATGTTTAATATACGATAATTTATTTGAGCATACTTTTTTTCCGGAAAACATCACCTCTACGAATTTGAACAATTTTGGACCTAGACATTGTCTCTTCTTTTTGTAGAGTCGCTATCAGTTTCCAGATATTTGATGATTACATCCAATGGTTTTATTGAGTGCATTGTGGTATCCTTCTACACAGTTGTTTGTTCTAAGTTCTCCAGATAATACTCTTGCATAGACATTCCACAAATGAGTTGGGTATCTTGGTGGATGCCTTCTCCTATTATTAATTCTTCCTCTTAGAATTCCAATATAATTGGACTCAAAATACGAAATAAATGTGAGTTCTTCAAAAATTTCAACAACATTGTCAAGAGGTACAAATGCAAGCAAGAAAACATTTTAATTTGAAGACTAAAATCTCCTTCAGAATGGTACCGATTTTTGTACCCAAGTTCAATATTTTTTTTGTATAAACTCTTTGAAAAATGAAAAAAGCAACCATGAAGTGAAGTTTCCGGAAATACATCTTGTAAACTATTAATGAAAGCCATTTCATAATCAATAGAAATAGAAATTGGTTGCTCAACAACAATTTCTTTAATTTTTTGAAATAATAGTCTATAAGTAGTTGCTGACTTGTTTGGTAGAAAAATAAATAATCTGGGTACAGCGATGGATGTTTCAATGTAAATGTGAACAGTTACAATTTGGTAAAAAAATCAGGGGTTATCTTGAATGTACCATCAATGGCCCATTTCCTATTATTCGTCAAATCTTGAAGGCCTGAATTCGTCCCAAATATGAGGATTCGACTTTGATCGTCCTCTCCAGAGTCATATAAAAGAAAATTCTCTTCAGAATTTTCTAGAGTTTTGAATCGGGGTGGAATTGAGAATCCCATGCGAGATTGTGGAGATGTTGGGAATTTTCATTGATGGTCTTCCATCCTCTAACACTTCTTGCAATATTAGATAATGTTGTCAATTGTGCAATTGTAGCTTCATCGCTGTTTAAAATAGCTGTCAAATTGTTGATCGGGTTGTTTGTTGAGGGTTCTTTAGAGATGCTTCCTTAAGTTCTCTTCGAAAATTTATGGAGTCCACTTCTGCCTTCGTCAATTCATGGCAATGTTCATTCACATATTTACAATTTCAACTTCAGTTGAAGATTTGGTGTGAATTTTTGCTCTACAGTTCTTTGCCTTCCTTTCGCAACACTCCCAATAAATAGTTCCACTATTTTCCCGATTTTTGTAATACCTATGTTGATATTCATCAACTAGGATCAATCGGTTTCTTTCACTTTTTATAAATTTCGCCATATCTTACTTCGATAGCAAACTGATATATTCTGACTAAAATTCTCCTATAGAAACAAAATATTAAAAAAGACAAGTTAAAAGCATTAATGCAATCATTATAAAGAAAAATCCTTTGTTGAGATGCCACCGTAGATGAAAGCTAGTAATTTCACTATAATAGATTTACAGTTGAGTATTGGGACTCTTATACAAAAATATACAACGTATTTTCCGGAGTATAAGTAGCAGTTTTTTTTGCGTAGTTTGGCCAGGGGTACGACTTATACTTCAGTGCAACTTATATGTGAAGTTTTTCTGCCTCTCTATCAAATAAATTTTCCCCAAAAATGTTACAAAATGATTGAATGCACTATAAAACGTTCCTTTAGACAATTTCCATATATGTAGGTATTTTCAAGTTCGACTTATACTCCGGTGTGACTCATATATGCCTTTTCCTCCTTCTTTTTTCATTTTTGGCCTGTCCGACTTATACTACGGAGCAACTGATAATCTGGACCATACGGTACTTAAATATTATCAGTTATTGTGACCAAATTCTGGACATAAATGAACATAATAGGCCGTGTTTACAAATTGTAGTAACGTAAAGTTTAAACTTTAATTGGCTATTATTTGTTCATAAATGAATTTCTCTTTAAGAAGTAATATTTATTTTGTGGTAAAAAATATATTTAATTGCTGACAAAATTAAATATATTTGATATTAATAACTTTTTATTCTTGTAACCAAATGAAATTAATTATGTCTGATTATATTTACTACGTATAAATTCTGATTTAAAATTCAAAAACAAAAGAAAAATGGATACAACAATGATTTTGATAGAATAGGCGATATATTTTGTGTTTATTACGACCTAATATATATTTCTTTGTTAGCTTAGTTAGTTCTTTATAAGTAAGAACTATTTTGATGCAAGAAATATATTCCTTAGTTAGTATTTAAATCCTGCTGCGTATGAAATTCATAAACGAAACAAAAATGGATGCCACAGACAAAGATGCACTCCCCTGCGTATTGAATAAGCGATCTATTCTGTCTTTATAACGGCCAGAGACTTTATTTTTTTTAATTATATATTCTTTGTTCTGTTATAAACTGTAACTAAATATAATCAATTTGACAAATTATCAGTTATTATATAAATTTAAGCCAAGCAGGTACTATCAATCAAAAGGCTCCTAACACAAATTTATACCCCCTTTTTTTAGTTGAATTCGGACCTCAAAACGTGAGGCTTAAAAATACTGAGTCTAACAAAAAAAACGGTGATTCATTCTTGTAAAATTAGCTTTATCCAATGATGTAATATCTATCAAGAGCAAAAGAGCTATTATTCCAGAAATCGACCCAAAATTTTGAGTTGTAAATTTGTGTTCTAAGGGGCTAACATAACTTATTCAAGCAACAGTTTTTAATAACTCATTTTTAGCTTAAATTAAGACATGGATACAATTACATTTTGAGAACCGGCGGAACCAAAAATTTGGGTTTTGAGGGGCTAACATTAATTATTTTAGCATACGAGGTAGAAATTATCACGTTTTGAGGTCCAGCAGCATCCCAAAAACCCTAACATTTTGGGTATAAACTGGAGTTCTTAAGGGACTAATATAAGGCTTTGGGCATTTTGGG
Source organism: Caligus rogercresseyi (assembly GCA_013387185.1). Classification (NCBI taxonomy): domain Eukaryota; kingdom Metazoa; phylum Arthropoda; class Copepoda; order Siphonostomatoida; family Caligidae; genus Caligus; species Caligus rogercresseyi. The sequence goes on from CP045902.1 coordinate 7,017,961, forward strand.
ATTTAAAAAATACTAAAACAATTCTGACAATTTTCCTTCGGGCAATTTTCCGTTCAGGCAATTTTCCATTCGGGCAATTTTCCTTCGGGCAATTTTCCATTCGGGCAATTTTCCTTCGGGCAATTTTCCTTCGGGCAATTTCTTTCGGGCAATTTTCCGCCTACCTCAAATGGCAATGAGAAAATTTAAAAGAGAAATAAAGAGTAAGGTGCGGCCTAAATGTCAGCGCGCCATCTATTGGTGAAACGCAGTATTGTATGGACTAGATGTAATGAATGATTTATGAAGCATTATTATTTTATTTACTGAAATAGCTCGGCGGGCCAGATTAATGTATAACGGCCGTATACCTTAGTATGCCCATGTCTGAATTAGACGGTAACACAATAATACAACAAAACCAAGGAAATGTTTATTTAAATGGTAATTAAAATATAATATAAAATTATATTTTTTAAGGTAGGCTTATAAAAATCATATATGGAAAATGGTTAAAAACTCCCAACAGAAATATAAACATAAAAATATCAAAATGCACAATCATATAAATGTTAAAGGCCTTTGCAAAAAAAACTATGAATCTAATGTCTTTCAAAGCTTTTAATATGGAGAAGCTCTCTATATTTAATATACTAAACATAACAAGTTTAATCCTATGTTGTATATTGTGTTGAGTAATTATTATATAAACTTTTTTGTTTACTACTCTATAAATAGGTATAATAAAATCCTCCACTTACTCCTAATTAAAAACTTTTTTTCTCATATCATCTTAATTATGTAAGTTTATGAACTCTCGTTTAGGAAAAGAAAATTGACTTTTATTCATCTTAGATAAGAAGCGACATACATAAACAAGTTTATAAATATTTATGGCTCTAGACTTTTTAACAATGGTTAATACATTTTAAATTAGCTAAGAATATATTGACATACATGATTCGTTTTTTTATTAGCTATGGTCGGAGACCTACAAATTAGTTATAAGAATTTTATTTCGCAATTTTTATTTCTTATAATGTTGTAAACCTTATACGTTGATAGAGTCATTTTTAAAGTAAATAATTAGATATATATTTAGAGATTTACTTTTGTGGCATGTGAATCCATTTATCGTAACGTTGGGTACTGTTTCAGCCTTGTCATCTGAAAAAATATTATTTATATCTTGGTATTTGTCAATATAACCATTCACTTAAGAAAAACGACAATCAAAACCGGCTCCATGTTTGACGTCACAGAAAATAAATGCATTCAATATCGAAACCCCATAATTTGTGTGTAATCGTCTTTATTTTTCCAAGAAACATCCTAGCACTTCGGCTAGTCAGGATGTCAGGAATTTAAAAAAAAGCAATACAATGTATAAATATATATATATATAAATTGAACAAATACTAAAATATAAATATATAATTAAAAACAAAAGGTTTCTTCTAAGAAAGAAACAAAAACCTTAAATTTAAAACAGAAATAAATAAATATTTAAAAAAACACTATTGTCTGCTATATAGGTATTATATAGGGGCACATTTTCCAAGGACTTGGCAACTACATGTGCTTCCCTCATGGTTTTGGCGTTGCAAAGTTTAGGGCTACTGTTCCAAATAAATGCAGCACTGGTGACAAATGTGGCCACCGACTTAGGGAGAGGAGATCGGATGAGGCCGGCAGTCCGAGAACGAGTCGATCTGACCCCACCTTGGGCACCGAATAAGATCTGTCCTACCGGGTTTCGGTCGCCATTGCTACCATCCCGGCTTGCAAAGCATTTCCAGGTTTTCATAGCCACAGCCCGGATTGATATCCCATTAAGGGGTGGAAGTCCGGCCTTGTGGAGCAGAGCCTCGATCCGCACGTGACTGCTAACCCTTACGCCAAGTAAAGACCTAGCTGCGATGTTCATGGAAACCTGGATCGATCTTGCAGCCTTCAGTGGACCAGTTACGTCGTTTTTTAGTCGAGGTACATCTGTCACACGGCAGCGTAGCTGACTCGACCCAGCATAAGACCTTTGGCCAATTGTCGCAAGTTAATGCGAGAAAGTTTATTAAGGTAGTGGTTTTAGTGACTAGCGTTATGCTAGTTTACTCACAGTTCCTGGTATCATAAATCAAAAATTAAAACGTATTTACTAAGCATTCATATATGTTGAGGGTTTAGCAAAAAAATAACACAAAGGGGTTATAAATATGATATCATATAATATATATATATACAAGTTTTAATATGGTCAAAACTCATGTATTTATAAAAATACACCAATCAAAGAACAAATTAGACATGTAGTAATATATTATATCATAACTTGTTTATTAAGTCATAGATTTTGAAAAATTAAGTCATTATAGCAACAATTACAGGAGCGATTCTAGCAGACACAAACTGACCATACATAAAGACACGACAGAGCAGATATTCACACAAAAAATCTTCTTGTGTTTTAAAGCAGAAACTCCAGCTGAATATATCATTTAATTCGAGGAGTTCCATACAGTTTTGGAACCACGTTGACATGTCGGAGTTTTCTCAGTTTCAAGACATCAATATTGAAGGGATCTCCTTAATCTTGATTGTTGTTGTTGAAAGGGTTACTCCGGTGTTTCAAGGAGTTCCATGCAGTTTGGACCCACGGTGGCATGTCGGTGTTTTCTCCGTTTGAAAGCATCAATATTGAAAGGATCCCCTTAATCGTTTTAATTGTTGTTGAAGGATTAATCCGGTGTTTGGGTTACGAATTTTTACACTATGATATCTGAAGTACCCATTTCATCATTGGTCTCATAATTCATTATGAGGTATGGAACTCCGATTTCTTCTCTTTGACCTGGCCCGGATGCTCGTGGGTGCGTATTGATACATTTAAATGTTTGAAACTAAGAGACAAGTATGGGACCTCCTCTACTGTCAACTTGATCGTAAGTAAGGTAGTCCAACATTGTCCTATGAAATCGAACAATACACATAAAATATCATAATACTAAAATATAAATAATTTAGAACATGAAGAACGACATTATTATACATTTCTTTCCCTTCCTTACTCTACCAAGATTTGCCCTCTGGCCATCTCTTAAAGAGTTGGAATATATTTATTTTTCCTCATCATAGCACCTCTTCATATCGTCTTACAAACAATACATATTCATAAAAAGTTTTATGGGCAAGGCCAGACTCCACATCATACTCTCCTGACGACACATAATGGAGTCAACGAGAACATCATCAGAATGAGGTGTCTCTGATCACCTCCAAATATGCCCGCCGTCATCAAGGTCAGAAGAGATAATAATAATAATAAACTTATATGAGGTCATTCATCATAGCAATCACTTTTGTAGGGCTCATGAATGACTCTCAAATAGACATTTGGTGGACAATATTTAAACAAACACAAAAAAGAATACAATCCTTCCTTCTTCTTCTGGTCCATAAATTAGAGAGTATTTACATAATAAAAATATATGTGATCGCATCAGTTGACGTGGAGAGAGATCTAAATGGGATTCTTGAGACCATGGGGGTAATAATATATGAAAACACCACATTTGTCTACGTGTTAAAAAATATACAAAACTACTGGCGGATTTTAAATTTATTAGCTGCCAACATTTGTATTCTATTAAAGAGGCGGACTCTGCGATCGACCAGAGCGCAATTTATATGTAGGGGGTCTACATCAGGAAATGGTTATCGAAAAAATAGATCAACGCCAGAAATCAGACTATTGTGAACGAGCCTCAAAATGATGCTTTTGTTCCGTCCCTTTAGTATATCTGTTTGTTTATGATCAATCTATCTGCATCAATGTAATCATAGCCCAAAAAAAACTTGTAGTTCTTTTAACAGTTTTTTAAATGTTTTAGAGTTTATGATCAATCTATCTGCTCTATGTAATCAGAGCCAAAAAATGTACTTCTTTTTAACTATTGTGAAATATTTATTTTTAGAGTTTATGATCATCTATTTGCTTTAATGTAATCATAGCAAAAAAATGTACTTCTTTTTAACCGTTTTGTGAAATGTTTTAGAGATACAGGAGACGGGATCACATCCATATCGGGGATCTCCTTGAGAGAGCAGGCCTTCCCTCCTTCAATGAGGAGGCCGCCAAGGCGGTGGCCATGGAGACCTGGAAATGTTTTTACTCCAACGACGGGGGCGGCGGTGCCAGGAACCTGGTTGGTGATTTCGTCTTCTCCATCCCGAGGAGACACATGAGGTCCACTACTCCAGTGGCGTACCCACTTTGGAGGGAGACAGCTACTTTTGCATGCCACGCAATATCAGTGTGGAACTTTTCTAAGACCTTGAGGTCGGCCACTACCCTCCACACTGCCATGACCGCAGCTAGGGCCATTGGACGCAGCGTCCCCATATAATCCATTCTGCATGGACATTTTGTTTTTATTTTTCATTTTATATAATTTTATTGTTTTATTATTTATTTTTAGACTAGTTACTAATGTAACTAATGTGCCCCATGGCAAATATATACTTGATTACACACACACACAACAATATGCCAATCATGTAAATATTTTTTTTTGTATTGATACAGTTGTTTTTGGGAGATAGGGGGGCGTCAAAATAGTGTGCCAGGGCTGTCACTATACCAAAAATAATATCTTGAGTTGCATTCGAGGTAAGATTTGTTTATTACGATATTAAATACGCTCTCAGCTCCGGAGTTTTTCATTCAAAAAATAAATATAAATTTTTCGTCAGAGGACGAATTGTATCTTTTTAACGTGGATTCAATGAAACCTTGGTCAGTTAAATAGATATCTTAAACAAATTTAAAAGCAAGGTAACGGTCACAATTTTCTTAACTGTATTTTATAAGAATTTTACTTTATATATTGCCTATGTTTAAAACTAAAAAACTATTTTTTGCATTCATTAGCTATAAGTCAACCAACTGGAAAGCAAAATAAATCCAAATGTAAATTGATTATACTTGTATATTTTCTTATATAGTCGTTAATAAAACTTTTTTATTTACTGCATCGCTTCTCCTAAAAAAGTTTTGACTGTCATAAAAAATTGTGAGAATTTCGGAAGACTGAACTATTATATATATATATATATATATATATATATATATATATATATATATATATATATATATATATATATATGATATATATATATATATATATATATATATATATATATTATATATATATATATATATATATATATATATATATATATATATATATATATATATATATATATATAGATATATATATATATATAGATATATATATATATATATATATAGATATATATATATATATATATATATATTATCATATATAGTTCCTTCAATGCAAATATAGATCAAAAATATGTCTTTTACTTTATATATGCTGCATACACATTAAAACATGTTATCTAACAAATCCCTTGTAATTATTATATAAAGGCCAGTTCTCATAAAAATATAGAAACAAAAGTATCTTAAGAAAACATTTACTAGATCCAAAGGCTTTTTGGAATGTATTTAAAAGTAAAATCCACACAAATACTTGTTTACGGCCTTAAGTGAGGAGTTTGTGTAATCCTCAATCATACTTTACAAAATATGCGACAATCTTAAGGTTTGTCACAAAATAAAGCTTCTAGATATTTAAACAGAACAGTATACATCTCTAGAATGATGACCAATCATGGGAATTTCATTTTTGAAGTTAAATATAATGCAAAGGAAATGAAGAAAATATATTCAAAAATATATATTTTTAAAGAAGCCAATGTGAATTTAATCATATTGACAATTGCATATTTTTAATTAAACCAACAGGAGTTTCATATAATAAGGATTCTACTGCTTCTTCAAAATCTTTTATGTTCTCCTTTAACTTAACTAATTGATGGCAAAGGATGCATGAAGACAATAAATCATATACTAATTTAAATTGAGGTTGTTGGATCATTCTCAATTCGGTTCTTGATGTCGTCCAGGAGGTCCGAATCTCGTTTTTTGTTGTGGCCACCACTTCCTGCTGCACGTGAATTGCCCTGACTTGTTTCGATGGCCTTCTTCACGTGTAGGCAGTGCGCTCGGTCACTCCAATGGTCTCGGCAGCCTTCTCGGGGGAACTCCAGCGCGGAGGAGAATGGACAACGTTTCTCTTTTCGACTCCTGCTTCGACATCGCTGCAATTATCAAGATTTTTTTCCACAAAAGTTGTTAGTGTTGGTCTAAGCTTTAAGCTGAGACCCTTGAAACTGGTTTAAACCGAATAGCAGCGGCGCAATTTGAGCTTCATTTTACTAAAAATTTGGTTCGCCACCCTGTATATATTATATATGTATATATCCTCAAAATTTGTTCAAAATATGCGAAAATATGCAGAAAAAGGCCAAATATGCGTTATACCGTTAAAAGGTCGTTTATGCCCAGAAAGTTTATTTACCAGATTCCTACAGCCCTGCTTATAAGGTTCAATTATTCTCATATTTAAATTAATATATATATACAATAATAATAAAAAATTAACTAAATTTTGAAACGCTAAAGATAAGTATTAATAAGCATTAAAGAGCTTTCGAGACCTCCCATCTTATAATTTCTTTGTTTCTTCTCATCCACATGATTTTCCATGTAACAAAGTCTCTAATTCATTTGGACGAAGTTTAAAAAAATCACGATGGCTTAATCAAGAGAAACTTTCGAAAAATGTCTGACTTACTTGGACCTACCTCTAATTAAACATCATCATAGTTGATGTGCACGATATTCAACGTGAAAGTTTGGAATTTCGTTTTTTATATTCTTCCGAATATGTTGGACGAATAGGACTTTATTTTTATTGTTCAGCAAATATATATACTTTAAAATAACAACGAACCTTTCAAAAGAAATCAATTAAGTGTTGCCAAGAAATTGTTAATGAAGGTGATGTTGATGGAATATCCAATCCAAATTGTGACTGTCTATAAAGAGCAGGCATCCATTAGCAATACTATGCATTGCCATATCCGCAGGTTAGGAAATCAAAACGTATAAACAACGCAGAAGCTCCAGAGAAAATTAGAAATTTTTGTCCATTTAATACAATAAATTATTTTACTCTTTAAATTATATGTAAATAAAAAGTTTAGCCCAAAAATTTAATGATAATTTTTCAAATACATTTTTGAAAAAAATATGGTGGAACTATCCGATCCATTTATATAGATTATTTTCATTTCCCCTGATTCAACATTTGCGGGCATAGACGTTCTTAAACTTCAACTCCGGAAAAATCCGATTGGTAAATTCCTTATTGGCAAAAAATTTCAGTATTTGGGATATGGAAGGTCAAGTGATATTTACTGGTTAAAAGATCTCTTTGATTTGATTGGTAAAACTCTCATATTAAAATAGAGCTAAAAACAAAGTACCAAACGACCTGCTTACTGAAAAAAATACTAACTAATCAAAGTTATTCTTCTGATCTATTTTGTTCACAAAGGGATTCAAATATTCCTATTCAAATTCCGATGGCAGCATTTATCAAACACTTTCCCAGACGTCTTAAAAATTAACATTAAATGTTTCCATTAGTAAAATGTGGAAAATAACTTAAAGTAAACTTTTATGTTATAAAACAATTATTCTTCATCTATGCCATATAGAAGCATTAATTAATAAACTCAGGTTAAAAAGATCCACTTTGAACAAATTGATAAAGGTATCTCCAATAATGATGGTGATTGATAGGAATCGAAAATAACATAGTACAAAAAAAACTCGTATAATAAGTAATTCAACATACTTATCTGATATAGTATTTTAAATGATCTATTTCTGTAACTAGAGATCCCCTCCTTATATAAACGTTCCTAATAATATTCTTTAGAATATTATTATATGATACTTTTTTATTACATTTAAAGACTACAATCCAATATTTCAATTTGTAACATATATGGTATATATAATACTTTAAACCATATATGCTATACCGCTAACCATCATAGACAAGACATATTATTCTTATTTTGTGTTGCAGTATGAAGGGATTGCAATATAGGTACATGAATATCAAGATTTGAAATTGATATCCAAGGCAAAACACATTCTATACATAAAACGAGGTCTTTTCCTGTCTATTGTTTGTTTATTAATAACTACTTTTGTTTGCCTTGACAGAGAAGCTATTAAATACAGATGATTAATCTGTTCCAAACCACTGGAAGCCAAATATTTTGTATGGTATTCTAGAGGCTTGTAAACACGCCACTTATGGAATTCTCTTTGCAAAAAAGATATATTTTTGCATTATGGAAATCCTTAGTCATCAATAAAGGGATGATAAAATATGGGTTGAGTGGAAAAAATTATTATTATTATTATTTTTTTTTTTTTGTACCCAGGGTACAACAAACTTTATTTCACTTATATTATATCAACATTTACATCAAACATTTTAAAAAACCCAAAAAAACTACATATTATTAACAACGTCCTCAATAAAAGGTTCAAAGTTTACTGGTAAGGGGGTTCTCGAACATCTAAATTTATAGAGAATTACTTGAATCTTTGTAACTATATAATTGATTTGTTCATAATTGGGGCCAATATAAAAATACACAAATTCTTTTGGTGATAGAATTAAATTGTGATTTAAAAAGAATAGTATTCCCACTTCTTCCCAAATTCTCACTATAGGCGGACACTCAACTAAAAAATGCTTTAAGGTTTCAAAATCATTTTCACAAAAATAGCAGATTCTTTCAGATTTAGTCTTCCCGAATATATTTCCTAAAGTTAGAGTATTTGTGACGATCCTATATTTTAACCAGTACATGGAGTGGTCAAAAACTTTGGAATTAAGAATTTCTAATATTTTAGAGGTAGGTACATCAATTTTAAAAAAATCTTTTCTTCTTGAAATTTGTTGGATAAAACATTTGTTTGATTGCTTGTTGGTTAAAAGTTTCCTAAAATTGTTATTAGAAAAGGAACATAAAAAATTATAAAAACAGTCACGTGGGCCTATGTCTCGTTTCTTAAAAGTTAGTTTATATAAAATTCCTTGTTTTTCTAAAATTTCACTCGAACTAAAACTCATATTGTCATTAAAAATCTCACCTAAAAAACTTAGTTTCCCTTTAATGGAAGTGGTGGATATAAAAGATAACCGCCCATTGTCAGTTACAGGTTCTTGCCATTTCATTTTTTCAAGGACTTTATAAATTATGTCTACACTACTTTCGACCGTTTTTTTCCAAAAAGAGTTAATACTCTTTGCCAATTCAAAAATGATGTCCGGTCCATTGCCTTTTACACTGTCAATTTCTTTATTTTTTAAAACCACTAACTGACCATTTATTATTTCCCTCCATACTGATCCTTTAGTAAGTATTCTCTTGCACCAAGAAAATAGTAAGGCCTTCCAAAAGTTCTTGAAATTTATTAATCCGAGTCCGCCCCATTTTTTGGCCGATGTTATACGTTTCCATGAAATCAACTTACTGTGCCCTTCTGGAAATAAAAAGTTGTCGCAAATTGCTTCAACCTTTAGGGATAAAATCTCAGAAAATGGAGTCAGTTTTAAAATGTGTACGACTTTTGGCATTATAAGAGAGTTCCACAACCCCTATTCTGGACGGTAGGTTTTTTCCTAAAAATGTTGTAAATTTGGAAGCTGATGTCCTTAAGATGTCTTCTATTATTCTTTCATTTTCTAAAAGATCGGAATCATCAATTGTTAAAAAAGTGCCGAGTACTCTTAAACGAGGAACAATTTGAATATCTTTATTTCTTAATTCAACGGTGGCAGAAGTAATAATAGATGTTTTTTTTAAATTTATATCTAATCCAGAATATATTCCATATGCTTCAATAAGCTTTAAGGTTTCTTCAATCGACTTATTTATAATACTTTGTGTGCCACCATATGCCATGGTAATGTCGTCAGCAAAAGCTTCAATTTTGATTTCTTTACTACCAATTTCCAAACCTTTGATAGCCATGCAATTACTTATCTGATCAAGTAACGGATTTAATGCTAAAATAAATAACGCCGGGGAGACGGGGTCTCCTTGGCGACATCCTTTTTTCACACTAAAAATATTATCTGTTCTTTGGTAAAATGTACTTATATTAAAAAAACAAACTGATATCATATTTAAAAAATATTGCTAAAACCTTGTATACGAAGACAATCTAAAATCCATTGATGTGAGATGCTGTCGAACGCTTTTTTAAAATCTATTGCCATGACAGCAACATCTAAATTATGTTCCCTGTTTTGTGATATTGCATCCTTGATCCCCCGCACTACATCTTCCATGTAACGGCCCTGTACGAATCCCTTCTGAGCGGGATGTAAAAGTATTGGTAAAATTTCCTTGATTCTCTGTGCTAAAATACCGCTATATATTTTATAAGCTACATTTAGCATTGTGAGAGGACGTAAATTATCAATAAAACGTGGGTCTTTTCCAGTTTTTGGGATTAAAATAAGTTTCCCTGTTGTTAAGTACGTTTCAAAAGTACCTTTAACTGTTGCTTCTTTAAAAACTTGTTGTAAAAGAGGAGATAGAAGTTCATTATATTTTTTATAAAATTCCATTGGAAAGCCATCCGGGCCGGGAGCTTTATTGAGTTTTTTAAAATTCGATATATATTGTTTAATCTCAGCACATGTAATGTCTAGCTCTAATCGTTTAAAGAATGGTTTTGCCTTCTCCAGATTGCAAAGGTTACCAGTTTCATAAGGAAAAGTTCTACTAGTCTTGGTTATTTCATTGAAATAATCATAACCATTATACAAATCACTGTAGAAACTTTTAATGGTTTTCATCACCGCTTTAGGGTTTTCTATTAAAGTGCCATTTGTGTCATATATTGCTCTTATATTCTTCCTTGACATTGCACTTTCTTCATGTTTTTTCACACGTTTTAAAATCATTTGGTCACTTGGAAGTGTCGTCAACCCACTTCGTATTAAGTGTCCTTGGGCACTTAAATTATTTATTTTTTATTTCTCTCATCAGTTGCTAGATATTCATTTTCTTTCCTCTCTACATTATTCAAAGCATTTGACTGTTGCTTGATTGTTGAATTTAACTGAACACCTAATTTTATATATTCTCTCCTAGAGCAATCTAAAATTAATTTCAAAGCATGAGATGGTGTTTTAATAATATTAAATCTTAATTTAAAAAGGATCTCTTGGATTATTTCCTTAATCTTTGAATGAGTCGTAGTATCTTGTAAAAGCCTAGTATTCAGTTTCCATTGATTTCTGCATTGCTTTCCTTGTTGTCTTAGTTCAAGCATAATGGCATTATGATCAGATACATATGCAGGCAGTGTTTGATAGTTGGAAATGCTGGAGTAAAGTTCACTCGATATAAAAAAGTAGTCTAGCCGGGAGCTTTTAACAACTGTCCCGTCTCTATTATGTATAAAGAAAGAATGGATAGGGTTTTTTGAAAATTTCATGGCTACATCTAACAAACTCCTTTCGGTCATCAAATTTTTCAAAGCTGCATTTGATTTTTTTGTATGTACACTTATAATTAAATGTATCTCTTTCTTGATCCAGAGATATATTAAAATCTCCCATTAATAAGATATGATCCAAAGTTTTATTATTGTCAGTTAAAACTTCCAAATTAATTTTATCATAAAATTGGGGGACATCGTTATTAGGTCCGTAAATGGATACGATTTTAATCAACTTTCCACTCCATGTTATGGGCACTACACAATAGTTGCCTCTATCGTCTTTTTCTATACATACGGGTTTAAAAGATTCCCTAATGATCAATAAAATTCCCCTAGAAGGGTGGTTAGCTAAATTTGGTTACTGCCGGTAAATAAATTACTTGGTAAATTGAAGTTAAATCATGCCTTAACTCATATTTTTTCAATCTTGTGTCGCATATATAGAGAACATCAGGTTCCAGTGATAAAAACTTATTTAAAACCTTTTTTGTTTAAGTGTTTCAGAAATGGAGTTTGTGTTAAGAGAAATTAGCTTAAGAGAGTTTGTCATATTTAAAATTAAATAGGGGTGGGGTATGAGGATAAAACTATGATTAAAGTAACAATAATGTAATACTCGTATTTATACGTTTCAATTATGTGATTGATCATTAGTTGTATGATAAAAGGCTTTGTAGTTACCAATCGTCCAAGTCCGTAAAAATTTGTACTATCTCGTAGACGGCGTCGTTGTCTATTATTTTCGTAGGCGGTCTCATTCTTTTTCAGGCTCGTGGCGACCTTCCTCGTCCTCTATGGACGGACTTCTCTCTCGTAGTTTTTTCTTCGCTTCTTCTAGCGGGCTTCCATATATACGTTTCCCTACTGTCTTGGGCGTTCTTGCATCCAGACCCTTTTTTATTCCTGTAGGTCGTTTTCTAAGAATAATTTTCCAATCCTCTCTAAGTGTATCCGTTGTTCTTGGGTTTTCTTGATGAGTCTCATTCTCCTCTGGTACCGATCCTACGTTAAAACTTTTGGCTGGTATTTCAAATTCCTTGATAGGTTCCACTCCCGTTTGTCCCGTTTCTTCCCTTTCATCCCTTTGCGCTGCAGTTTCGGTTATCTTACGACTTTGCTCACTCTCTACTCTCAAGGGCAGGTTCATTTCCCTCCTCAAATATTCAGAATACGCTGAGTAGGACATTCGGTCTTTCTCCTTACATCCAGATTTCTTGTGACCAAACTTCAAACATTTAAAACATTGAGTCACTTGAAATTCACAATGTATTTCAACCTTCTTTCCCGTGACTGGCAAAAAACTGGTAGTTTCTTGCTTGGTTTGAGCTTCAGTTTATATTTTCCAGACTTAATATTACATAAAGTTTTGGCAAAATCCCTTTCTTCTTTATTCTCCGCTTCCATTTCATGAGGTAACTCTTCAAAGTCTCCAACGACCTCTCCAAATTCCGATATCATTGATTTTAATGCTTCTCTTTGGGTTTCTGATTCATTTTTTATTAATATTTCCATAGGTTTTTGTGCCCTTTTAAGGTTATCTAGTCCACGAATGTTGAAAAATATTCCTTCGTCTAATTTTGTTTGTTTCTGTACTTCAGCAAATCTTGTGAGAACATTGATGGAGGATTTGAAGGTAATTACTATGTTCCCATATCCAGACATACAGTCATTAATTCTCTTGATTTCATCTCCACAGAGGGAGAAAATCCTCTCAGAGTCTTATTATTTTCATCCCTCCAATCTATAAATATCTTTTCCCAAAAAGGATCTGTCATATTCCTCCCGTTCTTGTTCAGCCCTCTTCTCGCCTTACTAGAGTAAGAACTCACAGTCTGACCGAAATATATTGAGTATTTAAAAAGATTAAGTTGTATATTCTGTTAAAAATTAAAAGCTTAACAGGACAGCTAATACTTTAGTTTCTTTAATGTTAGAAAACAAAAAGATGCGTCGGCCGGGAATCGAACCCGGATCAACTGCTTGGAAGGCAGCTATGCTGACCATTATACCACCGACGCTTGTTGTGGAAAGAAGAATGAAGTAAAATATATAAACTAATTTGTATAATGCTCAAGGTCACCTTCCTTCCTCTCATAATCAAAGAAGATAAAACATTTTCAAGTGTCTATACATAAGTATACCTTCAATCTTAATTACTGGATATTGTTTTAATATATTTATGTTTTTATGTTCTATTTTTAAATGTTGCTGTGGAAATGACACCACCCCATCTGTATTGTTGTATTATATTTATAAACGATTGATTCTAGTTAAAATTAATATTTTACTACTCTTATTTTGCTTAATTATCCATTTTTTTGTACCCAGGGTACAACAAATTTATTTCACTTATATTATATCAACATTACATTAAACATTTAAAAAAAAACAAAAACTATAAAATTATTAAAAATGTCCTCAATAAAAAGTTCAAAGTGTACTGGTAAGGGGGTTCTCGCACATCTAAATTTACAGAGAATTACTTGAATCTTTGTAACTATATTATTGATTTGTTCATAATTGGGGCAAATATAAAAATACACAAATTCATTTGGTGATATAATTAAATTGTGATTTAAAAAGAATAGTATTCCCACTTCTTTTATTATTTTATTAATTATTATTTTACTACTCTTATTTTGCTTCATTATCCATATTAGACTATTATATACATTGTACCTGGTCTTTTCCTGTCTATTGTTTGTTTATTAATAACTACTTTTGTTTGCCTTGACAGAGAAGCTATTAATACAGATGATTAATCTGTCCAAAACCAATGGAGCCAAATATTTTGTATGGTATTCTAGAGCTTGTAAAACACGCCACTTATGGAATTCTCTTTGCAAAAAAGATATATTTTGCATTATGGAAATCCTTATCATCCAATAACAGGGATGATAAAAATAGGGTTGAGTGAAAAAATTAGTTTTTTTTTTTTTTTTTTTTTTGTACCCAGGGTACAACAAACTTTATTTCACTTATATTATATCAACATTACATCAAACATTTTAAAAACCAAAAAAAACTACATATTATTAACAACGTCCTCAATAAAAGGTTCAAAGTTTACTGGTAAGGGGGTTCTCGAACATCTAAATTTATAGAGAATTACTTGAATCTTTGTAACTATATAATTGATTTGTTCATAATTGGGGCCAATATAAAAATACACAAATTCTTTTGGTGATAGAATTAAATTGTGATTTAAAAAGAATAGTATTCCCACTTCTTCCCAAATTCTCACTATAGGCGGACACTCAACTAAAAAATGCTTTAAGGTTTCAAAATCATTTTCACAAAAATAGCAGATTCTTTCAGATTTAGTCTTCCCGAATATATTTCCTAAAGTTAGAGTATTTGTGACGATCCTATATTTTAACCAGTACATGGAGTGGTCAAAAACTTTGGAATTCAGAATTTCTAATATTTTAGAGGTAGGTACATCAATTTAAAAAAATCTTTTCTTCTTGAAATTTGTTGGATAAAACATTTGTTTGATTGCTTGTTGGTTAAAAGTTTCCTAAAATTGTTATTAGAAAAGGAACATAAAAAATTATAAAAACAGTCACGTGGGCCTATGTCTCGTTTCTTAAAAGTTAGTTTATATAAAATTCCTTGTTTTTCTAAAATTTCACTCGAACTAAAACTCATATTGTCATTAAAAATCTCACCTAAAAAACTTAGTTTCCCTTTAATGGAAGTGGTGGATATAAAAGATAACCGCCCATTGTCAGTTACAGGTTCTTGCCATTTCATTTTTTCAAGGACTTTATAAATTATGTCTACACTACTTTCGACCGTTTTTTTCCAAAAAGAGTTAATACTCTTTGCCAATTCAAAAATGATGTCCGGTCCATTGCCTTTTACACTGTCAATTTCTTTATTTTTTAAAACCACTAACTGACCATTTATTATTTCCCTCCATACTGATCCTTTAGTAAGTATTCTCTTACACCAAGAAAATAGTAAGGCCTTCCAAAAGTTCTTGAAATTTATTAAGCCGAGTCCGCCCCATTTTTTGGCCGATGTTATACGTTTCCATGAAATCAACTTACTGTGCCCTTCTGGAAATAAAAAGTTGTCGCAAATTGCTTCAACCTTTAGGGATAAAATCTCAGAAAATGGAGTCAGTTTTAAAATGTGTACGACTTTTGGCATTATAAGAGAGTTCCAAACCCCTATTCTGGACGGTAGGTTTTTTCCTAAAAATGTTGTAAATTTGGAAGCTGATGTCCTTAAGATGTCTTCTATTATTCTTTCATTTTCTAAAAGATCGGAATCATCAATTGTTAAAAAAGTGCCGAGTACTCTTAAACGAGGAACAATTTGAATATCTTTATTTCTTAATTCAACGGTGGCAGAAGTAATAATAGATGTTTTTTTAAATTTATATCTAATCCAGAATATATTCCATATGCTTCAATAAGCTTTAAGGTTTCTTCAATCGACTTATTTATAATACTTTGTGTGCCACCATATGCCATGGTAATGTCGTCAGCAAAAGCTTCAATTTTGATTTCTTTACTACCAATTTCCAAACCTTTGATAGCCATGCAATTACTTATCTGATCAAGTAACGGATTTAATGCTAAAATAAATAACGCCGGGGAGACGGGGTCTCCTTGGCGACATCCTTTTTTCACACTAAAAATATTATCTGTTCTTTGGTAAAATGTACTTATATTAAAAAAAAACTGATATCATATTTAAAAAATATTGCTAAAACCTTGTATACGAAGACAATCTAAAATCCATTGATGTGAGATGCTGTCGAACGCTTTTTTAAAATCTATTGCCATGACAGCAACATCTAAATTATGTTCCCTGTTTTGTGATATTGCATCCTTGATCCCCCGCACTACATCTTCCATGTAACGGCCCTGCACGAATCCCTTCTGAGCGGGATGTAAAAGTATTGGTAAAATTTCCTTGATTCTCTGTGCTAAAATACCGCTATATATTTTATAAGCTACATTTAGCATTGTGAGAGGACGTAAATTATCAATAAAACGTGGGTCTTTTCCAGTTTTTGGGATTAAAATAAGTTTCCCTGTTGTTAAGTACGTTTCAAAAGTACCTTT
This sequence comes from Caligus rogercresseyi, assembly GCA_013387185.1. Classification (NCBI taxonomy): domain Eukaryota; kingdom Metazoa; phylum Arthropoda; class Copepoda; order Siphonostomatoida; family Caligidae; genus Caligus; species Caligus rogercresseyi. The sequence continues at coordinate 7,034,497 of CP045902.1, forward strand.
AACTGTTGCTTCTTTAAAAACTTGTTGTAAAAGAGGAGATAGAAGTTCATTATATTTTTTATAAAATTCCATTGGAAAGCCATCCGGGCCGGGAGCTTTATTGAGTTTTTTAAAATTCGATATATATTGTTTAATCTCAGCACATGTAATGTCTAGCTCTAATCGTTTAAAGAATGGTTTTGCCTTCTCCAGATTGCAAAGGTTACCAGTTTCATAAGGAAAAGTTCTACTAGTCTTGGTTATTTCATTGAAATAATCATAACCATTATACAAATCACTGTAGAAACTTTTAATGGTTTTCATCACCGCTTTAGGGTTTTCTATTAAAGTGCCATTTGTGTCATATATTGCTCTTATATTCTTCCTTGACATTGCACTTTCTTCATGTTTTTTCACACGTTTTAAAATCATTTGGTCACTTGGAAGTGTCGTCAACCCACTTCGTATTAAGTGTCCTTGGGCACTTAAATTATTTTTTTTATTTCTCTCATCAGTTGCTAGATATTCATTTTCTTTCCTCTCTACATTATTCAAAGCATTTGACTGTTGCTTGATTGTTGAATTTAACTGAACACCTAATTTTATATATTCTCTCCTAGAGCAATCTAAAATTAATTTCAAAGCATGAGATGGTGTTTTAATAATATTAAATCTTAATTTAAAAAGGATCTCTTGGATTATTTCCTTAATCTTTGAATGAGTCGTAGTATCTTGTAAAAGCCTAGTATTCAGTTTCCATTGATTTTTGCATTGCTTTCCTTGTTGTTTTAGTTCAAGCATAATGGCATTATGATCAGATAAACATACAGGCAGTGTTTGGTAGTTGGAAATGCTGGAGTAAAGTTCACTCGATATAAAAAAGTAGTCTAGCCGGGAGCTTTTAACAACTGTCCCGTCTCTATTATGTATAAAGAAAGAATGAATAGGGTTTTTTGAAAATTTCATGGCTACATCTAACAAACTCCTTTCGGTCAGCAACTTTTTCAAAGCTGCATTTGATTTTTTATTGTTTATACACTTATAATTAAATGTATCTCTTTCTTGATCCAGAGATATATTAAAATCTCCCATTAATAAGATATGGTCAAAAGTTTTATTACTGTCAGTTAAAACTTCCAAATTAATTTTATCATAAAATTGAGGGACATCGTTATTAGGTCCGTAAATGGATACGATTTTAATCAACTTTCCACTCCATGTTATGGACACTACACAATAGTTGCCTCTATCGTCTTTTTCTATACATACGGGTTTAAAAGATTTCCTAATGATCAATAAAATTCCCCTAGAAGGGTGGTTAGCTAATTTTGTTACTGCCGGTACAAAAATTACTTGGTAAATTGAAGTTAAGTCATGCCTTAATTCATATTTTTTCAATCTTGTGTCGCATATAGAGAGAACATCAGGTTCCAGTGATAAAAACTTATTTAAAACCTTTTTTTGTTTAAGTGTGTCGGAAATGGAGTTTGCGTTAAGAGAAATTAGCTTAAGAGAGTTTGTCATATTTAAAAGTAAATAGGGGTGGGGTATGAGGATAAAACTCTGATTAAAGTAACAATAATGTAATATTTATACGTTTCAACTATGTGATTGATCATTAGTTGTATGATAAAAGGCTTTGTAGTTACCAATCTTCCAAGTACGTAAAATTTGTACTCTCTCGTAGACGGCGTCGTTGTCTATTATTTTCGTAGGCGGTGTCATTCATTTTCAGGCTCGTGGCGACCTTCCTCGTCCTCTATGGACGGACTTCTCTCCCGTAGTTTTTTCTTCGCTTCTTCTAGCGGGCTTCCATATATTCGTTTCCCTACTGTCTTAGGCGTTCTTGCATCTAGACCCTTTTTTATTCCTGTAGGTCGTTTTCTAAGGATAATTTTCCAATCCTCTCTAAGCGTATCCGTCGTTCTTGGGTTTTCTTGACGAGTCTCATTCTCCTCTGGTGCCGATCCTACGTTAAAACTTTTGGCTGGTATTTCACATTCCGTTATAGGTTCCACTCCCGTTTGTCCCGTTTCTTCCCTTTCATCCCTTCGCGCTGCAGTTTCGGTTATCTTACGACTTTGCTCACTCTCTACCCTCAAGGGAAGGTTCATTTCCCTCCTCAAATATTCAGAATACGCTGAGTAGGACATTCGGTCTTTCTCCTTACATCCAGATTTCTTGTGCCCAAACTTCAAACATTTAAAACATTGAGTCGCTTGAAATTCACAATGTATTTCAACCTTCTTTCCCGTGACTGGCAAAAAAACTGGTAGTTTCTTGCTTGGTTTGAGCTTCAGTTTATATTTTCCAGACATAATATTACTTAGAGTTTTGGCAAAGTCCCTTTCTTCTTCATCCTCCGCTTCCATTTCATGAGGTACCTCTTCAAAGTCTCCAACGACCTCTCCAAATTCCGATATCATTGACTTTAATACTTCTCTTTGGGTTTCTGATCCATTTTTTATTAATATTTCAATAGGTTTCTGTGCCCTTTTAAGGTTATCTACTCCACGAATGTTGAAAAATACACCTTCGTCTAATTTCGTTTGTTTCTGTACTTCAGCAAATCTTGTGAGAACATTGATGGAGGATTTGAAGGTAATCACGATGTACCCATATCCAGACATACAATCATTAATTCTCTTGATTTCATCTCCACAGAGGGCTAACGCCTCAAAAATGCTTTTGTAATGTCTTAGTTTAGGAGAAAATCCTCTCAGAGTCTTATTATTTTCATCCCTCCAATCTATGAATATCTTTTCCCAAAGAGGATCTGTCATAATCCTCCCGTTCTTGTTCAGCCCTCTTCTCGCCTTACTAGAGTAAGAACTCACAGTTTTTTCTTCTCTCTTCTTTTCAATCCCACTCACTTCCAGCGGGCGTGCATCTATATTTATTTCTTCTACGATTTCCTCGACCGGCTTATCCTCTCTGTCAGGAGGTTTTTTCCTTGACGTCTCACTCATTGTTTTTCTTCAAGAGCCCCTTTAAAGATCTTATACGTCACAGATTACGTAATAGTTCCAGTTCTTCTTCTCCGAATCCTGGAAAATCCCGAAATTCGAGGCTTTCGTCTACCTGAGGTCCTATTGGGAATCCGACGTCGATATTTAGGCCAATACCAGTAAGCAGATCTCAAATTTCCTCACAATTGTATCACTTATCCGGGGTAAATTAATTTTTCTTTATGACGAAAAATAAACACCTCCTTCCAACGTGACAATACATACAATATTACAAAAAAAAAAAAACTCGTATATATAAGTAATTCAAACATACTTATCTGATATAGTATTTTAAATGATCTATTTCTGTAACTAGAGATCCCCTCCTTATATAAACGTTCCTAATAAATATTCTTTAGAATATTATTATATGATACTTTTTTATTACATTTAAGACTACAATCCAATATTTCAATTTGTAACATATATGTATTATAATACTTTAACCATATATGCTATACCGCTAACCATCATAGACAATACATATTATTCTTATTTTGTGTTGCAGTATGAAGGGATTGCAATATAGGTACATGAATATCAAGATTTGAAATTGATATCCAAGGCAAAACACATTCTATACATAAAACGAGGTCTTTTCCTGTCTATTGTTTTGTTTATTAATAACTACTTTTGTTTGCCTTGACAGAGAAGCTATTAAATACAGATGATTAATCTGTTCCAAAACCACTGGAAGCCAAATATTTTGTATGGTATTCTAGAGGCTTGTAAACACGCCACTTATGGAATTCTCTTTGCAAAAAGATATATTTTTGCATTATGGAAATCCTTAGTCATCAATAACAGGGATGATAAAAATATTGGTTGAGTGGAAAAAATTATTTGTTTGGAAATATGTGGAAAGGCATAATAAACAAATGATGGAATTTTTATCATTACAAGTCTAGATCAATTATTTGATGGTCAATATATTATTATATATTTGTCAGAGCTGGGATTCGGTACAGCCGACTCGTTATTCGGTAGATATTATATATATTTACCGAATATCGACCGGTGCAGTAGATAAGAAAAAATAACAATTTATTTATGTATCTTCTCTGTGACTTCTTCATATGCATTGAGTATCGGACGATTTATAACAAAAGATGATTTAGTACATAGTTTGTTATAAGTTTTTTTATAGATTATTTGAAATTTAATACATGTTATTTTCATATAATCATATATGCATTCGGATTTTGAAAGAAATGGAAGGCAATAGCAAACAATTATTTCCTTAACTGTCTTTTTTATACGTTTATTACGATATTAAATACGCTTTCAGCTCCGGAGTTGTTTATTTATTTTCCAAAGTTCAACTTCTTCACACCAGGTAACACGCTTCCAGTTCTGAATACCGATTTTCATTCGGTAGTCGTAGCTCTGATATTTGTTATATTTCGGTTTTATATTAAATGATTGAATATAGAACGTTGTTATATATGTCACTAGCCAAATAAGAAATAAACCATTCTTAAATTATTTTTCTCTGAATAGTTGTTGGATGATGTAATCCACTTAAATTATCTTCTCAATTTAAGCTTTTGGAAAAAGGAAATCTTATAATATTTATATGGATACCACCCACGTTGTGCTTCATGTAACAATGTTGTTGCATATTTGTTGTCAATTCATCAGGTTTTTTATTCCATACGACTTCAGATTTAGACTTTGATTGCCAATACATGAATTCATCCGTTCAATATTTCATCGACTTCAGTATCAGTGACCAAACTATTTTTCTTCTCATAAATAAACTTAAGATGACTTCCATCCTTTTCTTCATTGGATCCAGGTAACACACAGATTGTTGATACACATGCTATATTCTATTCATTTAAAAAAACCTACATCTTACACTCTCCACTCGGTCCCTCTAAGCCAGCGTACTCAACCCGCGACTCGCGAGCCGTATGCGGCTCCTTTAAGACTAGTTGCGGCTCTTTTAAGTCCCACTGAAAATTTAGTATATAATTACCAGAAAACAGCCGGGTATTTTTGTCTAAAAATCACCGGGCCGGGACTTAATATATTCGTTCGTTTTAAGAATAATTTAGATTTTATTTTCTAAAAAAAAAAATATCATCACTTTCTTTTAGATTTAGTGCAAAATTATTTTATAAAAAAGACGACGAACGAACTCCCTGTGAAAAAAAAAATGTGCCTGATTGTTACATAATGCGGTGGTATTACATGGCTCTTGTAAGAATATTTTTTCAGCAATGTGGCTCCTGACTAGAACAAGATTGAGTACCGCAGCTCTAAGCCTTCATATGTAACGAATTATAGCTCTATAGAAAAACTAATGTGAAACGCAAAGATGGTGACGTCAGACATGTATTTAAAAATATATGTTTTTCACTTTTTATAGTATTTTTGTTAAATAGACCTTGACCTGTAGAGCCTCTCTTAACGAAATAAGTCAAACTCTCCCTTCATGAACCCTCAAGCAACAACTCTCTCTCTTTCTCTATCCTTCATAAGTCTCATTAATAGATCCTGATGTTCAACAATATATATATAAAGATCCTTAATTAAAGTATAATAAATATACGAGGAGGGAAATTTAAATACTCTGTTCAGACCTCACTCATGTTTTTAAAATATTGGTATATTATATATATTTCAGACCTTCATCATCTAAATATATGTATATATGATGTGGAGGAACAGAGCTAATAATGCCTTCCAGCAGTTCTTTATAAAAGTATGTACAAAAATATACATAGATACAAAATAATGTTTTTATCATCTTTCATCTAATACACCTAATAATTGGGCCCTTAAATGTCTATAATTAATATTTCTTGATAGGTTAAGTAGATATTTTAGTCAAGCTTTGATTGAAGGGGTACATGAGACATGAAAAATAGCTGTTTGGGCTTTTTTTTTATTTTTTATATAATTTATTGGTACACAAAATTTTACATTATACACACGTATAGGCATATATTTAGTACGGGCACATGTATAAAATATTTATAATTTGTGGTGCCCTCGCAATAGTTGGCCGATTGGGTCTCTTACTGCAATCCGTCCTGAACGTAATGTAGGGATGGTGCATTCTTCAGCCAGCCTCCAATATCAGTACTTGTAAAGAAACTGGAAAGACTGGATATTGAATGGCCCTGAAAAGGCTGTTGATGATCAAAAAGCTGGGACCGCTCAGCCATGAATTTTGGGCATCCGTGCAGAAGATGAAGTGGTTCCTCGTCCTGTTGTCCACACCCACGACACAGCGGGCTGATTTTGGGGTGCATTAGGTGGTAATGACGACGAAGAAGGGAATGGCCTGTGGAAAATTGCACCAAAGAATTAAGCTTTTCTTGGAATAATCCAGGAGACGTTTCCATCTATTCAGCTGAACTCTTGGCATCATTTCACGGCTTTGGCGTCAATATTCCAGCCTTGACCATAGTGTCTGCCATTTGTCTACGTAATACGCAGACACCTCCTCCCTAAGAAAGGTCAAGGGGGTACCAACAACCTGTGAAGGCTGTTGTTTTAAAGTTCCAGACTTAGCCAGCATATCTGCCACTTCATTCCCTGTGACGTCACTATGGCCTTTAACCCAGCAAAGAGAGAGAGGGACTTCAACGGCAAGCGACCCAATAGAATTTTGGTGTCTCTTACCAGTGAACTCCGCGTTTCTACCGATCGCAAGGCTCCGATAGCTGCTTTGGAGTCCGACCAATGCAAAATCCACCGTAGCACCACTTTTCCCGATTGTCTTTAATCCAGGAAAGAAGCTGTTTGGGCTTATATCAGGCAAAGCGTCAAATAGGCAAGGAATTATAATCTACTAAGATAAATTAATAATTAATTGTTGTCAAATTCAGGTGGAAATTATAAATGTTAATATTTAATTATGAATTAATCAGCGTCCCTTTATTGTTATTGTTTTCTGTTTTTATCAAATCGTCATATATCTATATATTTTATGTTTTATCCAACCCCCCGCCATTTCATAATGTATAAACTTAGGTTCCGAAATATTTTTAGTGTGACGTCACGTCTGGCAGAAAACATAAACAAATAACTTTTACTATATATAACATCACTACTCAAATTATCATTAGTGCATCGTACTCTTACAAAAATGGCTTCAATTAATATAAAAAAAGAAAAAAAGACAGTGTGCAGTTACTGTTTGTCCTTCATTGGATCCCAATGCTCACAATGTATTGTACCACTCGTTTCCAACCAACATCAAACAGAGAAAAGCTTGGACCATCGCATGCAAAAGAGAAGATTCGACATTTCAGCCTGCATCATCCTTTATGTGTAGTCTGCACTTCACTGAAGAAGACTATGCGAGAGATCTAATGCATGAGCTTCTTAACCTTCCTATTAGAAAGAAAATCAAGAAAGGAGTAGTTCCGACACTTAATTTAATGAAAAAATTGAAACAAACTTGTCGGAATATACGTCCATGGAACCATCTTCCAAAAGGAATGATAGAATATTAAAACGAAATTATCGTCAGATTACTCAAGAATGCTTAGATAAATATGAATCTTCTAATTCATCGTTACCTCCTCCTTCAAAGCAACCTCCAAGTCCACAAGTATTACTTCCAAGTTCATCAGAAGATAATTGTCATGACAAAAGAGTTTCTAAATCAATGTCTAAGGTGCCGTCAGTTCCATTGGAAGCTCTTAATAAATTGCTCAAATTCGTGTATTTCTCCAAATAAAATTTGAAAAAACCGCCTTCAAGAGCAAAAAGCTAGACATAAAAAAAGTTTAAGAGAGAAACGAAAAATAAAACAGTGGATTAATTAAATGCTCCAATAAAATATTTACTTTTTCCTAAATATGTATTTTAATAACATTTATGTAATATATGATTACAAACAGTATTTTGTTTTGTAATAATTTGTAAATTATATATTTTTTTCTTAATATGTATTCTAATAATATTTATATAATATATGATTATAACCATATTTTGTTTTGTATTAATTCATAAATTATATACTTTTTTCTAATATGTCTTTGTAATAAATATGATTATAAATAGTATTTTGTTATAATTTATTTCATTGTTTTTATGTGCTTTACATATGATGATTGAAGAGTTTGCTTTTTCATGAAAATATTTTGGATAATATCAGCAACTTTAAATCATCAAAGTTTTATGATTACTCACAAAATTGGCTTCAATTAATATAAAAAAGAAAAAAGACAGTGTGCAGTTACTGTTTTGTCCTTCATTGGATCCCAATGCTCACAATGTATTGTACCACTCGTTTCCAACCAACATCAAACAGAGAAAAAGCTTGGACCATCGCATGCAAAAGAGGAGATTCGACATTTCAGCCTGCATCATCCTTTATGTGTAGTCTGCACTTCACTGAAGAAGACTATGAGAGAGATCTAATGCATGAGCTTCTTAACCTTCCTATTAGAAAGAAAATCAAGAAAGGAGTAGTTCCGACACTTAATTTAAATGAAAAAAATGAAACAAACTTGTCGGAATAACGTCCATGGAACCATCTTCCAAAAGGAATGATAGAATATTAAAACGAAATTATCGTCAGATTACTCAAGAATGCTTAGATAAATATGAATCTTCTAATTCATCGTTACCTCCTCCTTCAAAGCAACCTCCAAGTCCACAAGTATTACTTCCAAGTTCATCAGAAGATAATTGTCATGACAAAAGAGTTTCTAAATCAATGTCTAAGGTGCCGTCAGTTCCATTGGAAGCTCTTAATAAATTTGCTCAAATTCGTGTATTTCTCCAAATAAAATTTGAAAAAAACCGCCTTCAAGAGCAAAAAGCTAGACATAAAAAAGTTTAAGAGAGAAACGAAAAATGAAACAGTGGGATTAATTAAATGCTCCAATAAATTATTTACTTTTTCCTAAATATGTATTTCTAATAACATTTATGTAATATATGATTACAAACAGTATTTTGTTTTGTAATAATTTGTAAATTATATATTTTTTTCTTAATATGTATTTCTAATAATATTTTATATAATATATGATTATAACCATATTTTGTTTTGTATTAATTCATAAATTATATACTTTTTTCTAAATATGTCTTTGTAATAATATATGATAAAATAGTATTTTGTTATAATTTATTTCATTGTTTTTATGTGCTTAAACATATAATGATTGAAGAGTTTGCTTTTTCATGAAAATATTTTGGATAATATCAGCAACTTAAATCATCAAAATTTTATGATTACTCACAAAATTTAATATTTTTCCATTTTCTAATAGAATTGTGATAATTAATTCTTCTATGATCTAATTAAAGGCTAAATTCGATTAATATACCATTGCCGGCTCCAATATACCCCTTTTGCTAGTGCCTCCATGCGAGGTAGGTGGCCTACGTGCCACGTATTTTTAGAATTGTTCATATCATTGTATAATCTGTTTGCGCAGGGTTGAAACGTTTGCACAAACAAATGAAGTTTTTGAAGCTTTATGATGATTGAGACTCGTATAGAAAGAAGTTTTATGAGAGAGAATATGATAAATTTTTTCACAAAAAAAAGTAAGGGGAATTTTTTTGTTTATCCAGTAAAATTCGGATTAGTTCCTCTCCTTATAACTACAAAATATAACATATTCTTTAAGTTTTGTCTTTTTTTCCTCTTTTCTTACTTTAAAAAACCCAATTGTAATATAGAAGACAAGGTATATAGAAATACAGGTAGGTCACTCTCGAACATAAACAAAATGTGACATCACTGGAAGGATTGTTTACCAGGGTTTTCAAAGGGATTAATTTCTTTAACTCTCGAAACTTCAATCAATAATATTGATAATATTATTGATGTTATTTTTCTAAGAGAAAATAGAAATAATATAAAATCGTTCTTTGATTTATTAGTTTTAGTTATTTTATTACTTTGATTATGAATAGTTGTGGATGAGGTTGTTATCCTTTCTACTAAGTTTAAATATCACTCATCCCTCTTCTAAGGAAACTTAATTTTGGATCTTGGCTCACATTTCCATGATTTCAACATTTATTTGACATCTTTGTCAACCCACATCGGATCATCCGAATCGAGTTCACTCACAAAAATGCCTAGAACAAATTAATTTCTGAAAGCGAAAGTCCCTGCAAGTTTACTCCATAGACTGAAGTATTCGATTAAGCACTCATTAAGAAGACATCCATGTGCCTCTTGAGCAAAATTTATATCTCAATCATGAGGAAGGAAGCATGTGTTGCACCAAGTTAATGGAAGTATAGAATTTAGCCTCAAGGGATAGAGCTCTCGTTCTCCGGAACTTCAGATTTGTTACTTGAATGATCAGAACGTTCAATTGTCTATATGGGCGCCACTTTAAGGATCTTGCTGGAACTATTTTTGATATAATTTGCCATTCGGATTACTCTCATCATCATGAAGTGGAATCTTGTAGGGCAAGCATCCTATAAGGTTTCAGTGTCTCCTTCTGCTTTTTCTATCGTCTTTGTTAATGAAATTGCTACTAAGCACACTTCAAAGCTCCCCTGACTGGGCATTGACATGTTACTGTGTCTTCTGCTGCACCTCTACCCATACCAAGAATAAATTATCTTATATGGTTTCAATTGGCCTCCGAAAGGCTAATACTCTCGTTAGCAATATGTTTCGATTAATTTAATTAAGTCAACCAAAGTGTGAATATTCTCATAAACTGTAGTGTATATTTATTTTTCATCAGTATTTTGTTGTTATCTCTATCAGAAATAATTATTTTTAACATCACAAATCCAATTTTATTAATACAGATTCCAATCCATTAATATTTTCCAATATTTCAGTATATATATATATATATAAATATGTTATAAATTACATTTGAAACCAAATGAAGTTATCTTCTTAAATACAAAAAATAATTAGATGTATGAATAAAATGAATATCAATAAGAAACGAAACTCGCATTTAACATCTATTGTCATTGAAGTGTCTTACACAATCTATTAGCAGTAGTACAAGCAGCGAAACATTCAATTACATGACTGAACTGATTCATCCGATGAATATAAATCAATTAAGTTTGAAGAATTAATGATGTATAATAGTAACAAAACCTCCTTAAAGAAGGCATAAGTTCATGCATTTTTTATGGTTGAATTTATGGCATTCATTTACCCCTGCCGTTTTTTTAAAAATATTTTATTAATTAATTAGTTTCCATGAATAAAATAGATTCCAATACTTGTCAAATAAGAATTGTAGACGAACTCAAACGAATAATTACACTTATAGTAAACAAACTTAAACAGCATTATTTTTTCATTGTATATATTTCAGAGTAAATTGTAGTTTCACGAAATTTTCCATCCCAGCAATTTCATAAGAAAAAAAATAAAGAAGTGATTTTTCTTCCGTAAATCTTTGACGTCATGATGATACTCCTTCAGTCGTCGTCTATCCTATCCTAAATAATACATTTTTGTATATTATCAGTGAACTGAACGTTGATAGGTCCTTCGTATCGAGTTGCTCCATCGCGTCCTGGTGGTCAGACAACTTAGTTGCAATGTGTTATATTTTTGGAATATCTTAGTTTATCAACGAATGTGGGCATTCCTCCTCTTCGCCACTTGACTAGAATAAGTCTACTCGAATTCACTCTTTTTGGAGCATTCAAGGCATCACATCGTAGGTATCTATAAATAAACAAAAATGTAATTAATATGCATTCATTTATTTCACAAAAAGTTAATTAGATTTTTTTTTGCAAGATCCTCTGAGCAAACCTAGGCTGTTCTATAAACTTTGATAAGCCTCAAATCATAATGTTTTAGGATTTAATGTTAGTTATTACTATTATTCAAAAATACGAATACTAATACATAACAAATAATTGAATTATACAAAAACTTCATGATGGTGTGCATGCTTTCATTAAGATTATTATAAACATATACTATATATTTATAATATATTATAGGGCACATACCTTCGGGGGTAAATATAAGGGACCAGAATCCTGACTTTAGGCACAGGACTCTCCAAGTTGAGCGGCGTAATTGGTGCCTAAGCATCTACTATACCATGACTTCCAGAAAAATTGCTTCATGCTTCAGAGGAAACGCTCGGAGTCGTTTTTAGAAGTAGCTTTATAGGTTGAATTTCTAATTATCATTGGATGGGAGCTCCTCCTGATCTTCCACTATATAGCAGCAAGTCCATCTTACACCCGATTGCTTGACTTTGAAATTTGTGTTAGAGGTTGTACAATTGCAGGTTATTGTGTTTGTGGATTGCAATTACGATTTCGTGAGGCAGATGGTGATTTTTTTTGTTCCACAAGTGTTTAAAAAGTTCATCTTCATTAACTATGGATCAGCCCTCCTCCATAATTCGGTTCGGTAAAGCTCACAAATAACTTGGACCACTTTTGTATATTAATTAGGCACAGATTCTTCTTTACATGTGTTGGGGAAGGTTGAGTAGGCTAAGGTTGGCCTTCAATAGGAGTACAAATGTACAGTTTGGGAGCGTTTTGACGTAGGTAGAGAGGACTTCATGAGTGGCAGGGTGTCCTCATACAGCTTTAGTGAACACAAAGACAGTCAATAAGGGGTATAATGGTGGGACTGTTTGGTTTCATATCCATAACCCAAGGGTCCTTATGCGAATCAAACTTCTGAGGGCGAGATGCTCTAACTCAGTCTTAGTGAACGCAGAGCTAAGCACTAAGGATGCGTTTCTTGGACTGCACTACATCATATCCGTTATCTCGGGGCTCCATACTAATAAAAATATATACAAAACAATCATGAATACAAACATAATAATTTATCCTTATTCTATCAAAACGTACCTTTTTCTGAGAAACAGACTTGACTTAGATTACTATCTCATTGATAGGTGTTAAATAGGCATATTCTCAGAGTTAAATGAAACAACTAATCGCTTTTACAAAAAACGGATTAAGAGTCATGTATTCAAAGCCAGGGTCTCGGGAGTCTGTCGAGTCTCACTCCATCAAACGAGGGCGGGCTTAGTTGATGACTCCTTCATCGGAGAATCTGCCGCTTTGCCTAAGAAGGCGGCTTCTTCTATGATGGATGACATTCACGTCCTCATCAGACCTCAGTCCCATCCACATCAAGAAACCTGGAATCATTCCTTGGGACTCCACAATAAAAATATTCTTGGGCTGCCTATAGCTTTGATGAAACAGAGCAATGTGACGTCACCAAATAATTACTGGATGATCCTATGTCCATTCTTTA
>CP045902.1:7047805-7063794 GCA_013387185.1 Caligus rogercresseyi
TAATCTCATTATACGCTTGGAATTGCAGGATCTTGTTAAAATATATAGTCCAGAAGCAGGGATGTGGCAGCAGGTCTTCACGAATTGATTTGGCTCTGGCTTCAGCCTCCATTCGATCCATGACGAATAAAGCATGTTACCGACCTCATCCTGCATCTGATCATAAGATGATTGAAATTGATTTTATCCATAAGCAGCCCAAAAAGCGTTTAGCATTCCAAGGTGGATGGGAGTGGATGATAATTTTATAAATAAACTTCGGATCAGTTTTAAGCAACATTTTAACAACTCTTTTAAACCAAAGAAATTGGCTTATATTTTATCTCACGTTGTCAAATCAACATCTTTACATTTTGGGCGCCAAAAGAGAAGAAAAGAAGCAATTTTTCATAAAAGCCTTGAAGATTTGTTAAACCAGGCCCCACTTTTACACGAACCATCGCAGCCGATACCACTACCCTTTTTCGAGTATCTGAAATAGCGGAATTGGATTTTAAGCAAAGGATTGAAAGAGAAAATACGACATCCAAAGGATTTAAAAACATGACCAGGAAATACCGTTCTACATCATTAATTAAAAAATCATCGTAGATGGAAATCAATTACAGACCCAAGTGCGATCCTAAAACACTTCCATCAGCGATTCCAAAAACTTGTTGGTGGAGAAAGGAATCACTTTCCTCGGCCCAGGAAGGGAAAACAGATGATTTTTACGGAAGATTCTGTTTCGCATTATATAAAAAAACATTTTCAAACGGAAAAGCTTCAGGACCCGATGGTGTCAGGGGTTTAATATATACAAAATGCATGGACGAAGTTGTTCCATACCTGGTGGAATTGGGGAAATCGATGGAAATTTACGGCAAACTTTCAAAATCGATTACAAAAGGAAGAATCACCTTAATCCCTAAAAAGGGGTTGCTACGGACATTAATAATTGGCGCCCATCACTATATTAAACGAAAGCTACAGAATTCTGGCTGGAGTTTTAGCCAAAAAAGTTGAGCCTATATTAAACTCCAAATAGGAATTGAACAAAAGGATTCCTCAGAGGAAGAAAAATTTATGATGTGTCACGAAACATTGAAACAGCTATAGAGGTGCTCAATAGGAAAAAAAGTTATGGAGCCATCATTGCAATCGACTTCAAAAAGCATTTGATACTATCAGCCATCAACATATTTTTAAAAACTATGAAAAAATATATTCCAAAGGAGTTTTGAATCCCATTAGAGCTCTTCTATAATGGCTCGTCAACTATCTCTATGGGAATGAAAGAGAGTGACCCTATTGCTTTAAAGAAGAGTTGGTCAGGGATGCCCCATGTCACCTCTTTTGTTTGTTGGGAGTATCGTGGATCTTAGTAACGCAAAAAATAAAAGTTTAGGGGCTTTGGAGTCGATTTTGGCTCTAGTAAACACATTTTAGATATGTACGCCGATGACGTTACATTAATGTTGGAGGCCAAGTCAGAAAAACAATTATGCAAGCGGATAGAGGTCATCTTAAATTTCTTTAGGAAATATCAAAAGAGGTCTGGGCTGGAAATCAACCATAAAAAACTTTAATTCTTCCTATGGGGATATGGAATCCTCATTGCAGGGAAAACATTGCCGGTTGCTCTGTACGGGAAACAATAGAAGTTTTAGGAATTATGTGGACTTCTCGAGGAGCGTCGGAGGTCAACTGGACAAAGTTGCAAAAGCAACTCTATATCAGCCTCCAAGGAGGCAAGAAATTTAGTCTACAAAAAAGGATTGACCTTACAACGATCACATTGTTCCTACTGTCCTATATAAAGCTGCTTCTATCTCTTGGCTTGCAGAAAAAGCGATCTCGGAAGAAAATGCCTGGCTGAATGTGCTATTTCATAAAAGCTATTTGCCTTCTTTGAAGAGACCCAGGTCACATATCGGGGGTGGTCTGTCTTTACTCGCCAGAATATTACCACTAATTTATCAAAAGCTTATAGTAGACTTAACGGTTCACCCAGATCAGGAATGGCG
Organism: Caligus rogercresseyi; assembly: GCA_013387185.1. Taxonomy (NCBI): domain Eukaryota; kingdom Metazoa; phylum Arthropoda; class Copepoda; order Siphonostomatoida; family Caligidae; genus Caligus; species Caligus rogercresseyi. The sequence goes on from CP045902.1 coordinate 7,049,812, forward strand.
AGCTGTCTTCACTTCAAGTCCAGGATATTTTTTACTGATGTTTGGGACAGAGTTTACAAACGGAAAATTGAGGGAAGAGTCTGCATTTTTGTCGACAATACAAAGGATCCTCTGGACTGGCACCCTCTCTTTTTATCCTCTTCAACGGTAGACATAGTTCGACAAAATTTTAAAAAGCCTTTTTATTTTACCAATCTCGCTGGACCGGGGAACTGGAATGGAAAGCATTGTCTAATGAAATTATTTCTATTCACGACCTCAAACGTGAGCCCGTGTTTAACTGTGGTAGATTTTTATATCCATTAAAAAGAGCTGCTTCGAATCATCTTCCTCCCATACCATGGCATTTGAAGATGTCCTTTGCTACAAATACATTAAAGGAAGCAAATGAAATTTGTGATACTTATTTAAAAGAGCTGAAACTTCCTGTCTCTTGGAGAAAGAGAATTTTTCTTCCATCGCCAAGATTAAGGACGAGAAAAGATTCACCGCTCAACTCCAGATTTCGGCGAGATGCTTGTTTTTTAACACACCTTGTAAAGACTGTGGACAAGTGTTTAATACAGTTGTGCATGCTTTTGCCAATTGTCCGATGCTCCACTTCGTAAGGGAGTTTGTAAGATTAAACGTGAAAGGAGTTAATGGTAAAATAATCACGGCAATACTTTTGTTCGGACTGTCCATTAATCTACAAAGGGCACCATCAAAAACCCGAACTCTGGACATAACTTTGTCCAGCATTCGGAGTTATCTGGCTAAAAAGATGACTGATAATGAATTGATCAAAACGAAGACATCAAGGCAATTACAATTTCTACGGCAGCACGATACAACGCTTTCGCAATTAGGATTCCTGGTACCGACAACATTCCTTGGAAGTATGCAGGAGATCTGGTGCGTTTTTACCCCTCCAGTTCCAATGGGCATCTACAATTTCTTCAGCGAATTTTACGGGCTTACAAAAAATTAACAAGACACTAATTTGAACATTTTTTATATATAAAAAATCATGTATTGTTAACTGAATTTTTTTTCTATACCTACTTGTTTTTGACAATATTTGTGGAAATTAATGTTTGTTTTTTTAGATATGTTCTGTTTTATAATAGTTGGTGTGACTTTAGATTAGAGATCTAATTTTTAAACTAAAATGTTTATTTATATATTGTTATATGTAATATCTCTAACTCAATAAAGTCTTTTAAAAAAAAAAAAAAAAAAATACAATCATGATTTTAATTTATTCGAAAAATAAGAAATTAATAAATCACCATAATAGAATATACATATGTACATACAAAAAAGGGGGAACATAAGAATATGATATAATTCGCTAATAGCTATCTGGCCTAGTGTTTAGGTTTTCACTAGCATTTTTTAGTTGAAGTAGCTTATTAAGAAAATTGACTCAAATCCGTCAATTTTTCTTACAAAAAACAATATTATTTTTTTGAACAATTTGGATATAAATTGATAAGTGGTTTAAAAAGTCTTGAAAACTTTGCCCATGAACAAAAAAAAATTGGGAGTTGAGGCACTTAACTTTGTTGCAGGACAGCTTCATTTTCTTGAGTGAGAGTTCTCATTCCTCTTCAATAGTCAACTCCCAATTTTTTTTGTTCATGGGCTTCTTCATGGACCGGTCTAAAGGACTTGGACACACTTGAGGAGGGTGATCCAAGGATGAAGAGTGAAGGAATAGCTTGAGACTTGAGCTTCTTCCAAGCAAAGATGCTAAGAAGCTCAGCTGAATATCCTTTGAAGTAATCTGGAGTAAGATGACGATCACGGATCTTCGTATTCTTTAGGCCAATCCTGTCGGATCTTCTGCATCATGCAATGCAAAAGAATATGAATATAAAACGCGAATTACTATCTGGCTATGTGGTTAGGTTTTCACTAGCATTTTTTAGTTGAAGTAGCTTATTAAGAAAATTGACTCAAATCCGTCAATTTTCTTACAAAAACAATATTATTTTTTTTGAACAATTTGGATATAAATTGATAAGTGGTTTAAAAAGTCTTTGAAAAACATGGGGTCTTTATCGATTGCGTCTTGATTTTATATAAAAAATTGGAAATTATTTTTTAAAAATGACAGAACTTCAAAAACGGGTGAAGGGGTGGTAATAATTCAATCCAAGGACTTTGAGTTTCTTCCAATCCTCAATATTACTCGTGTGTTTCCCCAAATTTGTGTGGAGGTCTTTCAACTTCCTGACTAAGTATCCAGTGATATAGGAGAGACCCTCGTTGGAACAGTCATTGGAATTTTCCTGTGTTTGCCGACTAGGCAGAGGAAGGAGTTTCCGTGAGCAAGTACTCAAAGGCCGGGTACATATGCTCCGTTAGATGAGGGCGGTAGCTACATATTGTTTGAGTAGCCACTTTGTCAAAGGATTCATTAAGCTTCTTGTTTGAATCGCTGTGTAATCCTTTTTGAATAGGTTCTAATTAAAGTTTCCTTAAAGTTTTATGAGCTAAGTTTGAGGCACTAACTTTGTAGCAGGACAGCTTCATTTTCGTGAGTGAGAGTTCCTCATTCCTCTTCAATAGTCAACTCCCAATTTTTTTTTGTTCATGGGCTTCTTCATGGACTGTCTGAAAGACTTGGACACACTTGAGGAGGGTGATCCAAGGATGAAGAGTGAAGGAACAGCTTGAGACTTGAGCTTCTTCCAAGCAAAGATGCTAAGAAGCTCAGCCTGAATATTCCTTTGGAAGTAATCTGGAGTAAGATGACGATCACGGATCTTCGTATTCTTTAGGCCAATCCTGTCGGATCTTCTGCATCATGCAATCCACAGACATTGGATATCGATATCTTTCGTCAGAAGTGCAAAATATTGTACATCTCAAGATTTAGAGCAAGAGGGGGTGGCACAAACACGATAACTTCCTCGAGAATATGACATTTTCTCTTCCAATTCAAACTAAACTATAAATGAAGCCGTAGCACCTGTGACATCACAACAAAATAGTCAGCTGTCGCCCTGCAATTGCCTACGTCGATTCCCATTGCCTCACCTTATTTATAGTCTCCTTGGAGGAGATAAACCATAAAGATAAAAAAATATAGAGAGCTTCGCCCCTTCAAAGGCAGAGAAACATCGTTCAGCTGTCGCCTTTGCCCAATAAAACAAAGTAATTTGAGCTACGTCTCGTAAGTTAATCATAGAGATAGAAAGATTTGTTTATACTGAGCAAAATGACGTATTCATCTAAATAATCCAATAAGCTCTGATGTTTTTATATCTCTATGGATACAACGCATTAAGAGCTTATTCTCTTTAATTAGAAAGAAATATAGATAAACTGTCGAAGGAGGCCAATGTCAAACTCATAATACTACACTTCATAAATGAAAGGTGTTGTGATTTACGTCTCTACCTATAGAAGACTGTTTTTTGGGGACAATCACGTATTTTCTAGAATAAACCACCGTGTTTTAACTCGACAATATAATCTAAGGTTTAAACAAAGAGCTTACGAGTATTATCAGAGTACAACCGAACACGTTCATTGATTAATAACACACGTATAATTAGAACCATAATAAACCAGGCTTGTGAGAGTTCAGCTTTTTTTTGCGTTCAGCGTTCAACAAAAAAATAGCGAAGTGATGACGTTTTTTTAGAAAATAATTGATAACGTTTTTTTATTTCGAAACGAAATTCCAAAAAGAGTGGCGACGTTTTTTTAGAAAAGAATCTCCAAAAAAGTGACGATGTTTTTTTTTAAGAATTTCCGAAAAAAAGTTGATGAGGTTTTTTTTAGAAAAGAGTATTTCGAAAAATTCCTTCAAATATTTTTTTTAGGAACCAGTCGTTTCCTGATAGTTTCATACCTAAATACTTTATTTTGTTTATTTGGTAATATGAATGATGAAAAAGGTTATTCAATTGTGTGTAAATTTTTGTTAACGTGGGATAAATTTAAAAAAAGTGCTTCACTATTCTATAGATCTTGGGAGAGTAGTTTATAAGTTCTTCTCATAATATTCATCCCTTGTTTATATCCCTTTGTTTATAGAAAAAAAAATACTTAATCAAAACTACATTGGAAATGTTTGAAAAAAAATGAACGCTGAACGCAATACTCTTTTTTCTTGCGTTCAACGTTCATTGTTAAAAAAAAAGTTGCGTTCCGTTCAGTGTTCTGTTCACAAGGTGTTATATATTAGATTATGTATATATATATAGATATATATATTTATATAGATATATATATATAATGCGATATAATAAGTATATACTATATATATAGATATATATATATATATATATATTATATAATATATAGATAATATATCTATAGATATAGATATATATATAGATATATATAGATATATATATATATATATATATATATATATATATATATATATATATATATATATATATTTATATATATATATATATATATATATATATATATATATATATATATATATATCATAATATATATATATATATATATATATATATATACCTTTTTTGACAGAATATAAATTGATTTGCTAGTTTTGTTCATCTACCTTCATAGGGACTCGTGGGATTAATATAATATCAAAACATAGTATTACTTATACCTCAGGATCAAACACCTCCTTCCTCATTGGCCCATTAAATACCCAAGTAAAATGCAAAAGGACCTAGCATAGACTGAATATTGCTTCTGTCACCTGGCCATAGTATTGATTCCAATATGCCCAAATATCTTTCAAAGTAACTCTCAAAGAACTTTACTTATGAATAACCTAATCCACTAAAAAAAGTAAATACAATGAGTTATAATACTAAACTATATAACGTGGCTTTAGTGAACTTTTAAAAGTATGTTATCATAACATTGCATTATTGTTTTAAGGCCAATGACGTAAAATTTAATGTGGCATAGGATACAAATGGATTCCTCACATGTTTGAACGATGTAATTATATATAATACTTTAAAGCTTTGATGCATCACTCTCGAGAATAAATTAAATAAAAAGTTATTTCCCACAAGAACATGCATTTTCATCAACTCATAACAAAATTAAAAGCCTTTAAAGTCACATGGTTATATATTATATCAAAAGAGACGACATTTTATCAACATAAAAAAAAATGAACAACAATGAAAATAGGGCAGCTAGATTTTAGATTAGAGATTTAATTTTAAACTAAAATGTTTATTTATATTATTTTTATATGTAATATCTCTAAATCAATAAAGTCTTTATAAAAAAAAAAATGAATATGAGCATTGGTTTTTAAGTCCTACTAACATTTGATAACAGTAGTAAATATCCATAACTAATCATTTCTACTATTCACACTCAATGTATTTTATTTGTGTTTATCATGTTCACTGATATCAAAAGATATCAGATACATGGACTTAACCTTTATCCTACTTTAAATTTTACTAAAACACTATATATATATTATATATATTATATATATATATATATATTATATATATATATCTATATATCTAGATAATATTATATATTATATAGGCAAACCCCTTGACACCTTTTTCGCCGGGACCGGGCCATACTTTTTTTAGAAAGTAATATTTCGAATATTCCTTTTTTTTAACGTCCTCACTTTTTCTTTTCTAATAAAAAGTTAGAATGATACAAACGGACGAAAATTGTGATAAAAATAATTAATCAAAAATACATTGAAGGTTTGGACAATTGAACGCTGAACGCAAAACTCTTTTTTTGTGTTCAACGTTCAGCGTTAAAAAAAAGTTGTGTTCCGTTCATTGAACGTGGCGTTCAGCTGAACGCCGTTCAATTTTGCGTTCCGTCACAAACCTGTAATAAACCATAATATCTCAAAACCGTACTTTCCATCAATAGAAATATTAATATATTATAATACAGAGATAATGTGTTGTCAGACTTTTTTTTAGCAATTATCTTTATAATTAATAAAAATACATGATACAATACTTTTACCCCAATGACCGCACGTTTTTCTGAATTATAATTTGTAACATACATTAATAATGCTTTGGTCATATAAGTTATTAAAGTACTTCAGAGGGATCAAAAATTGCCTGGCTTTTAAAAACCTACTTCAATATTAATATTTTATAAATACGTTCTTATCATGTGGCTCAATAGACTTACTTCCATGATATTCATCCTCCTGATTACAAACGAACTAAATATTCACAAAAAAAGATAAAAGTCATTGATGGAGTCATCTTCTACAGGTGATTGAAGTTAATTGATACAAAAAAGCTATAGAGAGAGAGGCAGAGAGAAAGATATTAACTTAAATCCGTCCTGAGGGAGTCTCGGAGTTGAAACCATAGAGATAGAAATATAGAGTGCTTATACACTACAATGATAGAAATTATCGACAGCGAAGAAAGAAGATAAAAACAGACCATAACATTCAATTTAAGCAAATATATAAGTACTGTCATTGCTAATTTTCCTTCGTTATTACTTTTTTTCTTGGCCGCAGTAATTTAAGTATGTAGTATTGAAAAATAACAATCACAAAGACATAACGCTAAGCTCATATCTCAAAATGAGTAACGTTAGAATTGTATGACATTAAGTAACAATAATCATATTACAACAAAAAAAACACGACAGTAATGGGTTAGAAATGAATATTGGAGTTTCACAAGTATATACAGTTTATATTCGTTATTACTTAATTATAACACATAAATTCCAATAATATTTAGGCAGGCTGTTACATCCTGATATACTGTGATGACGTTGATGGATTCTATATTTTCATTTCTTATTTATAGGTGGGAGGATGCTGTTTCAAAGATAAAAAATTAAGGTCTTGGAGTCGAAATTTGTAATATTTGTACATGAGATTTGTAATTACATTTTGAATCCTCATTCCTTCAATCCTCTCAATTTCAACTTTGCTTAATTGATTCAGTTCTATAATAGCATACATTTGGCAATTGCTTTTATAAGAACAAATACATCATTGGATTTAAGCGAAGAATCGAATTTATGATCGCTAAGTAAATGAAATACCTAATTATGATTCAATCCTGTGTTTTTAAGACTGCAGTAATAATTTTAAGTGTTACTTGGAATCTCTAGACAGGACATCATTGTTTTCTTGGATTTTTTCCGTTTTAAAGTTTCTCCTATTAGATATTTTTATTCTTCAAATGTACTGGGAATCAAAATTCAGATTGACAGTTCCATCAACCAGAGTATATTTAATTTTGTGTTAAATTAGTCGTCCTCTTTAAAGTGCTTCAAGAAATCTGTAATCATTTGATAAGAATCAAATTTTAGTGATGGCAGTTTATCAACCATATTTTAAGATGTCAGTATCTTTTGGAAATCTGAAAGAACACCTATTATATTTTCTACAAATTGTAATAAGTCCTTTTATTTCATAATTATGTTATAATATTCATTAGACTTAGGTGAAAAATTATATTTTTCTTAGAAGGTATATTTCCTTCCAATATTTTAGTCTGTCAGATGAAAGTAATAATTATTAGTACATATATACACCTCCGTAATAAAAACATATTGTATGTTACCTATAATAAGGCTCTTGCGATTAGTGATAATGAATGGCTATTAATTAGCATGAGCATTAAACGATGAAAGAGTAGATGATAAATAACTAATTTCTAGGTTTAAACGGAATGATATGGTCTGTTTTTTCTATTTCTTGCCTTCTACTGTTGATAATCTCTTTCATTGTAGTGTATAAGCACTATTTATTTATATCTGTATGGTCGAAACAGGGTGAATTTATGTGTGTGTGTCTCTCTCGTCTTCCATCTCTCTACTCTCCTTCTTTCTCTTTTCTTTCTCCCTTCCCATTCGGTCCAAAAAAAATAATAAAAATATACCGTGAGTCCCTAAAGTATAGAATCAGTGTTCTACGAAATAGATCGTTTCCCAAATTATTCTCATTGAGTTGATGTTCTCACCTTAACCAGGAAAGTGATACCTCAGGTTGGAGTGGGAAAATGTATCCACCGTGACAATTTTGCCCTAGCCGGCCTTATACCGGCCCTAATATGTACGCATTGTATACTGTCATATTTTTGTGGTCTTTGAAAGGTTCTTTACATATATACATTGAACGTTCTTTAGCTATTTACTTTGTGTAAAATGTATTATAATTTTATTAAACTGTCGTTCATTTGCATTATTGTACTAGAACTTTTCACATAATTTATAACATAATAATTTGTAATGTGTCTTCACATTTGTCACTAATTGTTTGCCAAGTTCATGACCTTTACTTTACAGAGAGTAAAGGTTTCAGGTTTGCACAACATTACTTTGTTGGTTTTTTGGTATATCCTACACAACACGGTATATCCCGGAAAGTAATCAAGTATGACTGGCGGAACCCCAGGACCCATGGCGGTGATTCTGAACCCAAAGAAGTTAGATTTATAATTGACGGAGCACAAAGGTCCATTGGCAGTTGGTTTGAAACCCAAAATATGTTATTGCTGTGACTGGAGGAACCCTAGGGCCCCAAAACCCCAAAAATTATAATTGTATAAGGTATCAGATATCTTATATCAAATGTCAACTGCTTTTATAATTATTGTCGCGTCTTTTTTTCACAAATCACCCTGGAAAAACGTCTCAATGTGCTATATGAGGTTGACCAAAGATCTTTCACCATTCGGGAAGAGTCTTACCTGAACCACTAAGCATCCAGAATTGAATGCGCTTCCACTGATCTAAAGTTCTCCCTGGAAGGTTTTTATTTAAGTAACACAAGCATGTTTTTTTAGATGTATTTATGCTTTGAATTCCGTTAGAGTTATCTAAAAAACAATCTAAATATATTGAAGGAGAACCACAAAGAAGATGTAATGACTTTTAGTAATAACAACATTTCCGATTGTTGGATTTTTTTAATATTATGAATGAACTGAAATATATTTATCATTGGTTTACCAATGCATAAGCTGACAAAGTATTATAGTATGTTTAATATCAGATAGTAACCCATTATGAATGTTTATCAAATACATTAATCTAAATTGACGATAGCATATATAATTAACTTTGTACAATCATTTATCTATGTCGGTAGGTGAGTATAGGATATAAAGTCAATATGTATAAATACAGTATGCTTATATATATATATATATATATATATATATATATATATATCTATATATATATATATATATATATATATATATATATATATATATATATATATATATATATAATACATATTGAAAATGATATATATGATTCAGATATGCTTAGTTCCCCCTTGCTTTTCCTTTTGGAACATCAATATTGGGCTATGTGTAAATACGTATAATGATGGATTCGAATAAAAATAATATCAATTATTGAATGCACAAAAGCCGTATTCACAATCAATCAATACTCAGTTATGCTATGAAGCTCCGTCATAGAAATAGAAGCTTTGACATTAAATATCGATGTCTATGCTATTTCAGTCGAAAGAAGTTGTAAGGCTGTAAAACTTTTACAGCCGTTAGTTTAGTTTAACTTTTACTAAAAGTTAAACTAAAACTTTGTGAAATCAAGACAAATTTCTTCCTTTTATCCATTTGCCAAATATTTTATATAAAAGATATATTTTTAAAAACTTTCTACTGTCTTTCAACCAAAAAATATGAAAAGAAAAAGCTCTTATGGATTGAACAACAAGAGGAAAATATTTCATTTGCCAATCACTAATGTAATAATGCATCCTTTTTATCCTAAGTGCATTACTTTACTACCGATTTCCTTGGGAATTTTCTCAAGAAATGAATTTGCTATAGATATTCATTCGCTTTATTTATAACCTTTGGCAAATCTTATAGATATTTTTTAGTGGTGAATTATTCAAGCTAAATGAATATTTATCATATTAATCTTTGTGATCAATCTTTTTTTAAGTAAACCAATACTCAAATATGGTTCATCCGATTAAATCGAGTATCTCATAGTATAAACAATATGAGTATTATTAAAAGATAGTCATGACCAGGGCTGTAGGAATCTGGTAAATAAACTTTCTGGGCATAAACGACCTTTTAACGCATATTTTGCCTTTTTCTGCATATTTATCGCATATTTTGAACAAATTTTGAGGATTATATATTATATATATATTATATATATATTATATATATATATATATATATATATATATATATATATATATATATAATATATATATTATATATATATAATATATATATATATATATAATATATATATAATATATATCTATATATATAATATATATATATATATATATATATATATTATATATATATATATATATATATATATATATATATATATATATATATATACAGGGAGTACACGTATAATCCGGACTAACTTTGATCGGTTATGTCGTCTTTGTTTTTTTAGATATTGCAACGCACATATGTACGTTGCTGCAATTGCATCTTATCTATCTGCCAAAAAAAAACAGATTGAAAATCAGTCAACATTTAGCCAAGGAAGAGGAGAAAAGGCATGCGATGTTCGCTTCCTTCCGTGCCGGGAGGAGTCCAAAGGAGGTGATAGAGTTCTTCAACTACCCCAAGTCGACCGTCTACGACCAGGGAAGGCTTGGAACTCTTTCAAAAAGAATGATGCTCAAAAAGCGTTCTCGGTCCCTGGGGGCCACCAGGACCGACAAGTTTGTCGCCGAGGTGAAGAGGAAGGTCAACGAGGACGGCAACAAGTCCTACGCCAAGTTAGCCGCCGAGATGGGCTGCTCCAAGCAGACCATCGCCAACACCATCAACAAGGACCTGGGCTACAGTTCGTACAAGAAGAGGCACAGGATGATCTTGACGGAGGGGACCAGGGAGTTCAGGAGGACTATCACTGGAGCCCGGACTTGTGGCCCCCCCAGCTTCCCTTACTGCAACCCCCTCGACTATTTCTTCTGGGGCTTGGTCGAGAACAAGACCAACAAGCACGCTCACAACACTCTCGACTCCCTCAGGGCTGCCATCGTGGAGGAGTTCGCCAATATGAAGAAGGACGTCGTCGCCAAGGCCTGCAGCCGCTTCAGGAACCGCCTCGAGATGGTCGTCGCCGCTGATGGGGTATATATGAAAATAAATATTTATATATATATGCCTTTCATTAAACAAAAATTGTTGGAAAATATTTATAAATAAATAAGTTATCAATATTTCAAAATTTGTTTTTTTTAGTCAGGATTATACGTTTACGCCCTGTATATATATATATATATATATATATATATATATATAATATATATATATATATATATATATATATATATATAATATATATATATATATATAATATAATATATATATATATTATATTATATATATATAATATAGATATATATATATAAGGGCTGTTCTTATTTTTCAAATGTTTGAAATGTTAGCTATATTGTGGATTTTCTGTTTCTTGGTGATAAAAGAAGAAGACGACATACAAAGTTTGAACAAAATCGGTCAACATTACGAGGTCGCGCAACGAGGTCAAAGTTTTAAAAATGTAGTAAAATATAGTTTTTTGCAAATTTCTTCAAAATGGTAGACGTTACAGACTTCAATAATAATTATTAATTTAAAGGAAATTTAATTAACTACCAGACGTAAGTTTGATGTTTTTTAATAAAACAAAGTTTTCAGTGAAAAACAAAGAAAAAAATGGAGTGTGTATTGTTAGCATATTTTATAGCTTTTTTGTATCAATTAACTTCACTCGCCTGTAGAAGATGACTTGTTCGCTTAAGAGTAAAATAGTACTTTTAAGCTTAGTAAAATTTTAGATGATAAATCCAAAAATGACCTTGGTTGCATTCTATCAATTCAGAATTCAGTACAATCTGAGTTTACATCATATGATTCAGAGCCTGTATTGACCAATAAGAAATCGATTATGAAAAAAATGATAACGTGTTTCTTAGATCTGCGTCAAGGTATCCTCTCAAAATTTACATTGTCTCTGACGCATTTATAACACTGGCCAACAGCCAAATTTAGGTCGGACTAATTTTCCCTAATTCTTATAGAGTTTTATCCACTGATTCCGAATATGGTATTCATTTTTCAAAGTTAGTGATAAATTCAGAGCTAAATGGATTTCAATTTTTTCAGCACTTTTTCGATTCAGAGCCATTATTGACATACAAGGACTGAAGTATAGACAAAATAAATAGCAATGATTTGATAGAGCTTAGATCAAAGTACTCATTTCAATTTTTACTTCGTCTCTGGCACATTTAAACTTTAAAATATATGTCATTTTGTACGAAAAATGAAGGGTTTTTCTTAGAGACTCACTGTTCCTCACTGCTCCTCACTCAAAGGTCTTACATGATTAAAATTGATATGAATATGAAGAAAAAATATCAAGCTTTAATTTGATATGCTTAATATTCCATAAAATGCCTTATTTTAATCAAAATTAGCAAATGAATATTTTTTAAATCCTCTCCATTTTGCCCTTTTTTAGAGAAATTCATAAGTCACCCAGTGAGATAGAAACAGAGAGAGAGAAACTGACGTCACAACGTATGTAAACAATAAAGAGTAATTTTCCTTCTTTCATTGGAATTTGAGTGTTTTTTCCCGGAAATCTTCCGAGGATCCAGGATTCCTAATGAGTGGCCTGCCGGCTGTGCCGTCGTACACAACATTTGTGAGAAGAATTCATCGTGACACAGCCTCGGATCAAGCATGGAGCAAGGAGTGGAAGCTTAGGAGGACATGACTCCCCAGAGGGTGCTTAGCCTATTCTCTTTGCATCAAAGAGGATGATGAGTCGGAGACAGACAGACAGACCCTCAAGGACATTACCCCCCCCCCCCCCCCCCTCCTCCTCTCTCTTCCTTAAGGCTGGTTGGCTGGCTCATTCCGTCTGCTCAAAGAAGATGACGTGTCGGGCACCCCGGAGGGAGGGAGGAATGGACTCCCGTGAGAGAGAGAGAGAGAGTCATTGCCTTTGTCCTGTCTACCTACTAGCCTATTCTATCGGGGAGTCTCCTTTTCAAGTGAATCCATCGTTTTTTGCAGCAGAAAAATGAATTACTTACGTTTTCGTTTGCAAAATTCACCTTTTATTAACTATGCAAAAGATACAGCGGGCATGCACCGAAACTCTACGTCGATGGACAAATGGCAAGAAAAGTCTGAACTTTGGAATTCCCATGGTTTGTAAGGAGCCAACAAACCATATCACAGACTGCTACTTTTGCGCTATTGATTTGAGTGGGATGAACAGAAAGAAGCGGGACAGCCTCAATATCCTGATGTTCTATCAGCACGCCGTCCTGTAGCCCACAGCGAAGAAATTCCAGTGCCTATCTTCGAAGAACTTCCTAACATTAGTGACGAGATGTCTTAAGTTTTGAAGACCCTGAAGAAGAAGAAATGGTTTTTGAAGATGATACTCCACATCCATTTTCCCAAAAGGAATTAAATGATCTAGTTCGATTCAAAATATTATTTATTCTTATATTTTATAGGAACACTTAAATTATTTAACTCAACAAATTATTATCATACTTATTTTAGCTAAAAAATGGCAACATGCAATTTACACGTATTTATAATTTTTAATGGACATAATTCAGTTTAAAATATACAATCAGATAATTAATATATTGTTTAAATATCATTTTTTCTTATTTTAAAATATAGGACGATACACATGAAAATTCAGCTGATAATACACAAAAATGTTATGAATTTTTGTCAACAAAATGGCTCTTTAAAATCAATTTAGCATTAAAACATGACCTGATGAAGATAAACGGATATCATTCCTGATTAAGCAGTGCAAAACTTCTAAATAAGTTGTAGAAATCTTAGCCACTATCAAGATTAAAAATAAATAGTTTACTGAGTAATTTATTGTTTTTTTTATTCAGGGCTCAAAAATTTACATCACATAATATATGTACATATAAAACGTAGAAGAGGAATTACGTACTTTGACATCATTGAGCATTTAGTTTAAAAAATTTCCCCGCCT
>CP045902.1:7063894-7077569 GCA_013387185.1 Caligus rogercresseyi
GAATCATTATTTCAATCGCATATCATAAATGGACTTTAGTAAAAAATAAGTATTTGGCTGCATTATGCAATGGATTGTGTGCATTTTTGCATGGCAATGAGATGCAAAATCGGTATCATTTATACGTGACTCCTACATCTAAAAAACAAGATGATCTAATTAATTGTTCCCCCTAAGCACTTCAAATAAGGTTGAAGATAACATAAGTTGATATTGTTAAATATAACACTCCAAAGGATGTCTTTTATGATATCAAATTCATTGGGCTATCCCATTCAATTAAAATAATTGGTAGATATTTTTTAAGTTTTCTCTGTAACTATAATTTATGTTAATTATAATATATGATACCATATTAGGTACACTAAAAATGATTATTGTTTTTGAATATACACTTTTCATTGTACTTACACACTTTTATTGCATTTACATGAAACGCTAAAAAATATGTTTTAAATAGCTTTTGCATATGAAAAGTCATACTTATCTACAAGAGTATTTTTTAAAAAGTATTAGGCAACAGTATGATGATTAATCATATATTATTTAATTGTGGCAAAGAACATATCAACATTTAGTTCTTTCAAGACTTGAATGTATTATAAATAATGTTATTTTGGTTTTGTAGAAACTGGTACTTTAAGTTCGTATTTAAGGAACCTACAAGAGAATTAATTGAACTGATATTAACGTTACACTAAAAACGTAGTGATTTCATGTTCTATGTTTACTGTTATTTTTGTTTTGTAAAAAACTGGTACTTTAAGTTCGGATTTAAGGAACTACAAGATAATTAATTGAACTGATATTAATGTTACATACAAAACGTAGTGATTTGTCATGTTCTATGATTAATGTTACTTTTATTTGTAAAACTGGTACTTTAAGTTCGTAATTAAGGAACCTACAAGAATTAATTGAACTGATATTAAGTTACATACAAAACGTTGTGATTTTTCTAGTTTTATATTTATGTTCCATTTGTATATAAGTCAATAAACAAATAATTTGTTAGCCTCATACATTGTCATAAGATCAACATGAAATATAGCCCCCTTCTCACTATTAATAATAATATTATTTCCTTTCATAGAGAAGATATATAAATTGTGTTACATCCGTGAAGATTAAGCATTAAAGATTAAGAATTCGTCAATGGAACCTCAGATCAAAATGGAATCAAGCCTTTTATTCCAGGATGAAAATAATATTTAGACAGTAATTTGAATTATAATGTTCATTATGTTTTGTTTTTAACGTAACTGTCTTTAGATTGTGTTTTTATATCCTACTTTCTAGTGTATTCTTATTATTTTACACTGTATGGATTTTAGCTAATAAATAAACATCTTAACCAAACAAATATATTTTTCAGCTCAAAACAGCATTTAACCCTTAGATGCATAAGGGGTCAAAAATGACCCGGTGAGGTTGTTTTCTTGAAATATCTTCGTAATGAAAAATTGTTATTATTTCATATTCCAGGTATTCCTCAAAAACATGTTTTTGATATAATGCCATTTACATTTTTAACTTACCTTTTATACATTTTAAGAAATTGTAGTTCTTGTATTACAGGTAGTTTGTCTGAACTGCATACAGTGATGAGACAAGATACATTTTTCTATTGCTGTTCTGGGTAATTTCTTTTTCAAAAATGTTAAAAAGTGAAAAATAAAGATATTTCAAACATGAAATCATTCTTGTGTGGTCCTAAATATAATACTAAATATTATACAAGTGATTATTCTTAACCAAAATGACAAAAATGGCATAAAACACATTGATTCTAACATGGGTCATTTTTGACCCACTTATGGAGGAGTGTAGGGTCCAGTCACTCATGCATCTAAGGGTTAAGAAGAACCACGTAGCGCGTTGCTAAAGTTTAAAAGAGGATACTTGTATGATCCGTTAACTAAGAATCATAAACATGCTACTTTTTAAAAGATTAGTTATTTGTTAATAGTATATTCCTTACAATATAATATTTCATGTGCTGCTACATAAACAATTAGTGATAGTTTGTAAGGTTTTCTTCAGTAATGAATTTTTAGACCCAGTGATTATGGCCTTAACCAATTTACTCTTACAATTATAATGATTTCAATTAATGGATTTTGTCCATACTATTCAATGGATATCCACTATTTGTAAATATATATATGAAACCCATATCAAAACTATGATTTATAAAGCATGGATCAAAATATCCAAGCAAGAAAATGAATAAAGACATTCTTATAAACATGATAAGCGAAAGTTTACCTACACTTGTACAAATTGAGCTAAAATATAGAACTACAACGAATATTTTGTAAAATAAAAAGTAAAGTTAACATTTAGAAAAGGTTTTAGAATGCCATTGATCAATGCCATGAAATATTCTATAGGAATATAAGTTTATGATCAGCATTTTCCTTTCGTTCCTCTTGCATGGCTTGCTATACACTGTCTATATACGAGTAAATATTTCTAAATACCATATTTACCAAAAATCCATTCACTTCCCAAATATGGCTGAAATATTCTTTTGTGTCATTTAATTTGTTTGTATAATTTCATGGCATTCCCTTATTTTATGTAAACATATCAAATTAAAGGGAGTCAAATGCAATCAAGTCTCTTAAACCAACAGTTCATAATATATATATACTTTGAATTATGATTTCATTTCTATGAGTCGGCCTTCATTTTTTCAGTTCCACTATAAGCTATTTATTAGATTTATGTAATCAAGGTATATAGAATTCAAGGTATGTATAGTTCATGCTTACATGGAAGGTGATACGTCATAAAACATTATACTTCATATTAAAAAAATACTATCCTTCCTGCATGCCGGTAATTTTAAAAAGTCTATATGGACATACCTAGACTTTCCATCCAATGAGCACCTTCATCAAACCATCCGAACTTAGTTATCCATCCTCAGGAAATATAAAAACAATGAGCTGTTGTTTGCCGTTATTAACTACGAGTCACTGACTTCCAAACACAACAATGTGGAAATATTTACCTGAAGGAGCTTAAAGACGTTTGAAAGATAATATTTGGTGTCCATATGATCGTATTAATATTGAAAGACAAGATATCTGTGTGTGTACATTGCATTTAATTCAATAAGGATGCAGTCAGAGTGTGTCGCTCAAGGTGCATCTAAAAGGAAGAAGGCCTTGAATGGTTTTTTAAACTCTCACTGAGGAAAAAGTTGCCTTCATTACAGGGCCTTGATAGGTAAGAGCTGCGCGGCTTTTTTTGTTATCATGTGTATCAATATTTATGGTATATACACACCTTATATGTAATAACTGGATGATTGCAATGCAGTAAAATGAATGAAAAATTGAAATAAGCACTGTAATATTACTTACTCATGAAGGTTTTTTATTTATTGGGAAGAGAATGTTGATTGGTAAAAATGTCAACTATTTAACCCACTGATGAAACCTCGCAATCTTTCAATTTAAAAATATATTATAATAATTCTACCGTTAGATTTTTACCTTTAGTGATAACGAACCTAACTCATTATTTATGATACTCACTATCATAATAGGAGGAGGCATTTGGTGTACAATAATCACACTATTTATTACAAGGCATAAATCATTTGTTTGACAATAGATTAAGGAACATTAATTAGCCATTTTTATAAAATCATATTAAATTAGTCAATATATATATATAAGGATTTATAAGAAAAATTATTAATCAATACAAGACTTTTGAATTTCCATGTCAAAGGATATCTTTTTCTTAAATTTATTGTTAGTTGTAATTGTTTGTGTCATTAGAAATTCAGTATTTTGTATTACGGATTGAATTGATATGTGACTAAGAGGATTTTTTGCTTAAGATTATGAACATCAAAGAGAATATTATATTACTTACTAAAAAATATATACAAACGTATATAAATTTAGTTTTATTATCGACAATGTTACTGTGTTCGGGGTAGTTTAAAATAACTCTCTTTCTCTCTCTCTCTATCTTCTCCTCTCTCTTTCTCTCTCTCTCTCTTCTCTTCTCTCTCTCTTCTCTACTCTCTCTCTTTCTCCCTCTCTCTTCTCTCTCTCTCTCTCTCTCTTCTATATTTATATATATGAATGGAAAGGCAATAATTACTGTAAAAATTACATGAGAGAGAGGAAATGCAATTTTTAGTTAATTTTATTTTCACTTTTATCTTGTTAAAAATGATTCCCTTGATAACATTATTAAATTTTAAGTTTTCGGATTCTTCAATGTACCTAAATATCACACTTTCATCCATACAGAGATATACGTCCCAAAATCAGGAAAAAAATATGGATAACGATCTTCATGACGATATAAAAGCGTGTTTTATTAATATTTACATATTTCAAAGATCATAATAAATTTTGGTAACCCATTATTGAGTGCATCTACCAAGAGTCCTTATTAAAATGGAGTATTATCTAAATATGCAGCAGCCTCTTTTTATCATCTAAAATTGCATAAATATAAATATCATGGCTTCAAATGTTTCATTTATATTAAATATAAGCCTCTGTGTCACACTCTTTTGTAGTCAAAACAAGAGGCCTCTAAGTAAGTAAGCAATCTATTAATCCATGACAAGCACATCCACTTCCTGCTTTCAATGCGAAAGAGTGCGTCTTAGACGGCAACTCCCAGGTCGAAAGGTGTGTGTATCCGAGGTAGTCCATTGGGTATTATTAATATTCCATATTCAGTCAACCTCATTGAAATCAATGAGTTTTCTCTATAGTGAAATGAGTTTTTCAAGAGTTTTGACTCCCAAGGACGTTGTTGCCGATGTGAAGACTCATGACCACAAGCTTTGTTGTGTGATTGTATGCATCAAGATGTTCTTCACTTTCTTTGATTATGTCCCTCTGTGAGTTATTTTTATAATGAAGTAAATACCCCACAAGACCCCCCAAGGGATCCAAGAGACAGGATAAATAGGGATGGGTTAAGAAGGGCTTCCAACCATACAGTATTACAATCTCCTTAGTTCCATAAGCAAGTGAAGGTGTTTTGTACCTGTCTTTTTCAAAATAAGCTATGAAGGAATAAGTAAAGGAAAAAAAAACGCAGGCTTGGCTTCGAAATAATAATAATATAATAACAACAAATATGGTACAGGTCGATTTTTCTTCTTTTAACTAATCAGTATTAAAGTTGTGCTTCACAGTGACGACGGTAGAAATCTCTACTTCCATTATAGATATTTTTATAAGTTTGTAAATTATACATCAGTAATTTCACTCAGTGAAATATAAGCCACGGTTTTTTCTTTTAGAATTCTCCAGCGTCTCTTCTGAGTGGGTACATCAAACAACTCATGCGTCATCCTTGCTAAGTGGGTAAGTGGCCTTCAAGCCTAGTTTTTATTGTTATTTTTTTTTTTTGGAGAGCCTCAAAAGTGAAGTATACTTACATCACATTTCATGAATACATGATGGGTTGCGAAGGAAAAGAGAAAATAACTTCAAGGGTTGGTCCAAGACAAGGTCTTCTTCCATCTGAACTAAGAGGAGTCGTCTTACCTAATGAGACAGGGAAAGAAGTAGTAGCCGTTGGGCATATCTTTTTTCTCTTTTACTATGTGTGTGTTTTTTTTTTTGGGTAGGAAGGAAAACTTTCAAACAAGTATGTGCTCAAGAAGCTCAAAGTTTTCTTTTCAAAATTTGTTACCTGTCAAATGATTAATATGCATTCAGAAATATTCTAAAAATTTCTTCATGTTGGGAGGCTGATATGAAGAAATGCTTCTGTGACTTGTCAAAGCCTCTTCATTTGTACTATTTTAAAGTATATTTTGACGTCACCTCTACTCATCTCTACATACTGAAGACATCACCCAAAATACACTACAAAAGTTTTTTGTATAATAAAGTAAACCGTACTATAAAAGCATCTATTGATTTTAGTTCCTCAAGTGTGATACAACCATTATTTTTAAGCTTAGACCTGTTAGTTATTCATCATATATATTTGAATAATACATTTGACATAAGTATTGCATGCGTTCGGTTTTAAATATCTATGAACATCTTTCATAAATATGCAGTTTTGAACAATAATAAAATAGATGCTTATCTGTCATAGAAAATAAGTATACCAATGACGTCAATGAATGTTAATTGTATAAAATAACTCTGTTTAATAGAACTTTGTAGCAAATGCATCATTTTGTACAAAGGGAGTTTGGGGGTGGTATTGTTTGTTAATGGTGTAAAAAACACTAAGATTGGAGTCATTGCTAACTAAAAGTATTTCTGATAATTATGTTTCTTTTTTGTTCTACTTCGTGGATATCGTGTTTGTCCTAAAACATTAAGCCCCTTTAAGATACCAATTGTTTGGCATTTGTACATATTGCAGACAATATAGAGTATTCTCCGACCTTAGGCTATCATAGTAAACCCACAAGTACGTCTAGACGAACAAGAAAAAAATCCAAGATGTTCATGAAGCAATGTTTTATAAGCATATATCCTGGGAATTATTGCCAATTACACCGAACCATATTTGCTATGGACACGAACGCAGTTATAGAGATATAATATCAATAACGAGTTTTCACTCTTACAATAGGATAAAACTCCTTTGATGTATCACTAAAAAACAGTGTTGTCCCTAACGCGCGTGCGAGTAATATATTACTTTGTGATATTACTGCGCAATAACTAGAAAGAACAACATATTAGATATACTTTCAAGTAACTAACTAATATGTAATATCATAGTTACATATTACTTTCGTGAAAAAAATATTCGACAGGCATTTTTGATGAAAATTATGATCTGTGAAGTATGGGACGTCACCCAATGGAATAATACTGCTTATTAATAAAATTAAAATGCACGTCAATATTGATATTTAAGACACGGGATTCCATTAGACCCAAACACACCAGAACAACCTTTTCGTATTTATGGAGGATTTTATCGTAAAGAAATAAGTTCCTCAAAGCCCTCGTGCCCGCATGTCGATTGGGCTTTTAGGATGAAAACCCACAGCCAATCCAATTAGGAATGAGAGGAACCTAATTTACAATATTATACACCCCAAGCCCTCGGGTGCCGCCTGCTGATATAGGCTTTTTTAGGGTTGAAACCACGCCAACCTCGGCAAGGTATAAGAGGAGTCCTTACTTTAGTCGCTACACCCAAGCCCTCGGGTCCCGCCTGCCGTTATGGGCTTTTATTTAGGGTTGAAACCACCGCCACCTCCTGGCTAGATATAAAAGGAGTCCTACTTTCAATCTCATACACCCCAGCCCTCAGGTCCGCTGCGGTTATGGGCTTTTATAGGGTTAAAAACCCCGCCACCTCTCGTTAGGTAAAAAGGAGTCCTTACTTTCAATCTCATACACCCCAAGCCCTCGGGCCCGCCTGCGGTTATGGCTTTTATTTAGGGTTGAAATACACCGCCAAACTCTCGTTAGGTATAAAAGGAGTCCTTACTTTCAATCTCAACACCCCAAGCCCTCGGGTCCGCCTGCCGTTATGGCTTTTATTTAGGATTGAAAACCCACCGCAACTCCCTTTAGGTATAAAGGAGTCCTTAGCCAGAGTTGGCGGTGGGTTTCAACCCTAAATAAAAGCCTATATCAGCAGGCGGGACCAGGGCTTGGGGTGTTGAGATTGAAAGTAAGACTCCTCTTATACCTTGCCAGAGTTGGGCGGTGGGTTTCAACCCTAAATAAAAAGCCTATATCAGCAGGCGGGACCCGAGGGCTTGGGGTGTATGAGATTGAAAGTAAGGACTCCTCTTATACCTTGCCAGAGTTGGCGGTGGGTTTCAACCCTAAATCAAAGCCTATATCAGCAGGCGGGACCCGAGGCTTGGTTGGATAAATAACCTATGCCTCTCAAATGTAAGAAGTCATTTTTAAGTCTTTGAATTCACCCACTTTATCATGTTTGAGCCATGTGCTCACTTTATAATATTAATCATATATAGGATTATTATAAAAATGCAAACTAGGTTTGGTGAGGATTTTTACAAATTCGTTTGAATTGCCTTACTTATTGTGTCGGATGCTCAAAAAAGTAGTATATTACTAAAGTAGTATATTATTTGTGAAGTAATAACTAATATTGAAAAAATATAACTACGCAGTAAAAGTAGTACTATTATTACTACTTTCACAGTAATATTCGACCAACTCTGCTAAAAAACTATGTTTTCTTTGTCCTAGTTATTTTATAGATCTAAGAAGCTTCGTTTATGTGTCCTAAATAAATCCCATTTGACAATATTTCTATTAATATATTAGCTAAAAATATACTTTTCTATAAATATCCTAAATGATTTGCCTATCTTACGCCAAGCGTTAAATCGTATGTAAACAAACAGTAAAGCCTTTAAACTTCCATGGTTAATATATTGGTTTTTTACTCGTTTATCGAAGTTTATTTTTATTTATCTTCATAATAACAAACAGAGGGGGGGGGAAATCTTATTGTTCAATATTATTAGTATTTGAAAAAGAACCATGAATTGGTCTTTATAGTTCATAGGAATATATTTTCAAAGCAATAAAAGGGGACACAAAATAAGATGTAAAATGGAGCACCAAATCAGATATAACTTATCCTCGAATATAATATAAAAGAAACTATTTTTTGGTATTTTTTTCCCCTGTATTTTTGATTATTTATACTAAAAACTTCTTATGTATCTGCAGTTTTATCAAATACATTTATATAGCAAAAGTATAATGAATAGTAATTTGTATAGCATTTTAACTCAACTATCTTTGGATTGTTTCGAGTGGTTTTCTATGATATTATATTTGACAACAATTTGTTTTAATTTAGCAAATTAATATTATAAGCATTACAAATATATATTTACTTTCAAAATCAGATCTTCGAAGAGTGAAGACGCATTTAGAGGGGGTAAAACCTGGTCACCTACTCAATTGTAGGCATCATAAAATAGTGAGAGTTCTTGTGGGCAAAGAATAGAAATCACGTTTACCAGGTTAGCTACATACATAGTATGTATAATAATATCTTGTTGCCCACATCTAACTATATAAAAAACGCAGGAGAGAATGAGAGATGCTCAAACCCTTTTTTACTTTTTCGGCTCTATTACATAATTTTACATCATTTACCAGTAGAGAGAATGCCTCCAGATAGGCATGAGATGGTTTGGCAATTCATGTTTACGGTACTTGCCGCTTATTAAATTATTTTTTTGTGAGGGTGATGCAGTAGAGGGGTCTGCATTGGTTTATCCAGGTGTTTTAATATGTGCAGGAAGAGTCTTTTTTGCAGGAGGGGGTAGAGAATAAACACACACACTGCATCCTGAAGAAAAAGAAGTCATCTGTTCATCTTCAGGCTTGCTTCATAGCAAAACTGACTGTATCTTCTGATATATTAGCTTTGTTATTCACCAGTCTTAGAATGATTCAATGAAGGACGATTAAAGTGGGATTCAATGAGTGCAATGAATGTATACAATGCATATAAATGTGTGAGTTTTGTTTAGCTCCACCATGCCGAACTCAATCTGTATCAACCGGTGGTTAAACTGTCTAGGAACTAACTTTTATTGTAAATAAATCCACTTTATATAAATTAAAAAGGCTGTGTATTTTTTTTTGACTGGAAAACTCCGATAGGAGATCTCTCCTAAAGTTTCAATTTGATTGAAATAGTTACACGAACGAATCTTTGTTAAATCAGACAAATGTTATGAAGAGAATATTGCTGGTGTGTTCGGGTTCTTTTTTTATAAATGACGATACTGTTTAATTAATGTTCATTATATTGGGCATTCATAATAAATAATTAAAATTGAATTCTTTGCCTTAAAAATAGAAGAATGCTGTATTTAAATGCAACTTATTCAGAGCCCTATTAACTTTGATAGTCAATTATTAGTGAAGAATTACCAAACTCCATATATTATATTATATATATATATATATTTATAAGAATATTGACAATATTTATTTATTAATTGAACCTCATATTTACAACTCTATATTTTTACTCTTCATTCTTATTTTTGTACATATAAAGTATCAAATTTATATAAATAAATTGTCAGAATACGTCTTCAAAACCCATTTCAAAATTTGAAGACTTAATGTAGTTATAATGTAGGTATTTAACCACCGAAGCAACTATGGCATTATAATAAACGTTAGCCCGTGATTGGATGATCATCACTATAATGGACATAATTTTATCATGGCCTAAGTAGTATCAACGAATGGTAAAATATACCTGCTCAAAACCATAAAGTACACTCTTAATTGTTTATTAACTGAGACCGGCGCCATTAAGATGATTGATACTCAAGTATACATACTATATGTAGTAACGTTATGTAGGTGTAACTGCCTTGAGTCATCCGTAGTAACAAAGCATAATTATGTAAATATATATATTACAATAAGCTTCCAACGGATTTCATTGAAAGGATTTTTTTTTTGCAAATATGGTCGCATAATTTGATGTGAGCGCCACATAACTCTATAGCGTAGGCCAGAGCGACAAGCTAATAATATTAGAGGAATGAAGAGTTTTATGGGCTTCGGCAAGAATGCAATATCAATGTACTCCTTGGGAACCATGCTTCAGTTTATTAAGGATCAAAGCTTATTGAACTCTCATCAGCCACAACTATGGCTTATAAGATCCAGCACAATCATTTAATTGTACGCAACAGAACGTTACGCACGGAATTGGTGCCTTTATTTTCCTTCTCTTAGGTCGTTTTATGGCCAGCGAGTGTGGATGAAAACAAAAAAAAATCACTTTTTAATTTATTATGGTGCTAAAATGGCGCATTATGACGTAAGATGCTCGATAAGACTAAAGGTGGTAAAGTTTGAATGGACAATGTTTTGGAAGTGAAATATCAAATGGATTGGTGGCAACCCACGACTTGTAAGTAGAGAATTCATCGAGAATACCTCACAATTGCAGTACAAATACATTACTTTAGGAAAAAAGTTCACATTTGATATATATATAGATATATATATATATATATCATAAGTCTTGTCATTGTCTTTCCCTAACAATGCATATAATAAATACCCCGAAGCGCCTACCAGTCATGCTTCGATACTCTTATTTCTCTATGAATATCGGGGGTCTTTTGCTGCAAAAGAACTAAAGTTGATTTTAATACCATAATGTTTATTCTATCTGCACGGATACTTCACCAATAAGCAAAACTAGTTCAGTATATTTAATTTATGTTTCATGATGAAGGAGAGGCCAATGACAAAAGTGATGTCACTCGTTCACAAGTTTTTTCTGTAAATTCTTTAACAATAAAGAGCTAACAAATATCCTGGAATTTCAGGAAATTGCTTCTATATTTTAAATGATTTCCCATTTTAGATGGGGAGAGAACACTTGCAGTTGTCAAGCATCTGTTCCTATGACATCACATCTCACTCTTTGAGATGGACAGGAATAACACTATATTTTTCTTATAAACATACCAATAAATATAATTTCATAATGTTAAACTTTTTCTGTATTCACGCTTCATTTTATTCAGCAAACACGTACAAAGAAAAAAGGTCTTGTTATCCAATGTTTCTTGTTCATTACCTCATGCATGAATAAGTAATATTATTTTGTAATGTTCTCCTTCACAGCCATATGCTTTTAGTATTTTTTAATGAATTGCGTCAGACTTTAATAGTAAGAAATAATTAAGCATTCATAACATGTTTTCCTTCTCCCCTCCCTCTATTTTGAAGGGATGAAGAAGTAATGTTTGGTCATTGTTAGATGGATCCTCCTTCTATGAGAGTCTATTTAAAAGAGATAGATAATTGGCATTATAAGGTCTGGCCAATACAAAACAAAAAACTTGTAGCAGTGTGACTATTCAATGACGTCACCGGAAACGAAGATATATTATATACTATAATAGATAGATAGTAGATGATCGTTTGTGGTGATGTCATCGAATTAATCACACTGCTACATGCTTGTTTTTGTATTGCCCAGACCTTAGTGATACAGACCTTGGGTTAAACGATTCTAGGGCAATCACCCCCAGACATTTACCCCCCGGACTAGAAACCCCCGACAATCACCCCCTGGAATAAGCACCCCCCGTGCCAATCACCACCCGGGCATTTACCCCCGTTAGTACTATTTTTATCTCTTAAAGTCCACTTATGAGTTAACGCTATGTTTTCTGAGTTATTAAAATAGATGACGTCACTGGTTAGTACGCAGTCCCATTCTTTTGAATTGGAATCTGTTAAATTAAACGTGCATAATTTGCAAAGTTCGTGTGTAGACCTTAATCTTGACGGCTATTTATGTACAGCTAGACAATCATACGTGTGTAACTATCAACTCAATATCTTATTTATCTCATATAGGTCCTAATCTATTTTTAAGCAACCATCTTGTCCTAAATCAGCGAAGACTATGATCTTGGAGAAAGTGACTATTTGGAAATCAAAACTCATCTACTCAAATAAGTCGACATATAAATTTTATTATCAACTTATTCAATTCATTTCTTCAAACCCGAAAACGTGGTTCAGTGGCTTTTTAAAGGTAACTTAGTCCCCATTAGTCTTCGCAAGCAGCGGAAAAAGAGCACAAAGCAGAAAGTGGTTCCCAGTGACGTCACCTTTGTTATAGCTGGAAAACATAATTACTCATAAGTGGACTTTAAGAGATAAGAAATATACTAACGGGGGGTAAATGCCGGGTTTTTTTTGGCACGGGGGGTGATTGTCGGGGGGTTCTAGTCCGGGGGGTGATTGTCTGGGGGGGGGGGGGGTGCTAGTCCTGTTACGGGGTTAAAACCGTGTACAAAGAAAACAAATATCTATAATAGGTCAAAGTAATGGTAAGAATAACTCAGGGTGAATGGCCGCAAAAGTTGATATTAAGGGATTCCAAGGAATCAAAGAGGCGAAAAACTTATGACACAATATTAAATTATTTATGAAGCATAGATCATGCTCCATCAATTTTAATGGAGGGCCGTATAGAGTGTGTGTATATTTGTTCAGTTCAGGCAGTAAGAAGAGGCTTTATATATGTACAAGGCATGAAAATGTGTTATTTGTAACAAAAAGCAACGAATACAAATAGAAAACGATTAGTACTAACTTCAGTATGGTTTATTTTTCATGGATTTGTATCATGAAGTAATATTATTTCTGGGATTAGTGCCAGGGCCGGCTGTTACGACTCTTTAATTCAGGACGCTGCATAAATAAATTTCAATGATTTTATTATATCCTTACAATGAAACCGATTTGAGGGTTTTTTTTAAAGTATTTTCATGTAGATAATAATAATAAAGGGAAAAAGGGAAAACTTAGTTCCACAAATAAATAAGTTGTTTTCCCTACACTAGTTTAAATATTGTGAAACATCTTATTTTTGTCTACCAACCAGTTGTGCATTTCAGAGGGATTGATTTTATGTTAGAGTATAAAGAGTCCGCATATGGCTTCATTTAAAGTATTTATTATTATTTTTCATCTGATTTCGACACACTATTTTTTTTTTTTGCTTTATGAAAATGGTAAGTGAATGAGTATGAAAACCAAGTCTGATAAATGGTGTTTTTGTACGTATGTTACAGAAAATATCTCAAAAATGGAGCCTCTTACTATATCATAAGTTAATTCTCGCCTCTACTTTACTTTTATGG
>CP045902.1:7095385-7124417 GCA_013387185.1 Caligus rogercresseyi
AACCATCAGCTCAATCACAGAGATGGTAGCGTTGACACGATTGAAACACTCTCGGGTTGCGTGAGAAACGCACGACGTGAAAGTTCAACAGCCTGAAGAATGTTCTGACGCTGTTTTATCGCTCTTGGTCAGCACTTTAGTAAAGTCAGACCCGAACTTGACGGCCCTCTCTGCCGCGTCATTGACAACTTGAAGAGAGGGACGATGCCGCTTAACTCAATGAATGTTGAATCAGAAGCCCATTGTGTGACCGGGAGCTCCAAGAAGGTGGATGGATGTTTGTAAGCTGAAGGTAGAAACGCTCAATGAGATATAGGTGGTGGCATTTGGTATAAAAATTCTTGTTATTCTTTGGTATATTAACATAGCTTATTACAATTATTAAAGGAATTTTTACCGGCTAAGAGTTTTGTCGGCTTCGATGATGTCAAAGCACTTTCGGCACTGACATCGAAACGAGTTTGCAATTCCTTGAGAAAGAGCTCCTTCTTCTCCTCGGCGTTTTTCGCTTCCGTCGCAGTGAATCCCACACCCCACGAAATAGATCATGGAGGCGATGGAGCTTCTTAATTAATTTTTTCCTCGCCATGAGTGGCAAATAAGACGGTACCCAGAGACGAATTAGGGAATCGGCGGTGCTACGGACAGCTAGCTGTGCGTCCGGTCTACCCAAAGACCAAAGATGAAAGTAAAAGTACCGTATCACCTCTTCGGTTAAGGGAATGGACCTGGTTTGAAAATTTCTAGAGTATAATCAATACCCAGTGCCTCGCTTAAGCACTTCTTCAGTGTCCGAGTTTCCATTTTATGTTAAAGGCACTTGACTGATAGATCACAGAGTGAAATTGAATCTGATACGGTGTTTAAATCACGTGTTTATAAATAAAACAGGTTTGATGAAATAATATTAAATGGTTATGTATTATATTTAAAAGATAACTTAAAAACATCACTTGAGTACCCTCTTTTCTTTTTCCTTCCTGAAACTATAAAGAACCCTAGTAGGAGCTGTTATTTAAAAAATGTTGTGCGTCAGCACTTATGTTCATTTATTGGCACTAAATATTATTTGACGAAAATTTGCAAAAAATAACAAAGTCATCAATTGATCATAGCTGAATTTTGTAAAACTAGTTTTTTTCAAAATAAGTAATAACAAAAAAGTTTTGCTCCATAACGAAACCTTTGACACCAGTGACGTCCGATTTCTAAACATGCTAGAGATTTTTTATTTAGATACTCGTTTTCAGCATAAAAAAATGAACCATAATCGCTGGGTATATGTGAAAGAACTAAAAAAGTGGTTTTTTGGGAGGTCTAATATACATATATATATATATATTTATCAGACTTGTTGATTATCGTTTATTTGTTGTCGCTCGTCGTTCGCGAACGATGAACGACAAGTTTTTGACGAATTACGAACGATAAGAAAATCCGTTATTGTTCGTGTTCGGCGCCAAAAAATAGACAAAGATTTTTTTTTTCATGGGGCAAATTTCCTTTAAAAAAGTCATCACTTTTTTCAGAAATTTATTTCTAAAAAAACGTCATCAATTTTTTCAGAATGGCGAATAACAAACGAACGATTCAATTTAAAATTATCGATGAACGACGAACGATTACTATTGGTGAACGACAACGAACGACGAATGACAATTTTTCGCGAGCGTCAACAAGTCTGACATATATATATATTATATATGTATATACATATGTAAATATATTCACAGGTCACTACTTCGGAGGACGATTAGATAAGACAAATGGATAAGACTGACTCATTATTATTTCATTTACTTCAATTCATACCATGTCAAAGAGGTCCCACGTTTATCAAATATTGATATTGAAAAAATTTGATCGTTTAAATAAGGTTGTCTTCAAAATCGATAATCGAGCACTTTCCCATTGAGCTATCGAACTCCCTTAAAGAATTACCTGTAAAAGATTAAGGTTCCTTCTTTGATTGTCATTGAATAAAGATACACAAATAACAGTTATGTATCAAAAAGATCTGGATGTAAGAGTTGAAGTTGTAGTTTTTATTTTTTGCAACACCTTAAACTATATAAATTTTACTTCCCTCTTATAATGTCATTCCAATTATGTTTTTGCAAGACTGTCTACTACGTCAGTCAAGGGTAATGAAGGGAAACGCCCACGTTTTGTTTAAATGGATTTTAATTTTTGAGGGTAAATAGGGTTCCTCCAATTAATGAAAATACTTCTTTTGGATCTCTGGGTAAGTCATTAAATCCATGTCAGGCAGATAAGATCGCAGTCCAATATCAAAAAAAAAAACTTGTGAGTTCCTTTTAGGTAAATAAATAGGGAACCACCTGAGCTGTTTTAGTTCCATCAAACGCCCTAGAGGGGGCTTTAGTAATATTTGTCCAAATACTAAGAGTGCCGTAGAATTAGATAGTATGATAAATACAGTTATGTTGAGAGTTTCAATATCAGACCATAGAGATATAAAGGCATAGAGGGCTTATTGGATTCTTCAGAGGAAACGTTTTGTGACCAATATAAGCTAAAGGCATATATACACTCAGAGAGTGCAAACCTCGCCCCCGTCACGGGGTCCTTATGAGCCTTCCGAGGCGGATTTTTCACGACTGGGGCGGCGTAGGGACGGGGAGGGTTCCCCTTGACGGAAATTCCGAGAGAAAGACGCTCCTGGCCCCCGATTTCACAGCACAGCGACATCTATTGGCAGAGTAGGCTAACTTGAAATATTTATTACTATTTTGCTCATTTTGCATCTTAATTCTGCATTCAGAGATGCCAAAATTTAATCACTTGTTCCTTTGGCATTTCCAACAACTCCACAAAGTTTCATCCGAATCTGTTCCGTACTTTTTGAGTTATCCTGCTGACAAACAAACCAACAAACCAACGCCAGTGAAAAACAATACCTCCTTCGGTGGAGGTAACAAACCTTTATATCTCTATGATCAACTACGATGACGTAAAAAAAATACTTGTTTATATTGGACACAGATTACAGCTGAACGATGTTTCTCTGCTATTGAAGGGAATAAGCTCTCTATATCTTTAAATCACAATGTATCAGATCGTCTACGCCTGTCCGACCTCCTCAACAGGGCATACTTCTCATCCGTCAACGAAATCTTAGTAAGCCAGGCGGCAATGCCACTTGGAAGACAGTGAATGTGAATTGCTTCCCACTGGATTGGACGCTCAAAACCATAACGAACCAAGCGCCATTGCTTCAAGAAGCCTCAAAAAGCCTGCTGTAATATCGGCGTCTCAGCTATGAACCTTTCCAAGTTCTGGGGTCTTTCCCTGACAGAGGCCCGTACTATATCAGTTAGTAGGATTGTGACAATGATTCTTGCAATAATGACTCGATTCCTCTAGTACAGCATTGACTGAGTCTTTTGTATCCTTTTTCTATTATATTGTTTCTTTATTACCTCCGCCGAAGGAGGTATTTTTTTCACTGGCGTTGGTTGTTGGTTGGTTGGTTTGTTTGTCAGCAGGATAAACTCAAAAGTACCAAACGGATTCGATTGAAACTTTGTGGAGTTGTTAGAAGTGCCAAAGGAAAAGTGATTAAATTTTGGCATTTCTGAGTGAAGAATTAAGATGAAAAATGAGCTAAATACTAATAAATATTTTAAGTTAGCCTCCTATGCCAATAGATGTCGCTGTGCTGGAAATCGGGTGCCGGAGCGTCTACCTCTCGAATTTCCGTCGAGGGGAACCCTCCCCCGTCCCTCTACGCCGCCCCAGTCGTGAAAAATCCGCCTCGGAAGGCTCATAAGGACCCCGTGACGGCGGAGGTTTACACTCTCTGAGTGTATATATGCCTCTAGTTATATTTATGATACCTTGATAAATCTACCAAAAATTATGAACAGCAACAGTTCTACCTACCAGCCTAACTAATAACCTGATGCACAGCATACAGCAGGGCTATTCAATTGGCGGCCCGCGGGCCAGATGTGGCCCGGACGCGGCCCAGATGCGGCCGGACACGGCCAACATGTTGGGGTCAACATACACTTGCGAATCGAGCTTTTCTCACGTGAATGCAATTAAGAACAGTTATCGGTGTTCCCTAACAGACAACAAAATCACCAGTGCCTTAGGATTGCATTGACATCTTATGAGCCAAACATCAGAGATCTTGTGCAAAACAAGAAATGCCACTTCTATCACTAAAGTCACCGGCAGCAGTGGGCTAAATAGCCCTGTTCTGTTTAGCAGTGAGCCTCATGAACAATGAGAAATGTTGAGTTAAATGTTCTATTTTTTGTTTGTTTAAATAAAGGAGATGGAGCAGAGAGTTGTTTGTGTGTATTTTATAGGCTATTCAATTTTGAAAGCGAAAAAGGTCATATAAAATAGGCCTTAAAAAATAAAATAATAATAGGCATAGTAACCATCGGCCTAATAATACTAATACTCCTAATGTTAAATAAAAAACATAATAATAGACATTGAAAAAAAGTGGCGCGGAAATTTTGCGGCCCAGCTCAAGTTCTTGGATTCCAAATGTGGCCCACTTGGAAAACTAATTGAATAGCCCTGGCATACAGAATAAGAGATGGGAAGAAAAATACTCAGCCTCTGAACTGAAGGAGTCAAAGGTAATCCAGAGGACGTCATTTTAAGTATAAACTTTTATATTAAAAAACATTTGGTGAGTTATCTGGATATTTATCCATAATTTTCGCTTTTCTATTCCCCAAAGCGATTGTTTCAAAAAGTAGGACAACCTTTATAAGTCATCAAAGTCCTTTTAAAGAAAAGTGATTTTTTTTATTTGCTGTTGTCCTACTTAGCAACAAATTTCAAATATGTGAAATGTCATTAGTGGAATGAATACCTTAAAAAGCGTATGAGGTGTATTTTTTTACTATATGATATAATAGGACACTCATGTTTTCAAAAGGTACAAAATGGGATGATTTTGTCATTTGTAATATTAAAATTAAGCTGTTTCTCATGAAAAGGCCATAGAATTGCAAAAAGTCTAAAGGAACATTTAATGAACAATTTAAACCTGTCCAAGAGCCAAGTTTTATCATCTGCTATTATAAATAACAAGGCATTTTTGCCTTTACTGTTTCAGGTTATTTTTTAATAGACATAAAACTCATAATATAAACTTAACTATTTTGATTTATTTATGTATACAAAAGTACTAAACAAAACCATCCAACAAATGATACTTTAAACACCATAGAATGTAGGCTTTTAATTGAATGCGCTGTGTTGAAAACACATTAGGAAACAATTATTTGTAGAGTATTCAGCATCTCTTATAAATTTACTCGGGACAACCCCATATAAAAGTGCGCTATCAACAGGTTACATAATACATATTACATAGTTCCTTTTTGAGAAACAACTAAAGAATATATATTATCTGATGACTTGTCAAATGAGTTATGAAACAAATAAAAAGACATTCAATCCTTTCGTCTGGGGCTATCATTTACGATCATACTCATATGTACATTCATTCCGAGCTTGTTTAAAAAAACATATTGCCTTGTTTTACAAGAACGCTTAACAAGGATCTTATGGTCAGCTACAAGTTATGGAGGAATACATTTTGTAAGGGAAGGCCTTTATGTTCTTGACATTGACCTAAGAGTAAAGAGGTCGGCGAGAATGCCTTCTAAGGTACTGACCAAATACATTGGGGTTGTGAATTAAGGATAATTAATCTTGGGAAGATGAGAATGTTCTTTAAAATATTTGAGGACGTAATTAGGATGTACAAATTTACTACAAATGAGAGCCTAAAAATTTAATTTACTTATAAGTCAGATGATGTTAGAGAAAATAGTGAAGAAGAATGATCAATAAGAGGAAATAATGAAATACTAAAAAAACTGTAGAAGTACTTAGTGTGCAAGTACTTCGAATACACTTAAATACTATACAAAAAATTATTATATGAATGGAGTGATGAAAAAGATGTAGCTATTATTAGTATTTAAAATTGTTTGGATAATATTTAAGAGCGTTTCATTCAAAAACGTGATTATCAATCTATTTTAATCTTTTTTCATATGTCATTATTTCTTTTTGTATTCTGACAATTTTTAAGCCCCTTCCTTCCGAATATGCACATAATTAATATAAATTATCTACGAATATGCTAATGATCGATAACCTTATAAAAGACATATATAAAAATAAAAACCAATGCAAACAAATATTCGGCTCTTTTTTATCCACATTCATAAAAATATATACAAGCACATAAAAAAGAAAATGTAAGAAAATGATATTAATGCGTAAAAATATATTTAAGCCTTTTAGTTTAAAATTTAAACAACAAATATGAACAAAACACTAAAATACATTATAATAAAATAACTTGACCAAATGAAACAAAACATAAATAAACGATAAACCTTGCTATTTTAAATCCTTGAATTGGCGTAAAAGTTTTTAATAATTTTCCATAAAGATGGGAACAATGAGGGGAAGTAACAAATTACCACATCAGCTGTCCAACTCCACTTTCCATCCGTGACAGAGGGGATCTTGAGGTCCAACGCCGCGTATCTTGCCGCAGCCGCTAAAATAATTGCCCTTACCTTCCACGGACTGATAGGAGAGTGAGATGCTAACTTTTTAGCTATAAGAGCTTTGGCATTAAAAAAAGGACTATTAATTGCTCTAGATTTTGTAGAAAGAGATCTGCCAAGACCGAATAGGACGATAGCTTTGCAAAAATTGTTTGTAAGCTTTAATAATTTGAGATATGTCGAGAAAATATAAATATATACAGTGTATAATTCTTCCTATTTTTGCTTATCAATTATGAATTAATAAAAAAATATATAATTGGTATCTAATATAACATAGATAATAATATAATCGTTGGGTACCGTGTGAAGTAAAGGGTTGGCATAGAGTAAGTGAAAAGGTTTTGCTGCTGAGACGAACACTTTTTGTCAAGATTAATGAAAAACTTGAATATAAACACTAAAATCCACTTATTTTTTATTAAACATTATTAACTAGTAAAACTATTTATTTTACGAATTAAAAATATAGTTTGTAGCATAATTCGTTTTACAACATTAATAATAATTAATGTAGTTTAGGTTTTATAACATATCTAGAACCTTACACATAATATATCAGTATTTTTATTTATACACATTTGAATATGCTTTAAGTCTAAAGAATTGAAGTATAAATAATAATTATTATTTCGTATGGAATCTCTATGGCAATTATAGACTGGTTTATTGATTTTAAAAATACAAACTTCCAATTTAAGCAAATTTCAAACTCTCATAGTTTAAATAGATAATAAATAATGGTAACTTCCTAAGATCCTTTAGAGACATCAGTAAAGTCCAAACGTTAATAAATGTCATAGAAGAAGTCTAGTGTATTTTCAAGTTATAGTTGTCTGACGTGTTTGTTAGATAATTTTTTTTTTGCCTATATGGTTCGATAGAATTGCAGTATCCGACAGGATATAATAAGCATACTAGCATTAAAATTAGTCACTCGAAACTAGGATCAATGAGGTTGACCAAAAATGACCATTCCTCTCGGATTCGAACCTGCGCCCCCAACATTGAGAGTTGAACGCGCCTTAACACACACGGTTATCGAGCTTTTAATACATTTATTTATTTTAAATGAAAAACTATGTGCAATTACTTGATATCACAATAACACCTTGGAAACTCGTTG
The DNA here is from genome assembly GCA_013387185.1 of Caligus rogercresseyi. Taxonomy (NCBI): domain Eukaryota; kingdom Metazoa; phylum Arthropoda; class Copepoda; order Siphonostomatoida; family Caligidae; genus Caligus; species Caligus rogercresseyi. The sequence continues at coordinate 7,103,093 of CP045902.1, forward strand.
CAACCACATTCTTAAGCTTTTACCATAAATTAAAGATGGTAGGTTCTTTTTCTTGTGAGAAGCCTTTGTTCCTTATAGATTACCAACCACAAAACACCGGTAATGAAGTTTCTATATTTAATATAAATACTCACACACACACACACACTGAAACAATGTGGTACTCAATTAATTAAAAGTCCATTACACAAATGGTTTTATTTAACAGGGAAACAATGAAGCTATAATAGCATCATTAATGCAACGCATGTTGTGCCCTGCCTACCGCAAGGTGTTTATTAGTTGTTTGTAAGAGCTTTGAAGGCCTCTTCATGAATGTTTCAGTAGTTTGCTTTAGAACGCCGAACTCTAGTTATAGTGTTTTTGAATCAACAAAGTAAGTTTTAAGTGAGATATACTTTTCCCTCCAAAAAGAATGTTTTTTAATGCTTTTAATCCTTTGGGGACGATTGGGTCAACGGTAACCCCAAAAAAAATTCAGATTTTCTGCCGTTATCTTTCAATATTTTAGAGAAAAAACTTTTATAGTTGAATATTTATACATTTACGAAATCTTAAGATATTAATAACTTCCCTTTTGCAATTAAATTCTGTAAAATATGCAACCAAATACTCTGCTTTCAGAACTTAAAAATTTACTTGATTGCACCTTTGAGAAAGGTTATCGTCCCCAAAGGATATATCTTAATTGATTATATTGTCAATGTGAGTATTTTTGTAATATGTATTATATTTTATTTATTGCAAAACATGGATATATAATGCTATAGAGTGCTTGTAGGAAGAGAAATAGTCCCTCTGCCCAATAACGGTAACATGGCCCTGTAGAACGCCTATACAATGTGAAACGCAATTGGTGATCTACACGGAGCATCCACAACCGATATGGCCAAGCGTTTTATAAAAAAATCTGTGGGATAATTGCTCTATAACGTATTTAGGTATTCTTATATATTTAAAAAAAATTATAAATCTTTATAATTATTTTGTATTTTATTTATAGTTTTATCATGATTTCATAATAAATGTTTTTAAACGAGCTAATCCTAGCGATTATTTTTATACAAATAACAAGAATTAAAAAAACTAGTACATACACACACTATAGAGTGCTTACAGATGTAGAAAGGGCAAGAATGAAGCATCAGCAGTTGAAATATTCATTAAGACAATGTCAAAATTAAAACATGAAGATCATTCCCTAAGCATAATTATAAACCAAGTTGATTAATATTAGAGTTTTCTCTTATTTGCGAAAAAAGACCAATATTTCCCCCTTTAAAAAGTTTTAATAAACTAAGAATGCATTGTAGTGACTTCTTTGATCCTCTCGCCATAGAAGAAGTCAGCTTCACGGACAGTGAACCTGATTTTGTTTCTTTTTATTGTAAGTAAGTACTCTATATTGGTCAATAACTCTGTGGTGTGTAGAAAGGGAGAAAGCATGAGGGCACATCTTCATGCAAAATATATATTTCTTCTGTACATCATTGATCAGCTGATAAAAGCTACGTCGTCATTCTATTATTATATATATATAATTATATATATATATATATATATATATATATATATATATATATATATATATATATATATATATATATATATATATATATATATATATATATATATATATATATATATATATATATATATATATATATATATATATATATATATATATATATATATATATATATATATATATATTCATAGTTGGGTCCAACTACTTATATGTTAACTGTTGTGATAAGAAAGTTAAAAAAATAAAATATACGTTTCATTCAATTCACTGTTGGACTCCATTTTTATTTTCTTCTTTTTTTAATATTGCTGCGTTGAAGATCATCTCATTTTTTTTAGCCAGAGTCGTCTGACACACTTATTATGATATAAGAATATATTGTAATAACTATAAATATAATTATAATAATTGTTAATATTAAAAAAGATAACAAACAGGGACACCAAATGTGAATGTTGAAGAAGTTTGAAAAATAAAATTCAGTTGGAAAATTGAAATGAGGCATAACTTCACATACGCTAGTTCAGATATGAACATCAACACATAGATTAAATTAAAACACTAATATCTGTCCTAATGACCTCACAACTAATACCAGTTACAAATTTTTTGAAGTCTACAATTCCAATATTACCTATTGATATATATATATATATATTAAATAAGACAGCTTCCCTACCCACAAAAATATTATGGTTACTTGTTTTTTTAATTTAATTTTAGAAAGAGTTTTAGAAAAATAACATTTATTTGTAAGTTTGACAGAATAGCCAAAATGCAGACTTGTTGATTTGTCTTTCATTTGTAATCGTTTGTCGTTCTTCGTTCGAGAACGACCTAAAATTTGAAAAAAAAAAAAATATATATATATATTCGTTTAAAAAAATCATAAATTTCCTTTCTAAAAAATGTCATTTTTTAAAGAATGATGAGGGAAAAAATTTCCTCTCTAAGAAAAAGTCGTCACTTTTTTTCAAAATAACGAACGATAAACGACGAACGATAACTTTTGATAAATGACAAACGAACGACAATTTTTCGTTTTTGGCTTTTAAAAAAAAATCATGAGGAAAAATTTCCTTTAAAAAAACGTCGTCCATTTTTTTTTTCAGAATGACGAAAGACAAACGAACGATGAACACGAACGATTCAATCTCAAAATGAACAATGAACGACGAAGGATAACTTTTGGTGAACCGACAATTTTTCTCGAACGTCAACAAGTCTGCCAAAATGTATTCCTAATTACATCCGGAGTTCTTACGTGGAAGGGGATCAATGTCTATCTTGTTGTAGTTAAGATGAAAAATTATTGCTCCTTTCAGAACAATCCTATTATAATTATATTGACACACAAACAAGCATTCACTTTTATATCACGACTAAAGCCTTCTTCGAAAGATTTCTATGTCCATAAAACTTTTAACGATGATTTTCTTTCATTGTCTATGCATAGTTACTATGGCAATTGCATATAGGTAGGTATGTGGTTAACTACAGAGAAAGAGAAAAAGTCAATGGTAACCGCAAGTGACTAACTTCAATTACCATCAACTGTAATTATATTCTGAAAAACTTAACCAACAATATTTTTTAGATCGTCCTTATCCTTAAATCGTGTCCCTGTGCAACGAAGAAAAAAGAAAAAAAGTGCTGAGATTGCGTTTGGCACAATCCTTTTTTTGGATTTTAATGAGTTAATGAGCTGTTTGGGGAGCCAGATTATTATGGAGAATAATTAAATGTATTCAATATTAGCTGAGGATTTTCTACATCTAATAAATACTTTTATTGCTAGGCTTTTTGAATAAATGAACACGTTTGAGTCGACACTTCTTCGGTTTATACGTTACTAATGTACAATATTTAAAAATATGAGGGGGAATATCAAGAAAAAAAACATTAAATGTTCATAAAACTAGTCAATCCAATATTTTTTTGTCGCATGGAAGTGAAGAAAAAATTCTATAAAATATATCCTTATGATGTTTTTTAATGGTTGCTATTTTATTGCAAGAATTATTAACTTATTCAAACTAAATATTTTTACTCTTTGTTCATTCTAAACAAAATATTAGTCAATATTCTATAGTTTTCTAAGGATTCATAAATGTTTTTAAGCTTTTGGGACTGTTGTTTCAAAAGCTTAAAGCTATGTTTCAAACGTCGCTCATACTGTAGGCTTGTTTAATCAGTATTTTCAAATTTCTTAATTAAGTTTAATTTTAATTTGAGTAAGTCTTATTTCATTTGCTGAAGTACAAACAATATATACTTTTTACTATATAAATTTATACCCGAAGATATTATTAGCCCGTCATTTTATATTTGTATTGTTCATGCAATATGTAATTAATATATGTTATATGTATTATAAAGAATTATGCTGTTAATAAAGCTTGAAAAAAAGTACTAAATACAAAATGCAAGAGTATATATACATATATATATATATATATATATATATCTATATATATATATATATATATATATATATATATATATATATATATATATATATAGATATATATATATATATATATATATATATATAGATATATATATATATATATATATATATATATATATATATATATATATATATATATAATATATATATATATATATATATATATATATATATATATATATATATATATATATATATATATATATATATATATATATATATATATATATATATATAATATATATATATATATATATATATATATATATATATTCTCTTAAATACTAAATCCTTTTAAGGATACATGCTATAGTATTCAAATAAAAATAAATATTCATTTATTTATTTCAATTGCATTATACATTATATTTCCAATATCAGCATTGACTAACTTAAGTGGTATGTTAGGTAATCAAAGAGTTGTCCATCCCCCATAATAATAACATTGCTCACTAATATATCAGAGGACAAAAATATCATTATTTTTTACGACAAATCGAATCCATTAAGATAAAATAGATGAAATCAAGAATCATAATTAATGTTATGTCATCTAAGCAATGGAATTATCCACTCCGTAACACAAATATACGTATTTATCATGATGGATCAGATTACATACATTGATTGATTATTTCAATTATTTACGCCTCAGAGTGAAAGAAGCGTTTAATATTTTTTGAATGAAAAAAACCTTCTCCTAACACGCAATACACTTTTTTGTAATTGTACTATGAAGTAATGTGTACACTCATTTAGTTGTAAAGCTGATTTGTAGTGGACCAAGAAACCGCTAGATGTCAAAATTATTGCTTTCCTCTTCATTGAATGTCAACTTTATTATTATGTTCATGAAGGACTGGCCTTTCGACCAATAATCGTGGCTATTCTCCAAAAGAGGAAAATCCAATTCAAAATGATAATGAAAGAGTATTTTTTAATAATTAGTAACAAAAAAAATGTAATAATTATTTAGAGGAAATTATACCACTACTTTTTTAAACTTCAGGGCTTATACTTCTGTTTCTTCGAACTCCTAGAATGCTGAGCTGCAGGGAGGTCTCTCTTCAGACTCTAACAGTAGTTAGCCATCATGGCTGCTTCCCAACGACCCTTAAACCTGGTCTCCATCTCCTTTATGTTCTAATGAAATCTCTCTCCCTGCTATGGATTCAGAGTGAAGCCAATGCAGGCGAAAGCTTGGTGGTGTTTGGCCCGCCTTCTTGAGTGTTTGGGGGATGGGAGACTCCCCCCAGGTTCATTTGGGCTCGCTTGGGTGGTATTTTCATAGCATGCACGGTGGCTACTGTTGAAATGGTGCACTGTTTCAGGAGGAGGGATGGAGGGCAGGTGGATCCCCCCCCCCCCCCCCGGGATAAAGGACGATGGCGGATCAATGGGCTGACAACTGCACGTCTCCCATCAAATTGGTATCATTGTGATTTTTGGCTGGTGAAAGGATTATGTTGTTGGTGTCTTGTCTTTGTCTTGGCAGTACGCTCCTGGGCTCCTCGGGGGGCGGCAATGAGTTTGAAGAATGTGGTTGGGTGGCTGGAAGGGAGGTCGTCCCAATCTATCTTTTATATAGTTAATTAATTGTTCTGCTACCAAAAACGATGGATTCACTTGATAAGGAGACTGACAGATATAATAGGCTAGTAGGTAAACAGGGCAACGGCAATGACTCTCACTGGAGTCAATTCCCTCCTCCGGGGTGTCCGACACGTCATCTTCATTGATGCAGATGGAATACGCCAACAAGCCATTAGGAAGAGGAGGGGGGGGGGGGGGGAGTAATGTTCTGTCTATCTCCATCACATCATCCTCTTTGATACAAAGAGGATAGGCTAAACACCCTCTGGGGAGTTATGTCCTCCTAGGGTTCCTTGCTCCATGCTTCATCCGAGGCTCCGTCACGGCACATTCTTGTCACAAATGATGTGTACGACGGCACAGACAAATCAGTCATTTGGAATCCTGGATTTCCACGAATATAGCATTCAAATACCAATGAAAGGGTAAAATGTCTCTTATTATTTACCTATGTTGTGACGGCAATATTTTTCTCTTTCTGTCTCACTGGGTGACTTTTGAATTTAACTAAAAAAAGGCAAAATTTAGAGGACAAAAAATATTTATTTGTTATTTTTATTAAAATAAAGCAGTTTAAGGATCACGAAGCATATCAAATTAAAGTTTGATAACTGATCTTCATGTTCATATGAAGTTTATTTTGTAAAATATTTTTGTGGGAAACCCTTCATTTTTTGCACCAAATGACAAATATTTTAAGGTCTAAATATGTCAGAGGCGAAGTAAAAATGAAATGAGTAATTTGATCTAAGTTCTATCCAATTATTAATATTTATTTTCAATACTTCAGTCCTTGTATGTCCAAAAAGGCTCTGAATCGAAAAAGTGCTAAAAATTTGAAACCCATATTGTTCGGAATTCGTCACTAACGAAGATCATATTCGGAATCAATGGACAAAACTCAGTTAGAATTAGTAAAATGAGTCCGGCCTAAATTTGGCTGTCGACCAGTGTAATATTCCATAACATGTACAAAGCTTATTGTAAAATCTAAAAATCACTTTTTATTATTCAAGGATAAGAGAATAAAAACTATTATTCATATAGATTGATATCGTGATTCAAGTTTGAACCCATGAGTCCTTATTATCCTATTAGCAGATAATGACCAATGATGCAATTCCAAAGAATATTCATGTCCCTAGTCTGGCCTTCCATGCGTGTTCAATAATAATCATTACATAGTTTTTTGAATAATTATGATTTCATAGGTTCAATTATCCAGGAAAGATAATGATGGTACTGTAGATATGGCATCCGTCCATCTATTTAATTAATCAACCATCTGATTAACGTTGCTAGGATAAAAGTGCTATTAAATTGTTTCTACTCAAATTCAAATATATATAAAATATATCCTATCGGATACAATTCTATCGATCCAATAGGCAAAAACAAAACAAAACAAAACAGAAAGTATGTAAAATATATATATATAATTTCTTATTTTAACAATTAGTGAGTTCTCTTGCATGACGGTAGATAGTTTCGTAAATACAAAAGGACGTCCAAATCCATTGGTTAAAATATCATAGAAAAGCTTTAGCAGAACTGATGGTTAGAGAAATATTCGTTCTCCAAAACTCATTTTTAAGTATCAATTTTTAAGGACTTATACTCAAATTCTTTTTATGCCTCTTATCATCAAAATAAACGATCTGTGAATCTGCAATTTATCTAAACAAAATAAATAAATTAGAAAAGATACTGGGTTTCTCTAACGGTTCTTACTTTTGAGTTGATTTTTACACCCTAACAGGCCTTCTTTGTAATGAATACGTATTTCCATCCACCGATTTTTTATCATGTTCTTAACAGAATCCAAATTATATATATATATATATAATTGCAATTGGACCCTAGAGTATTTGTACCTTTTTCTTCCTATAGGGAATACGAATACAAGCGTGGCCATAAATATAGATATGTTTATCATTAATTCAATTACTAATGTAACTAGAGGCATTATATCTACTCAGAGAGTGCAAACCTCCGCCGTCACGGGGTCCTTATGAGCCTTCCAAGGCGGATTTTTCACGACTGGGGCGGCGTAGAGGGACGGGGAGGGTTCCCCTCGACGGAAATTCCGAGAAGAAGACGCTCCCGGCACCCGATTTTACAGCACAGCGACATCTATTGGCAGAGTAGGCTAACTTGAAGTATTTATTAGTATTTAGCTCGTTTTGCATCTTAATTCTGCACTTAGAGATACCAAAATTTAATCACTTCTGGCTTTTGGCATTCCCAACAATTCCACAAAGTTTCATCCGAATCCGTTCAGTACTTTTGAGTTATCCTGCTCACAAACAAACCAACCAACAAACCAACGCCAGTGAAAACAATACCTCCTTCGGCGGAGGTAATTATATAAATACTATTATATCACCATATGTTAACTTGCAAGCTTAGCTTTTCAGAAATCAATTGCATAATTAATACCTTTCATTTAATTACTAAATTAATATATTCAACTCATTTAATAGTCAATGTTCTAGTGTATTAAAAAGGGCAATATGTGCTACTTTCTTAGCGTCCATCCAATTCCATGTAAAAGGGATATAATACGCCAAATAACATCGTGGACTCTCCGCGTAATTGATAAAGACACCCCATCAAACATATGATTTTTATGCTTGAATATCACATTGTTTAATAAAATAAGACATATCAAAAATGTTTCTAAATATTCGTTAGCAAATATTAATATGAGATATTGAGAAATCATTGATTGCTTCCTGTTTCGATTTTCTTCTTCAATTGATTTCCTCATATTAAGGTTGCCTAAATGGTAAAGTATCAGTCATGTGTGAGAATCGTTGATAGAGTATTAAAAAAAAAATTAAATATGACATCAAGAAGCTTTAAAATAATTACCTCCGCCGAAGGAGGTATGTTTTCACTGGCGTTGGTTTTGGTTTGTTAGTTTGTTGGTTTGTTGGTTGGTTGTTTGTTTGTTTGTCAGCAGGATAACTCAAAAAGTACTGAACGGATTCGGATGAAACTTTGTGGAGTTGTTGGAAATTCCAAAAGGAACAAGTTATTAATTTTTGCATCGCTGAGTGCAGAATTAATATGCAAAATGGACTAAATACTAATAAATATTTCAAGTTAGCCTACTCTGCCAATAGATGTCGCTGTGCTGTGAAATTGGGTTCCGGGAGCGTCTTCCTCTCGGAAATTCAGTCGAGGGGAACCCTCCCCCGTCCCTCTACGCCGCCCCAGTCGTGAAAATCCGCCTCGGAAGTCTCATAAGGACCCCGTGACGGCGGAGGTGTGCACTCTCTGAGTGTATATATGCCTCTAGTTGTGCATTATTTTAAGGATCTGAATAATACATACATTTTAGCACGAAGGACTATATATAAAAAATTTGTATACAACTTATTTATCAAATAATACAAAATCATTTACAATTCTTCTGATGGTGGAGGCGAGGGATGGGAAGTATTTTAATTTTTTAGACGCCGAGTCCAGAGGTTCGTCGATGGAGAGGGTAGATAGAGGTCCAAAACTACGGATCTATTTTCAGCTGATACTAGCATTTGTTTAATGTCGAAAGCATTTCTAGGATCCTCAGTGGTTATTTTCCTAGCGCTGAAGGTCTTCGTGTTTAGTACTGATGAGTATTTTTATTTTTGTTCAATCCAAATAAAATAGCCGCTTATTTTTTATACAACTTTTTTTGTTTATATTATTTAATATGACTCTTTTATCCATCTATAAGTACTATTTTTTACGTGTTTTATTTATTTATATATTTTAGACTAGTTACAAATGTAACTAATATGCCCATGGCAAAATAAACTCGATTAACACACACTGTTTTAAGCTTCCCGCAGTGGCAATACAGTACCAATGATCCAGGCCCGGCGGGATGGGCGGCCTGAGGGGGGCCAGGCCCGCCCACCGAGTGACGTGGGCCCGATTTTTTATGAATGTGTCATATGTGCACTCTATAACAACTGTAGCCCCCCCCCCCAAAGCCTGGGCCTGCTGCCGGGCCTGCAATTATCGATTAGAGAGGTGATGTTATTGCTAGAAGTACTGCTTTGGGCTTTAATGTGTTAATTTATTTTGCTTTTAGATTAGAAAATTTATATTATTGAATGATGAATAATATTACCTTCAAACTTCTTATCATATAATAATTTCTATGCTTTCCTTCATAGTTTTATGTGACTTAGAAGGTCCCACAGGAGAGAACAAAATTGGAGGAAATAATAAAAATAGATTAGATCTAAGAACACTAATTTAAAGCGTGAAGATATTAGTTTTTTGTCTTTGCAATTTTTATCACTGTTTTTCCTTTTGGCCCTTAGGAAGGCAAGAAGGCTTCGTTTCTTTTCTTATTTCTAACGGGGCCAATTGAATGAAGAAGCTCCCCCCAACGTTGAGTTATGAGACTAGATAAGACAAGGGCAAAAACAAGAGAAAATTTGAGAACGTTTCAGACATGGTGATGATGATCATAACACGTTGTTGCTACACTTGTACATCTAACTAACTAACGCGTTGGCAATGAGTAGATATTGAGACGCGATAATCCGTATGTGTAAGCATTATTGGAGTGGAAGCCAAAATAATGTGTGGGCAAGCCACATGTTGAAATAGGTCTACATTAATATGTATATAAACACATGCACAATTGATGCATTTGAGTGACGAAAGCTTTCATATCTTTTTTTTTCTTAGAATGCAAAAGAATCATATATAGTATGTACAACTTTAAAAATGCATTACTTCAACTCTTCTCTACAACTTTAAAACCACGCTCCAACAATCCACAGACGCTATGGAGACTGTGCTTTCAAACATCAAAAGCATTTGAGTAGGAAATCATCTACTTTGCGACACCTGTATTGTCCAAGAAGTATCATAATTTTGGTAGCTCCTTCAAATCAATCTTAAAATCTACTTATGTATTATCTTGCAATCCTGGATTCCTGATCTATCGGAGAGGCAGTAGCCCTTGATAAAGGCTTGTTATGGATTTTGATGTTTATTCAAAAAATCCAATCAATAAAATAAAAACATTACCAAGATTAATATATTCTAACAATCAAATTACTCCTTCTATTTCTTTAAAGTATTTCAAGTATTTTAGCAGGAAAACTATTTTTTGGGCACCCTGAATTGCTTCTACATTAGGTATAAATAAAGGATTGAATATTGGCTGAATATCTTTCAGGTAAGCGGGAAATTTTGAATTCAAAAAATAAAAACAATGATAATTTGAAGAAAAAAAAATTATATATACATATATATGAATATGTATATAAGTATCCTCTAAGCCAGGGGTCACCAACCTTTTTGTAACTGAGGGCTACTTCTTGGGTGTGGATTCATGTGAAGGGCTACCAATTTGATATGCGCTTCTGAATAACAAATTTACTCGGTTTACCTGTATGTTATTATTACTAATTAGGATATTCCCCTGCTTAGATTATTTTCATAAAGAATTCACAATAATCATCAATAATGACTTTAAAAGGAAGAAAAATTGTTGCTTTATTTCAAAACATTTCAAACAACTCCTTAGATTTGCAAAAGGAACTAAAATCATGGATGACAATGCACCATTTACATTAAAACAAAATTATAGGTTAGTATCTTAACATGCGTGACATAGCCTATTACTTATGCACACAAACAAATGACATTTTACTTATCTTTTACAGAAATGAATTCACCTTCATAGTTATACAACAAAACTAAACTATTATATTTTTGAAATATCTTACAATCTTCAGAAATACATTTTAATGGGAGGCTGACATTGCATGCTGGCCACCCATACTGTGTTATCTGGGCTGTAACTTGAAACTGCAATTCTGAGTGAATCTTGCAAATGTGTATCTGTGAGCCTTGTTCTGTGTCTATTTTTGATATTTTGATAATTCATGTCAGAAAGGCTGATTCACAAAGGTAAGTTGAACCAAACAAGCTAGCCACCTTCATAGCTGCTGTGCATAGACCACTAAACCTTTCTATATCAACAAGGCCCCAGAAGTTTTATGTAGCCTTATGGCCTCGGTGGATGTCATTTTGTAAAGTCACTATTTCCATTTCCATCTGCCCAGCATCCAAGCTAAGCATTTCAATTAGTTGCTCAGCAATGCACGTTGTGTCCACGTTCATAAAAGGATTTGAAATGAAGGACACACATGGCTCCAGCTTATCAATGTCACAAAACCGACTTTCAAACTCTAGCCCTACCTATTATGACTTGAGAGTACTTCTCAGCAACTTTGCCAAACTCTCAGACGCAGAAACATTGTCTTTCAGCACCTCTGCAAAGAGGGGAAATGCAGGACCTTTTTCCTCTGTAATGCGCAAAGAAAATGTTCATCTGGGCTTTAAACGCATTTAAGCACTGATCTTGTCTGCAACAGTCTTTCCTTTTCCCGCAGCGCACGGTTCAGATTGTTCAGTTTTCCAGTAATGTCTGTCAGAAATGTCAGGTCAAGTAGCCACACAGTGTCTTCCAGTATAGAGGGTCTTCGTCTCTAGATTTCATGAAATCCTTGATCTCGCTCAACAGCGACAAAAACCGAAGTAAAATCCGCCCTCTGCTGAGCCATCGGATGTCCGTGTAGAGTAGCAGTCCCTGTATTCAGCCGACAGCTCCTTCAACAGTGCTTTGAAACTTCGGTGCTGTTTGCTTTGGAGCGGATGCTATTTATGATCCTCACAACAGGAGTCATAACGTGCTCAAAGCCGATCACCTGAAAAATTAAATATGCGCATTTAATAGGTATATAATTGGGCCTCGAACAGGACAGCAACAAGGATGAAATATTTGAAATACAAAATTTAAAAAACGCACCTTTGCGCACAACGGCTGTTGATGAATGATACAGTGGTACCGTACAAATTCGGGAATGCTGGATCACTTTTACAGTGCACAATGAACCCTACATGCCGTCCGTTCATCGCAGGTGCCCCGTCTGTCGTGATTGACACCAACTTTTGAAGTGGATATTTTTGATGTTGAAGAACTCCTTCACTGTATTGTAAATATCAACACCCCTCTTTGTGATTTTTAGAGGGAGTAATGTAAGAAGTTCTTCTTTGTAAAAAAAATCTTTAAAGACCATGCGAACGAACATCATAAGCTGCGCATTACTGCTGCTGTCGATTGACTCTTCGCATTGAATGCTGAACCACTTGCACTCCGCGAGATCCCGATCCAGCTGATCAGTCAAATTGTCAGACATAGTTGTCACTCTTCTGGCTATTGTGCTTGCCCCCATTTGAACATCAGACAGAGACGAGAACACTTCCTTCCCATATTTCTCATCTTGAAACAAGGTGTTGGCAACTATCATCATTGTTTCTTTGAAAAGGTCTCCATCTGTAAATGCCTTCTTCCTCTTAATTAGATGTTCTGTTGCTTTTTGAGATTTTTTCGCAGGCCTTGTGAAAAAAGATTGTTGTCTACACAAGCCTGATTTTAGCTCACCTACTTTTTCAACCCGTAGAGCGCTGCCCGGTGGGTAGTTAGCATCGTAGCTTAGATGGCTGGTCTTGAAGTGTCTCTCAACGTTGTGGCGCTTTGGTATCGCCACAGTCAACCGGCAAATAGACACACACATGAATCTTTTACAGTCGTAAAAAAGAACTCATTTTCCCAGTCACTGTTAAAATTGTATGTTCTCTTTCTTTTTTCTGTCATGTTTTTTGATTCATCTGTTCCTCTTCTTCTGAACCAGTACCTTAGACTAGGAGAGTCTGGACGACCGACTGCTGAGTCATAACAAACAGCTGACTAACTTCCATAACAAAACAGATTTAATATAATAAATTAGTAGGTAACCATTAAATGTTATTTCATGAATCAAAGGGAACATAATTTAATGTATAAAGATGGCAGTTTAATTAAATTTGCTATAAATTGTAATATTTTTAATATTTTGCCACTATTTTTAGCAGAAATAGCATTTGTATGTTGAATAACAATATTATTGCATGTCTGATTATATTCGTAATTTGGGCAATCCTCCATCAATCACGAAACCTTTTTTGTTTTTATATCTCTGGGATCTATCAGCAAAATAGGTTCCTCGTAATACTTTACTCATTATAAGTGCACCAATGATCGTTCCGGAGTCCAAGAACGAATTGGAAGCGTCCCACATATTGTCATCGGAGAAACCTTGTGTCTCCAGGCAATTCATTCCTACATAGCACAAACATTTTCGTCACTATAGCAGATTAGCTTTAGGAGTAAATGAGGCAACTGGACTCCATGTGCTGAAGGGTGGTCATCTAATCCGTATATTACGAGGAACCTATTTTGCTGATAGATCCCAAAAATATAAAAACAAAAAAGGTTTCATGATTGATGAAGGATTGCCCAAATTACGAATATAATCAGACATGCAATAATATTGTTATTCAACATACGAATGCTATTTCTGCTAAAAATAGTGGCAAAATATTAAACATATTACAATTTATAGCAAATTTAATTAAATTGTCATCTTTATATATTAAATTATGTTCCCTTTAATTCATGAAAATAACATTTAATTGGTTACTAAATACAAATACCTACTAATTTATTATATGAAATCTGTTTTGTTATGGAAGTTAGTCAGCTGTTTGTTATGACTCATCAGTCGGTCGTCCAGACTCTCTTACTCTAAGGCACTGTTCTGAACCAGCCTGAACTGTCAAACTTGTGGAGGTTTGACGTCACAAATTGACAATAACAAAGACATAACGGAAAAATATACATACATCAGTCACACAACTAAACAAAACTAATAGACATGATAACTTTACTTAAGTATTACTATTTTGAGAATGTCTTTGCGGGCAACTCAAGTAGTCTACGAGGGCGCCATGGCGCCCGCGGGCGACGTGTTGGTGGCCCCTGCTCTAAGCCTATATATATATATATATATTCTCAATTTAAGACACCGTTTTAAAATAATTTATTTAGAATAAAATTATATTTTTTTAATATTTATATAGGATGTTCTGAAAATGGATCAATAAAATGATTTTAGTTGTTTAAGCTTTTAACCGCTTGAATGCAAAGCCCTTCTTGACTTTTGTATCATTCTTTTTAGGAGTTCAAAATGATAAAAAATATTGTGTGGACATTTATTGATTCGTACTATATTAGCCCAACAATCTGAAGAAACTATATATATTATAAGGTGAATGTAACAGACTTAATCACAGATGGAATCATTATACTATAAGAATGTTATGACAATTATTTCTTACAACGTATTCCTAAAAGAAAGTAGCAAAATGATGGAGCAACTTTATTTGTATGAATAAAGAACTGTTTTTCTCTTTCATTTCTTAAATGTACTATTTCTTTATACCAATCAAATTAGTTGAGCAAGAGCGTTTAATCCCACAATGAAGAGGATATATGGGCGCAATAAAAACGATAATTACACAGAGTTTAAAGAGAGCTTTCGTAAGGAAAAAATGATGTCATTAACTACCTAGCAATTATATATCCTATAGGCAATTATACTTTCTTCATAGCCTTAAGAGATACTTTTAAATATACCACTGGGTCACACATTTGAATCCAGATTAAGTTTCTTTTTCGCCAAGTACATAACGAGGATAAGACTTACTTTTCAAAATATATTATTGATGTTTACGAATTGTTCTTGCATTTTTTTAAATATTATAGATAAATATAATATAAAACCTTAAAAGCTGTTTGGGTATGAAAATAATATATATATATATATATAATTATATATATATATATATTTCAAATTGAACAGGACTATTTTGTATAACGTAAATTCGTAGGAAAATCAAGTGCAACATTTTTGCTTCTGCGAACGTCTTTGCATGTCGTCGCAGCTATGAGTTTCATAGTCGAAATAAAACTTATTTACAATTTATACTCAACATAACTATGGAATAAAATAAAAGTTGAATCATGTATCAAAAATTCATATCCAAAAAACCAATCATCATATAAGAAAGAACAATATTTGTAACAACTTTGGGGTCTTTGCAGTTTTCTTTTTTCAGTTAAATGAGTGTTATCCTGGCAATGGTATAGCTGGGCCTCCGAGGCAGACATTGTCATTGCTCTTTCACCCAACGTCATGGGTAAGTTGTAAACTCTGAGACTTTTTCCATAACGTTAAAGAGCGAAAGAAAAAGATACATGAATAATTAAGTATACGGTTGGTCATATCGAATAATGTATCACTTCATTCCTGACTGATGATGTTTACAATAATTCAGAGATAAAGATTTCATTTTAAGTAAATAAAGTGTCTCTATGAAAGGAGATATATCGTCATTGTCGAATTCTTTGAATGATCTTTTTAAAATTGTTCATATATATATATATATATATATATATATATATATATATATATATATATATATATATATATATATATATATATATATATATATATATATATATATATATATATATATATATATATATATTATATATATATATATATATATATAACGCATGGAGGATACTTAAATGCTCCTCCGATGTTATCATATTTGGATCATCGCTCTGATTTAAGAGAAGTAGAAAATGGAATAAAATGGAGTTACCAACTGAAAAAGTATTGTTTAATGGTGAGTTTGCTAGAAATACGATAGTGTGGAATCCTTAGTAGTAATGTCAGCCGTCACAGCACTCATTATGTACGTCTTGAGCCTCAGTTCTTGTGAAAACAATAAAATAGCTATCGTATAGTCGCGAATAAACATATGTTTTAAGCTAGTAATCCAGTTATCTTTATTTTTCTTTATCTAATAATCAGAGCAATGGTCCATTGATCGTCATGCATGATAATGCAAAATATACATTCATCAACAGTCGCTGAAGGTGGCTTTATAACATTAATTTTTTATAGATCACTATTAGAATACTCCATGTGAAAGTAGTCGTAAATTGCATGGGGCACATAAATTGTGTTTTTAAATCTAATCCCATCATCCCTGAATGGATGTTCTCATCTAAAAGCACCAAGTGAAGTATTTCTGATTTAATAACTGCATTTTTATTATTAACTGTTATTTTCTATCAATCAATCACGCATGAGAAAAAAAAGGTTGATATCCATAGTTAGGACCTTAAGATCAAGACCATCTCCTTCTTCCTCTTCTTCTTTGTGTCATACGGGTCAAAATATATATATATTCAATGTATTATACAATTTGCAACCATAGAGATATTAAGATATATAGAACTTATTGGATTCTCCAAAGAAATACGTCATTGTGCCCAATATAAACAAATCTTTCTATCTTGCTGATTAGCTAACGATGACGTAGATCAAATTACTTTGTATATATTGGGCACAGGCGAAGGCTGAATGATGTTTCTCTGCTGTGGAAGGGAATAAGTTCTTTATATCTCTATGTTGGCAACCTCATTTTTGATTTTTGTACAAAAGAGACCATCTGCCATTGGGGCATTCAAGGCTGAAAGGAGCACTTACTTATCTCACATGACCAACGCCATTAAATAGGGAGCCAAGTCATCATCTATCTAAACTTCTCCGTCATTTAATGTCATTGAACTGATTATATGGATGTATTTATGTATACCTATATCATGCCTTAATAAAGGATGCATTAGGGTTTAATGCAGTATATTAAATGCAAGGTATTGAAATAAGTCACTTATGGGGACTTGTAAAAAGTAATGGAGAAAAAGGGGGGCTCTAATAGATATTATGTTGAAATGTACGGTCAATTTGATATTAACTCTTAGGGATGCTTAAATGCAAGGTCTTGCTCGAAAATGGAGTAGATATTTGATATATTCAAGCATTTAATACTGGTCTACAAGTGTTTTGTCCATAAGGATATAAAGATATAGAGAGTTTATTCCCTTCAAAGGAAGAGAAACATCGTTCAGCTGTCGCGTATGCCCAATATAAACAATGTAATTTGTATTACGTCATCGAAAGTAAATAATAGAGATAGAAAGATTTGTTTATATTGGGCACAAAAACGTATGTCTCTGATGAATCCAATAAGGCCTCAATGGTTTTGTCCCATTTCAGCAAGTTGTTTTCCTTTTCTGAACTAGTACATAAAATATAGTCTTAAAAAATGGAAAATGAAAGTTGTCCTCCAACAGACATATTCTGAAACATAACAAAAGGATCAAAGTATACAATAAATAATATGACAAAATGAGCAATTAATGGAGTTTTTAAACTTTTGTTACTTATGTAGGATTTTTAGGATCCTCAAAAGACGAGTTGAAGATGAAGGGAAATATATTATTAAGTCCGTTCTCGTGTTCCAAACAAGACTATTGTCATTCAGAATTCGTAGTGATAACGCGGTCTTTGTTGCTACATAAGATATCATTATACTTATAAAGTATTTTACATAACAGCTCGTAGGTAGGTATTTTTTATAATCGACATCGCGATAATAGACCATCTGACACTCCATTCGTAACTCGGTTTATTTTAGCCAAAAAATAATTCCATATCATTTTTTTTTTCGTTTTTCCTTTATTGCTAAGATAATAGATTAAGATTATATAAAAATAATATGTAAGTAAAATAAACATTATAGTTTATAATAAAAAATCTAAACAAGAGTTATATCAATAAGACATATCATAAGGGTAACTATTTAATATATTTCAATATTATTTCATAACTTTATAATATTCTTTGATTTTGAAGGATAAAATTTGATGACGTTCACCGCAAGAGCCTATGAATCCTCGGGAAACGGAGGGGATCTTGAAATTGAGGGCGGCGTATCGGGCGGCAGCAGATATCATCACAGACCGAAGAATAGACGGCTTTATATTTTTTTTGTCAAACAACCTCTATGTAGACTTTGGAGTTTGACAGAGCAAATTCTATTGCCTGACTTTTTTAAGCATCAAGCATCATTTATGGCTTCATCTCTAGACTCAAGAAACCTTTCCGTAGGGTACCTTTTGAATCAGTAGAAGAGATACTAATCGCAACCCAGAATGAAATGAAGATTATACCGAACGACTGTTATACAGTATGTATCAAAACTGGGATAAATCCTAAACATACGTACACTGAACTACGATGGCGTTTCATCGCCATACAAAGATTTAAGTTCCTCAATGCACTCTTGCCATGATAATCCACGTTTAAAGTTGTGAAAAAAATTAATGACAAATTTTTCATTTTTGGGGGCCTATTTACATTTTCTTAAGTCACTATAAGCAACACACACATGATGGTCGTACATTAAAACATTCACAGTACAATTGTGCTACAAAAATATCAAACTTAACAATGTCAATTGGACCTGGCAAGCTTAGAGCAGCCTACGCATGTGCATGCATTATGAGAGGGACGATATGAATGTATAAGTTATCTGAATATATAACATATTCTAGATACTTTTTCCCCAGCAAAAGAATATTCACTACAAATCTAAAAGTTCATATAGTTATAAGGTTTAATTTTTCTTTTATATTGAATTGAGTTGTGAATATTAATATAGTAGTATTTTAGTTGGTACCTTTTATGCTTGACGCCATGTTTATTCTCATCTCCACTTTATATATTCATTTCCTTTTGTCATCACTTGCGTGCTGACAGTACAATAAACAACATCTATTTATCTACCTACTCTTCTCCACGTTATTTCAATATTAAGCTATAAAAATCTACGAAACTTTCAAAAACATTTTTGAAACACGCAAATATTTTCCCCATTATTTCAACTGTTTAAAATATTATTTAAATAACAAATAACTCGTATATTCCTCTGCACTCAAGATGGTCCTTATAAAATACAAAATAGGCAAAAAGAAAGGATGATATAAACAACTTTTAAAAACTCTATTCTATAAATTGGTTATATTTTATAGCTGAAAGTATCAGTATTGAATCCTATGCGTATACTTTGATTATTCGGTGCGAGAGATTTTTGACGAACAAAGTTAAGGATTAATTCCACATAAATTAAATAGGTATATATAGAATAAATTATGAAAATAACATTATTGCAAAGAAACAAAAAAGATAAACTCATTTAAATCAGGGAGTATCCCTCATGTCCCTACTGGGTGTAAAGTAGAGGTCTACCAATTCATCAGTATGGCCGATTAATCGGCGGCCAATAGTATATTTTTAACACTATCAGTATCGGCAATTTTGTCGCCGATAGTTCGATAGTTTATACAGATATATTTTTTGATTACACTGCTTGTCTTAAATATTAATTGTATTATATAAAAAATACTTTCATTGATGAAAATAAATGAATAAGTTATTTTTCCGGTAAGTGTCATAATAGTCAAGAAGTCACTGATCTTTTAACACAGGTTAAAATATAACCCAAAGTTATTTTTTTTTTCATTACAAAAACGAAAAGCAGTGGTAAAAAATTACATGTTGTTGTTTTTTTCGTCTTTTTTTAGTTTATAAATGGAAGAAAAACTATTGACATATTAATCGGCTATCAAAAATTGGTTCACCTCTAGTGTAAAAGCTAAAATAATTACACTGTCACATAATATATAAAATATATTTAAAAACTCATGATTACATTTCTATATTGATATAGTCTTTTTGTATATATAATATATATATATATATATATATATATATATATATATATATATATATATATATATATATATATATATATATATATATATATATATAATATATATATATATATATATATATATATATCAATTACTATAATATTTTGTAAAGAGTCTACAGATAAGGGCATCTCTACATATTTATAAGCTACATCCTAGAGATTGCATTCCATTACCTTGAAATAGGGTGTAGATTTATATCATAAAACCTTTGAAAGACAATTGTTAGATTGTTTTAATTTCTTTGAGGCAAAAACAACTTCATAAGATGCCCCTTTTTTCTTAATAATTAAACAATAAGCAATATCTTGACTACAATACCATTTATGCCAAAAAAATGAGTGGCCATCATAAAGGTATGTTTACAGAATAAGTGAAGTAATAGACATGGTTCATTATTTCCATGTCCTGTTCATATAAGACTTTGCTTTTATACCCTTTTATGGAATGCATAACTTTTTATATGTTGGAAGATATTTTAACTAATTGCAGTTGCAACTTTATTCCTAGTATAATAGGCAGAGATACGGATATTAAAATTCAATCTGTGAAATTATCCTTGGATTTAATTAATATTACTTGATTTAGTTTTAATGCAATAGTTACATCAAATCTTAAATAAGGAATTAGGTGCATCATTAATAGATTACTTACAGATAAATTTGTAAATGAGCTTTTTTAATTTTTTTAATCAATAATACATCATATATAGCAAGATTCATAAACACATGTTTCCTCTGAGGAACACTCTTCGAATTTTATATTCGATTTATACCACGTTTGTGGCATTCGTGCATTGCCCGGGAGATGGGAATTATTCATCAAACGATTTGAAACCATCTGCTGAAGGTGGATAAAAAAATTGATGTTTGATGCCGCATGTTTTGACAAAAAAAAAGTGTCTTCGGACCAAATCAACACAATAGATATACTGCTGAAACTAAACAAAATCGACCCATTTTTGAAGCGGATGGTGATTGGCGAGTGAAAATTGAATCACATACAACAAAATCAAACGAAAACGGTCGTGATCGAAGCCCGGTGAATCGTCCCAAACAGTGGCCAAGCCGGTATTAATGGTCAGGAAGGTTTTGCGGTGTGTCTTTGGTGGGATTGGAAGGGAATCATCCAATATGAGCTGCTC
>CP045902.1:7124517-7144517 GCA_013387185.1 Caligus rogercresseyi
CAAAAATATTTAGTTTGAATAAGTTAATAATTCTTGCAATAAAATAGCAACCATTAAAACATCATAAATATTTTTATAGAATTTTTTCTTCACTTCCTGCGACAAAAAAATATTGGATTGCTATTTTGTAACATTTTTTTTTTTTTTTTGATATTCCCCCTCATATTTTTAAATATTGTACATTAGTAACGTATAAACCGAAGAAGTGTCGACTCAAACGTGTTCATTTATTCAAAAAGCCTAGCAATAAAAGTATTTATTATTTAGAAAATCCTCAGCTAATATTGAATACATTTAATTATTCTCCATAATAATCTTTCCCCAAACAGCTCATTAACTCATTAAAATCCAGAAAAAAAGGATTGTGCCAAACGCAATCTCAGCACTTTTTTTTTTTCTTCGTTGCACAGGGACACGATTTAAGGATAAGGACGATCTAAAAAATATTGTTGGTTAAGTTTTTCAGAATATAATTACAGTTGATGGTAATTGAAGTTAGTCACTTGCGGTTACCATGACTTTTTCTCTTTCTCTGTAGTTAACCACATACCTACCTATATGCAATTGCCATAGTAACTATGCATAGACAATGAAAAGAAAATCATCGTTAAAGTTTTATGGACATAGAAATCTTTCGAAGAAGGCTTTAGTCGTGATATAAAAGTGAATGCTTGTTTGTGTGTCAATATAATTATAATAGGATTGTTCTGAAAGGAGCAATAATTTTTCATCTTAACTACAACAAGATAGACATTGATCCCCTTCCACGTAAGAACTCCGGATGTAATTAGGAATACATTTTGGCAGACTTGTTGACGTTCGAGAAAAATTGTCGTTCACCAAAAGTTATCCTTCGTCGTTCATTGTTCATTTTGAGATTGAATCGTTCGTGTTCATCGTTCGTTTGTCTTTCGTCATTCTGAAAAAAAAAATGGACGACGTTTTTTTAAAGGAAATTTTTCCTCATGATTTTTTTTAAAAGCCAAAAACGAAAAATTGTCGTTCGTTTGTCATTTATCAAAAGTTATCGTTCGTCGTTTATCGTTCGTTATTTTGAAAAAAAGTGACGACTTTTTCTTAGAGAGGAAATTTTTTCCCTCATCATTCTTTAAAAAATGACATTTTTTAGAAAGGAAATTTATGATTTTTTTAAACGAATATATATATATATATTTTTTTTTTTTTCAAATTTTAGGTCGTTCTCGAACGAAGAACGACAAACGATTACAAATGAAAGACAAATCAACAAGTCTGCATTTTGGCTATTCTGTCAAACTTACAAATAAATGTTATTTTTCTAAAACTCTTTCTAAAATTAAATTAAAAAAAACAAGTAACCATAATATTTTTGTGGGTAGGGAAGCTGTCTTATTTAATATATATATATATATATCAATAGGTAATATTGGAATTGTAGACTTCAAAAAATTTGTAACTGGTATTAGTTGTGAGGTCATTAGGACAGATATTAGTGTTTTAATTTTAATCTATGTGTTGATGTTCATATCTGAACTAGCGTATGTGAAGTTATGCCTCATTTCAATTTTCCAACTGAATTTTATTTTTCAAACTTCTTCAACATTCACATTTGGTGTCCCTGTTTGTTATCTTTTTAATATTAACAATTATTATAATTATATTTATAGTTATTACAATATATTCTTATATCATAATAAGTGTGTCAGACGACTCTGGCTAAAAAAAATGAGATGATCTTCAACGCAGCAATATTAAAAAAAGGAAGAAAAATAAAATGGAGTCCAACAGTGAATTGAATGAAACGTATATTTTATTTTTTTAACTTTCTTATCACAACAGTTAACATATAAGTAGTTGGACCCAACTATGAAGTATATATATATATATATATATATATATATATATATATATATATATATATATATATATATATATATATATATATATATATAAATTATATTTATATATATATATATATATATATATATATAATATATATATATATATATATATATATATATATATATATATGTATATATATATATATAATGTATATATATATATTGATGTTTGAATAGAATGACGACGTAGCTTTTATCAGCTGAATCAATGATGTACAGAAGAAATATATATTTTGCATGAAGATGTGCCCTCATGCTTTCTCCCTTTCTACACACCACAGAGTTATTGACCAATATAGAGTACTTACTTACAATAAAAAGAAACAAAAATCAGGTTCACTGTCCGTGAAGCTGACTTCTTCTATGGCGAGAGGATCAAAGAAGTCACTACAATGCATTCTTAGTTTATTAAAACTTTTTAAAAGGGGAAAATATTGGTCTTTTTCGCAAATAAGAGAAAACTCTAATATTAATCAACTTGGTTTATAATTATGCTTAGGAATGATCTTCATGTTTTAAATTTGACATTGTCTTAATGAATATTTCAACTGCTGATGCTTCATTCTTGCCCTTTCTACATCTGTAAGCACTCTATAGTGTGTGTATGTACTAGTTTATTTAATTCTTGTTATTTGTATAAAAATAATCGCTAGGATTAGCTCGTTTAAAAACATTTATTATGAAATCATGATAAAACTATAAAATAAATACAAAATAATTATAAAGATTTATAATTTTTTTTAAATATATAAGAATACCTAAATACGTTATAGAGCAATTATCCCACAGATTTTTTTATAAAACGCTTGGCCATATCGGTTGTGGATGCTCCGTGTAGATCACCAATTGCGTTTCACATTGTATAGGCGTTCTACAGGGCCATGTTACCGTTATTGGGCAGAGGGACTATTTCTCTTCCTACAAGCACTCTATAGCATTATATATCCATGTTTTGCAATAAATAAAATATAATACATATTACAAAAATACTCACATTGACAATATAATCAATTAAGATATATCCTTTGGGGACGATAACCTTTCTCAAAGGTGCAATCAAGTAAATTTTTAAGTTCTGAAAGCAGAGTATTTGGTTGCATATTTTACAGAATTTAATTGCAAAAGGGAAGTTATTAATATCTTAAGATTTCGTAAATGTATAAATATTCAACTATAAAAGTTTTTCTCTAAAATATTGAAAGATAACGGCAGAAAATCTGAATTTTTTTTGGGGTTACCGTTGACCCAATCGTCCCCAAAGGATTAAAAGCATTAAAAAACATTCTTTTGGAGGGAAAAGTATATCTCACTTAAAACTTACTTTGTTGATTCAAAAAACACTATAACTAGAGTTCGGCGTTCTAAAGCAAACTACTGAAACATTCATGAAGAGGCCTTCAAAGCTCTTACAAACAACTAATAAACACCTTGCGGTAGGCAGGGCACAACATGCGTTGCATTAATGATGCTATTATAGCTTCATTGTTTCCCTGTTAAATAAAACCATTTGTGTAATGGACTTTTAATTTAATTGAGTACCACATTGTTTCAGTGTGTGTGGTGTGTGAGTATTTATATTAAATATAGAAACTTCATTACCGGTGTTTGTGGTTGGTAATCTATAAGGAACAAAGGCTTCTCACAAGAAAAAGAACCTACCATCTTAATTTATGGTAAAAGCTTAAGAATGTGGTTGCAACGAGTTTCCAAGGTGTTATTGTGATATCAAGTAATTGCACATAGTTTTTCATTTAAAATAAATAAATGTATTAAAAGCTCGATAACCGTGTGTGTTAAGGCGCGTTCAACTCTCAATGTTGGGGCGCAGGTTCGAATCCCGAGAGGAATGGTCATTTTTGGTCAACCTCATTGATCCTAGGTTCGAGTGACTAATTTTAATGCTAGTATGCTTATTTATATCCTGTCGGATACTGCAATTCTATCGAACCATATAGGCAAAAAAAAAATTATCTAACAAACACGTCAGACAACTTATAACTTGAAAATACACTAGACTTCTTCTATGACATTTATTAACGTTTGGGACTTTACTGATGTCTCTAAAGGATCTTAGGAAGTTACCATTATTTATTATCTATTTAAACTATGAGAGTTTGAAATTTGCTTAAATTGGAAGTTTGTATTTTTAAAATCAATAAACCAGTCTATAATTGCCATAGAGATTCCATACGAAAAATAATTATTATTTATACTTCAATTCTTTAGACTTAAAGCATATTCAAATGTGTATAAATAAAAATACTGCATATATTATGGTAAGGTTCTAGATATGTTATAAAACCTAAACTACATTAATTATTATTAATGTTGTAAAACGAATTATGCTACAAACTATATTTTTAATTCGTAAAAATAAATAGTTTTACTAGTTAATAATGTTTAATAAAAAATAAGTGGATTTTAGTGTTTATATTCAAGTTTTTCATTAATCTTGACAAAAAGTGTTCGTCTCAGCAGCAAAACCTTTTCACTTACTCTATGCCAACCCTTTACTTCACACGGTACCCAACGATTATATTATTATCTATGTATATTTAGATACCAATTATATATTTTTTTATTAATTCATAATTGATAAGCAAAAATAGGAAGAATTATACACTGTATATATTATATTTTCTCGACATATCTCAAATTATTAAAGCTTACAAACAATTTTGCAAAGCTATCGTCCTATTCGGTCTTGGCAGATCTCTTTCTACAAAATCTAGAGCAATTAATAGTCCTTTTTTAATGCCAAAGCTCTTATAGCTAAAAATTTAGCATCTCACTCTCCTATCAGTCCGTGGAAGGTAAGGGCAATTATTTTAGCGGCTGCGGCAAGATACGCGGCGTTGGACCTCAAGATCCCCTCTGTCACGGATGGAAAGTGGATTGGACAGCTGATGTGGTAATTTGTTACTTCCCCTCATTGTTCCCATCTTTATGGAAAATTATTAAAAACTTTTACGCCAATTCAAGGATTTAAAATAGCAAGGTTTATCGTTTATTTATGTTGTTTTCATTTGGTCAAGTTATTTTATTATAATTGTATTTTAGTGTTTTGTTCATATTTGTTGTTTAAATTTTAAACTAAAAGGCTTAAATATATTTTTACGCATAATATCATTTTCTTACATTTTCTTTTTTATGTGCTTGTATATATTTTTATGAATGTGGAATAAAAAAGAGCCGAATATTTGTTTGCATTGGTTTTTATTTTATATATGTCTTTTATAAGGTTATCGATCATTAGCATATTCGTAGATAATTTATATTAATTATGTGCATATTCGGAAGGAAGGGGCTTAAAAAATTGTCAGAATACAAAAAGAAAATAATGACATATGAAAAAAGATTAAAATAGATTGATAATCACGTTTTTGAATGAAACGCTCTTAAATATTATCCAAACAATTTTAAATACTAATAATAGCTACATCTTTTTCATCACTCCATTCATATAAATTTTTTTGTATAGTATTTAAGTGTATTCGAAGTACTTGCACACTAAGTACTTCTACAGTTTTTTTAGTATTTCATTATTTTCCTCTTATTGATCATTCTTCTTCACTATTTTCTCTAACATCATCTGACTTATAAGTAAATTAAATTTTTAGGCTCTCAATTTGTAGTAAATTGTACATCCTAATTACGTCCTCAAATATTTTAAAGAACATTCTCATCTTCCCAAGATTAATTATCCTTAATTCACACAACCCCAATGTAATTTGGTCAGTACCTTAGAAGGCATTCTCGCCGACCTCTTTAACTCTTAGGTCAATGTCAAGAACATAAAGGCCTTCCCTTACAAAAATGTATTCCTCCATAACTTGTAGCTTGACCATAAAGATCCTTGTTAAGCGTTCTTGTAAACAAGGCAATATGTTTTTTTAAACAAGCTCGGAATGAATGTACATATGAGTATGATCGTAAATGATAGCCCCAGACGAAAGGATTGAATGTCTTTTTATTTGTTTCATAACTCATTTGACAAGTCATCAGATAATATATATTCTTTAGTTGTTTCTCAAAAAGGAACTATGTAATATGTATTATGTAACCTGTTGATAGCGCACTTTTATATGGGGTTGTCCCGAGTAAATTTATAAGAGATGCTGAATACTCTACAAAATAATTGTTTCCTAATGTGTTTTCAACACAGCGCATTCAATTAAAAGCCTACATTCTATGTGTTTAAAGTATCATTTGTTGGATGGTTTGTTTAGTACTTTTGTATACATAAATAAATCAAAATAGTTAAGTTATATATTATGAGTTTTATGTCTATTAAAAAATAACCTGAAACAGTAAAGGCAAAAATGCCTTGTTATTATAATAGCAGATGATAAAACTTGGGCTCTTGGACAGGTTTAAATTGTTCATTAAATGTTCCTTTAGACTTTTTGCAATTCTATGGCCTTTTCAGTGAGAAACAGCTTAATTTTAATATTACAAATGACAAAATCATCCCATTTTGTACCTTTTGAAAACATGAGTGTCCTATTATATCATATAGTAAAAAAATACACCTCATACGCTTTTTAAGGTATTCATTCCACTAATGACATTTCACATATTTGAAATTTGTTGCTAAGTAGGACAACAGCAAATAAAAAAAATCACTTTTCTTTAAAAGGACTTTGATGACTTATAAAGGTTGTCCTACTTTTTGAAACAATCGCTTTGGGAATAGAAAAGCGAAAATTATGGATAAATATCCAGATAACTCACCAAATGTTTTTTTAATATAAAAGTTTATACTTAAAATGACGTCTCTGGATTACCTTTGACTCCTTCAGTTCAGAGGCTGAGTATTTTTCTTCCCATCTCTTATTCTGTATGCCAGGGCTATTCAATTAGTTTTCCAAGTGGGCCACATTTGGAATCCAAGAACTTGAGCTGGGCCGCAAAATTTCCGCGGCCACTTTTTTTCAATAAGTCTATTATTATGTTTTTTATTTAACATTAGGAGTATTAGTATTATTAGGCCGATGGTTACTATGCCTATTATTATTTTATTTTTTAAGGCCTATTTTATATGACCTTTTTCGCTTTCAAAATTGAATAGGCCTATAAAAATACACACAAACAACTCTCTGCTCCATCTCCTTTATTTAAAACAAACAAAAAATAGAACATTTAACTCAACATTTCTCATTGTTCATGAGGCTCACTGCTAAACAGAACAGGGCTATTTTAGCCCACTGCTGCCGGTGACTTTAGTGATAGAGTGGCATTTCTTGTTTTGCACAAGATCTCTGATGTTTGGCTCATAAGATGTCAATGCAATCCTAAGGCACTGGTGAATTTGTTGTCTGTTAGGGAACACCGATAACTGTTCTTAATTGCATTCACGTGAGAAAAGCTCGATTCGCAAGTGTATGTTGACCCAAACATGTTGGCCGTGTCCGGGCCGCATCTGGGCCGCGTCCGGGCCACATCTGGCCGCGGGCCGCCAATTGAATAGCCCTGCTGTATGCTGTGCATCAGGTTATTAGTTAGGCTGGTAGGTAGAACTGTTGCTGTTCATAATTTTGGTAGATTTATCAAGGTATCATAAATATAACTAGAGGCATATATACACTCAGAGAGTGTAAACCTCCGCCGTCACGGGGTCCTTATGAGCCTTCCGAGGCGGATTTTTCACGACTGGGGCGGCGTAGAGGGACGGGGGAGGGTTCCCCTCGACGGAAATTCGAGAGGTAGACGCTCCGGCACCCGATTTCACAGCACAGCGACATCTATTGGCAGAGGAGGCTAACTTAAAATATTATTAGTATTTAGCTCATTTTTCATCTTAATTCTTCACTCAGAAATGCCAAAATTTAATCACTTGTTCCTTTTGGCACTTCTAACAACTCCACAAAGTTTCATCCGAATCCGTTTGGTAATTTTTGAGTTATCCTGCTGACAAACACCAACCAACCAACAAACCAACGCCAGTGAAAAAAATACCTCCTTCGGCGGAGGTAATAAAGAAACAATATAATAGAAAAATGATACAAAAGACTCAGTCAATGCTGTAACTAGAGGAATCGAGTCATTATTGCAAGAATCATTGTCACAATCCTACTAACTGATATAGTACGGGCCTCTGTCAGGGAAAGACCCCAGAACTTGGAAAGGTTCATAGCTGAGACGCCGATATTACAGGCAGGCTTTTTGAGGCTTCTTGAAGCAATGGCGCTTGGTTCGTTATGGTTTTGAGCGTCCAATCCAGTGGGAAGCAATTCACATTCACTGTCTTCCAAGTGGCATTGCCAGCCTGGCTTACTAAGATTTCGTTGACGGATGAGAAGTATGCCCTGTTGAGGAGGTCGGACAGGCGTAGACGATCTGATACATTGTGATTTAAAGATATAGAGAGCTTATTCCCTTCAATAGCAGAGAAACATCGTTCAGCTGTAATCTGTGTCCAATATAAACAAAGTATTTTTTTTACGTCATCGTAAGTTGATCATAGAGATATAAAGGTTTGTTACCTCCACCGAAGGAGGTATTGTTTTCACTGGCGTTGGTTTGTTGGTTTGTTTGTCAGCAGGATAACTCAAAAAGTACGGAACAGATTCGGATGAAACTTTGTGGAGTTGTTGGAAATGCCAAAAGGAACAAGTGATTAAATTTTGGCATCTCTGAATGCAGAATTAAGATGCAAAATGAGCAAAATAGTAATAAATATTTCAAGTTAGCCTACTCTGCCAATAGATGTCGCTGTGCTGTGAAATCGGGGGCCAGGAGCGTCTTTCTCTCGGAATTTCCGTCAAGGGGAACCCTCTCCCGTCCCTCTACGCCGCCCCAGTCGTGAAAAATCCGCCTCGGAAGGCTCATAAGGACCCCGTGACGGCGGAGGTTTGCACTCTCTGAGTGTATATATGCCTTTAGCTTATATTGGTCACAAAAACGTTTCCTCTGAAGAATCCAATAAGCCCTCTATGCCTTTATATCTCTATGGTCTGATATTGAAACTCTCAACATAACTGTATTTATCATACTATCTAATTCTACGGCACTCTTAGTATTTGGACAAATATTACTAAAGCCCCCTCTAGGGCGTTTGATGGAACTAAAACAGCTCATGGTGTTCCCTATTTATTTACCTAAAAGGGAACTCACAAGTTTTTTTTTTTGATATTGGACTGCGATCTTATCTTGCCTGACATGGATTTAATGACTTACCCAGAGATCCAAAAGAAGTATTTTCATTAATTGGAGGAACCCTATTTACCCTCAAAAATTAAAATCCATTTAACAAACGTGGGCGTTTCCCTTCATTACCCTTGACTGACGTAGTAGACAGTCTTGCAAAAACATAATTGGAATGACATTTATAAGAGGGAAGTAAAAGTATATATAGTTGTAAGGTGTTGCAAAAAATAAAAACTACAACTTCAACTCTTACATCCAGATCTTTTTGATACATAACTGTTATTTGTGTATCTTTATTCAATGACAATCAAAGAAGGAACCTTAATCTTTTACAGGTAATTCTTTAGGGAGTTCGATAGCTCAATGGGAAAGTGCTCGATTATCGATTTTGAAGACAACCTTATTTAAACGATCAAATATTTTTTAAATATCAATATTTGATAAACGTGGGACTTTTGACATGGTATGAATTGAAGTAAATGAAATAATAATGAAGTCAGTCTTATCCATTTGTCTTATCTAATCGTCCTCCGAAGTAGTGACCTGTGAATATATATTTACATATATGTATATACATATATATATATATATATATATGTCAGACTTGTTGACGCTCGCGAAAAATTGTCATTCGTCGTTCGTTTGTCGTTCAACAATAGTAATCGTTCGTCGTTCATCGATAATTTTAAATTGAATCGTTCGTTTGTTATTCGCCATTCTGAAAAAAATTGATGACGTTTTTTAGAAATAAATTTCTGAAAAAAGTGATGACTTTTTTTAAAGGAAATTTGCCCCATGAAAAAAAAAATCTTTGTCTATTTTTTGGCGCCGAACACGAACAATAACGGATTTTCCTTATCGTTCGTAATTCGTCAAAAACTTTGTCGTTCATCGTTCGCGAACGACGAGCGACAACAAATAAACGATAAATCAACAAGTCTGATAAATATATATATATATATATATTAGACCTCCCAAAAAACCACTTTTTTAGTTCTTTCACATATACCCAGCGATTATGGTTCATTTTTTTATGCTGAAAACGAGTATCTAAATAAAAAATCTCTAGCATGTTTAGAAATCGGACGTCACTGGTGTCAAAGGTTTCGTTATGGAGCAAAACTTTTTGTTATTACTTATTTTGAAAAAAACTAGTTTTACAAAATTCAGCTATGATCAATTGATGACTTTGTTATTTTTTGCAAATTTTCGTCAAATAATATTTAGTGCCAATAAATGAACATAAGTGCTGACGCACCAAACATTTTTTAAATAACAGCTCCTACTAGGGTCTTTATAGTTTCAGGAAGGAAAAAGAAAAAGAGGGTACTCAAGTGATGTTTTTAAGTTATCTTTTAAATATAATACAATAACCATTTAATATTATTTCATCCAAACCTGTTTTTATTTATAAACACGTGATTTAAACACCGTATCAGATTCAATTTCACTCTGTGATCTATCAGTCAAGTGCCTTTAACATAAAATGGAAACTCGGACACTGAAGAAGTGCTTAAGCGAGGCACTGGGTATTGATTATACTCTAGAAATTTTCAAACCAGGTCCATTCCCGTTAACCGAAGAGGTGATACGGTACTTTTACTTTCATCTTTGGTCTTTGGGTAGACCGGACGCACAGCTAGCTGTCCGTAGCACCGCCGATTCCCTAATTCGTCTCTGGGTACCGTCTTATTTGCCACTCATGGCGAGGAAAAAATTAATTAAGAAGCTCCATCGCCTCCATGATCTATTTCGTGGGGTGTGGGATTCACTGCGACGGAAGCGAAAAACGCCGAGGAGAAGAAGGAGCTCTTTCTCAAGGAATTGCAAACTCGTTTCGATGTCAGTGCCGAAAGTGCTTTGGACATCATCGAAGCCGACAAAACTCTTAGCCGGTAAAAATTCCTTTAATAATTGTAATAAGCTATGTTTAATATACCAAAGAATAACAAGAATTTTTATACCAAATGCCACCACCTATATCTCATTGAGGCGTTTCTACCTTCAGCTTACAAACATCATCAACTTCTTGGAGCTCCGGTCACACAATGGGCTTCTGATTCAACATTCATTGAGTTAAGCGGCATCGTCCCTCTCTCGTCAATGACCAATGGGCGTCTGATTCATTCAAGTAAGCGGCAGGGCCAACACGCAGAGTTGTAGCGCCAAGTTCGGGTCTGACTTTACTAAAGTGCTGACCAAGAGCGAGAACAGCGTCAGAACATTCTTCAGGCTGTTGAACTTTCACGTCGTGCGTTCCTCACGCAACCCGAGAGTGTTTCAATCGTGTCAACGCTACCAGCTCTGTGATTGAGCTGATGGTATCGTCTGGTTATGACGCCCGTTAGGTTCATTTACGGAATTCATAGTTCAATCCATAATTTTTTGATTGTCAAATATGAGCATATATATAATATTTATATATAATATATATTACATATATTATAAATATTATATATATATATATATAGTATATATATATATTTATTTATATAATAATATATAATATATGTTGAACAAAATGCTATTGGCGAATTCATGAGATTACCATAATGACATTTCCATTGCAAAACTGTATTTTGAGAAAAACAAAAATTAAAATTAAAAGAATTGGTATCAATACTGATGAGAGGATTCAGAGGGAGTAGATGGGATTCGATGGGGAAAATCTACTATTATTAGTCGTTTTAAAAACGTATTAAAAACATAACTTAAAATATCAACATGAGTACCCCTCATTTTCTTTTTCCTTCTTGAAACTATAAAGAACCCTAGTAGGAGCTGTTATTTAAAAATGGTTGGTGCTCATCACTTATGTTCATTTATTGGCACTAAATATTATTTGACGAAAATTTGCAAAAAATAACAAAGTCATCAATTGATCATAGCTGAATTTTGTAAAACTAGTTTTTTTCAAAATAATTAATAACCAAAAAAGTTTTAGGGAGCTCGATAGCCGTGCGTGTTAAGGCGTGCCCAACTCTCAATGTTGGGGGCGCAGGTTCGAATCCCGAGAGGGATGGTCGTTTTGGTCTACCTCATTGATAA
Source organism: Caligus rogercresseyi (assembly GCA_013387185.1). Taxonomy (NCBI): domain Eukaryota; kingdom Metazoa; phylum Arthropoda; class Copepoda; order Siphonostomatoida; family Caligidae; genus Caligus; species Caligus rogercresseyi. The sequence goes on from CP045902.1 coordinate 7,136,595, forward strand.
GATCCTAGGTTCGATAGACTAATTATAATGCTATAATGCTTATGTATATCCAATCGGATGCATTCTATCGAACCATATAGGCAAAAAAAAAAAAAAAGTTTTGCTTCATAACGAAACCTTTGACACCAGTGACGTCCGATTTCTAAACATGCTAGAGATTTTTTATTTAGATACTCGTTTCAGCATCAAAAATGAACCAGAATCGCTGGGTATATGTGAAAGAACTAAAAAGTGGGCTTTTTTGGGAGGTCTAATGTATATATATATATATATATATATATATATATATATATTATATATATATATATATATATATATAATATATATATACTATATATATATATTATATATATATATATATATATATATATATTATATATATATATATTATATATATATCTATATATATATATATATATATATATATATATATATCATATATATATATATATCTATATATATAATATATATATATATATATATATATAGATATACTATATATATATATATATAGATTATATATATATATATATATATATATATATATATATATACGACCTTCTTTTTTGGTGTCCCTCCGCCAACTAATCTATTAACGTAACTTGTCACCTTAATTTTTAAAGAATGAGCGATGTATGCCTTTTATGGTGTATTTAAATGAAATGATAATTCTCTATGGAATCGGTTCCAGTCTTTCTAAGTAAAATTATCTCTTACATATGGAAAAACGATAGAAGCAGCTGACATATACTATATGGTAAACATGGAGTATTATCATAGTATATAAATGCTAGTAAATTAGCACAATAGCTCACAGGAAGTTTACTTTGACATGAGCGAAGTTCAAAATACTCCCTATTTTCTTTGCGTGGATGCTAAGATTAGATAATATATATGTGCATATAGACTTGGCCCACTTGTGTCTACCTACATTTAAAATATAGTCAAGTATATTTTATATTAACCAAACAATATACTAAGCATTTTTTAAGTATTAAGTAAAAAATTACATATCACCTTTCCATTGTTTTTATTTGATCTTACAAATATTCCTTTAAAAACTTTTAGAAAACCTATCATTACTACAAATGGAATATTTTAATGCTTGTAATCCTGTTTTTATGACAGAAGAGGAGTAGAAAGAGGCATATTGGGATGTGTAAGATATTTTACATTGCATTAATGTGTAGATATAATTCGCATTTAGACATGTGGTACACATACTCTATCTTAGATATACCGGCATCAGCCGAATAACTAGAGCGATTATAATTAATTTATGTTAATATATTTATATATATATATATATATTTATATATTATTTCTTTGTATATCATCATACACATGCTTCACAACTTTCATTATCTCTTATGAAAATGATATCTGAGTGATTAGTTTTTTGTTGTTGTTGTTGTGAGAATGCCGATTGCATAATTTAATCATTTTTTTTTGTTTCTCCTAGTTCAATGTGTTGTTGCCTTTGTCTATTGGTATGTCACTCAGAATTAAAGAATTTGATATTGTTGAGAGTGGAAGAAAAGGAATGCTGCATTAATAAATTTTAATGTTGATATGTCCCATTAGCAAAATTAAATTGTGTAATAAAACTTTAAAAGATAATGAGTTGGATTGAGGTGGAGGAGTATTTCCTATACTTAGAAATTGAGATTTATTCTCTATTTATTGAATATATTTTACTTTGCAACTAATGGAATCAAGTAACATTATTAATATGGGCATTTTATTTTTTGTGGATGAATGAAAAACTATTAACTTTCCAATTTTTTCGAACTTCCAAAGTTAGAGTGATTTTGCGTTATTCTTATGAAGAAGATGAGTCCCTCTTTATAGGAAACAATACTGATTTGGTGTAGTCTTCAAAAGTGAGCCTGGCCCAGTAAAACTCGGACTTTTCATTATAATTATAAAATTTTCTAAATCAAAACACATAATCCTCTCCGACTACAATGAGGTAGTGGCAGTGGTCCCGGATCTTTTTGGACATGGTCCATAGCTCGTCTTCGCTCACCCTCTTATCGCCCCCTGCAAGGCCAGTCTGACTTCTTCGTGGCCCCCAAACTCATCATTTCGGAGCAGGTACTTCAACTTCCGGAACAGGTACCGGCAGCAAGGTTCAGGTCAGGTTAGTAATTGCTCTGTTTCCCTTGTTCAAACATTCTCCGGGTCCGAAAGTCATTCACTTCACTCACTGCCCTCTCTTGGTCTCATAGAGCTTGTGGGAGACGAATACACTCAGGACGCTCGGAGTCCAAGATCCTCCGTCCTCTGTCAAAAGCCTGGAAACAGTTTTCCTACGGTAGAGAAACCCTTGGTGGCAACCTATCGAGTGGTCATCTGGATGTTATCTTCGATCAGGCGCTTCACAGCGGTGATCGTATCCGGTGTCTTCGTCTTCTGGGGTCTTCCAGATGACATATTCTTCTTCAGAGCAAAACTGCCATTATCGAACTCCTTTCTCCATCTCTTGATGGTATAAAGGGCCAGTCAGAGTCAGAGGCGTGATACTGAGGTTCTTTAAGGGAGTTCGATAGCTCAATTGGAACGTGTTCGTTACTGTCTTGGCGAGCTGGATCCGGATCAAGAAGTAGGAGCGAAGGTGAGGTGTACCCATTTGTAGCTGAGAAATATAAATGCGAGTGTTGACTATTTAAAACCTGAGTGGCGCCACATAGTCCTTCTCACACAAAAATATGCGATGAGAACGCTTCTGTTGGTATTTGTGAGCTATTAGTTTACATTTCGAGATAATGGACCTAGTTCATCTCTTTATGAACCAGCCTAATATATAATGACAGTCAGATACAAGATAAATTGACAATAATATTTATCGTTTGGAATAATGGCAATAAACGAACTTAAATGTCCATCATTGCTTTATGAAACTTTTTTTAAATTGTTGATGGTGTTGATAAACGAAAAATGGTTTTTTATATGGCATAATTTTTAAAATCTAATTATAGATATTTAGCAGACTTGTTGCCGGTTGAGAAAAATTGTCATTTGTTTTACTTTCCCAAAGTTTTCATTCGTCGTTCATTTTAAAATTGATTTTTTTCGTCGTTCGTTGATCGTTGGTCGTTTCTTCAAAATAAACCGTCTGAGTTAATTTTAAAAACACAGACATTTGTTTTTTTAGTTCATTACTATCCATTGTCCAGACATTGCTGTTGTCCATTGGACGCGATCTTTGAGCCCGAGACCCGATTGTTGTGCTGTCCAATGATTTCTTAAGAAAGTTTAGTAAAAATTAAAAAGATGCATTATGTGCAAAAATCTGGACGTGTTTTTATAAAAGAAGTTCAATCAATGTCTCTTGTAAAAAAGGTACGACGTTTTTTTACAATATGAAGTCCGATTGATATTACTTTTAAAATTAAAAAATAATTAATGATTTATCATTCTGGATAAATGAAGAGTAGGTAAAAAAAGGACAACACTCTTACACACTATTTGGCTATGGAAAGTATTTTTTCAATTTTGGGCGCCATTATGAAGTTACTGAATGATTTCTTTCTGTAGTTTGATCTTATTCAATAATTAAAAAAGATTGGAACTTGCAATAAAACTAAATGTAAAGAATCATTACGTTTAAATTATAGTCAAACATGCTTTTGGCAAATTTAGAATAGAGTCATGGTTTTGTGTTTTAAAAACTCTTGAATGATGACATGATTTCGTCATTTTTGACTGACTGATGTTGAGCTATGATTTTATATGTCAGTGGGACATGAAGTCTCTTTTAGTATTTAAATCATTTTGATCAGGAAAGTCGAACGTTATGTCGAAATAGTTATAAGTTTGACTATTGTCAACACTCAAAATATTGGTTTCAATATGTAGTTTTGCATTGATTCATAACCAACAAAAGGGAATTACTTATTTAAATTTCTGATTTATACATTTATCAACACTCTCTTCAATTATATTTTTTTCCGCATCAATGAAGACATTTATATTATATGTTATATAGGACCATCCGCCAAAATAAAGTGCAAGATATGGAGAACCACATTTTTATACCTTCTTTCCCATAGTTTTTTCATTATGGCCGATAGCAATCGGGTTGTTTGCAGCGTCGTTGGTACAAATTCTTAAATTACGGTATTCGTATGCATTGCATTCCATTTAAATAGAAAAATAAGGACCTTATTGAGAGGAAAATAACAAAATTATTATATATTTCGGTTCACAATAAATATAGGAACAATAAAATACATATACAAAAGTAAAACAACATTATTTAAGGAACTATGAATTTTTTTTAAATAATCAAAAATAATGCATAAATTGTAATAATTAAAAACTTATATTAAAAAGTTCCATTATTCGTTCGTTCAAAGGTTATCGTTAATTACATTGTCCCACAACATATTTGTCTAATTGTATGATTGAAATATATTCACTTCTTAGCTTCATGCGTTAAATATTGAAATATTTTTCCTTGATATATAAAGAGTGTTTGTTCGATAGAATTGCATCCGAGGGGATATAAAAAGTATTAATAGTATAAAATGTCAAACCTCGAACATGGAATCATATTAATGAGGTAAACCGAACACCCTCTCAGGATTCGAACCTGCACCCCCAACATTGAGGTTTTTTCCAATACAATTATTATCCTTTTGTTTTTTCCTTTATGATTCGATAGAATTATTAATGAGGTAGACCAAATATTGCCATCCCCTCTCGAGATTTGAACCTGCGCCCCCAACGTTGAGAGTTGAACGCACCTTGACGCACACGGATATCGCACTCCCCGAATGATTTTTTGTTTATTTTCATTCAATATAAACAAATCCATGTTATGACAATAAAACGTATAAAACCCTTTCAATGCAGGCTTTCCGATCCATCTTCTTCATTAGGAAATTCCCTATAAGTCTCACGATCGATGATCGATCTCAATGGAGTAGTCAAAGCAAGAATTTGTAGTAATATAAAAGTATAACTCAATTTTTTTCCATTTATGATAAAGGTTTATATAAAGCTGGTCTTTTTTTACAAAAAAATCTGGTCAGCACAGTAAAGTTTTTTAATTTCTTGGTAATATCGTCGATTTTTTTTCAATTGATTTACTATAGACTTTTCCTTTTTTGCCGATATGTTTCAATAGAATGCTGTATCCGACTGGATATAAGTAATCATTATATTGAATAATTAGTATATCTTATCAATGATGTAGACCGACCATCCCCTCTAGGGATTCGAACCTGCGCCCCCAACATTGAGAGTTGAACACGCCTTAACACGCACATGGCTACCGCACTCCCTTATATATCACTTATATTAAACATCCTCATGGATATTCTATTATTTTAATAATATAATTGAGTCAAATATATCAACCTAAAGAATAATATAATTTTCAAGCAAAATGTTCGACTGATCTAATAAACATATGTCCTAAAATCTATCAAGTTCCTTAATTGTAGACTTGGACTTTCCTATATACGCGTCCAGGCTGCTCTACACCCTTCCCTAAAACATATATTAAATGCATAGAGTCATTATGAATTTGAGAGATAAATAGCAATTTTGCCATCCACCTTACTGCCTTACATCAGCAACAATCTTCATAGCTTAATTTGATATTTTGCAAATTTATCATTGTTGCAGATCTCCTCAGATTAATATATGTATATACACTCTACCATGCAAGGGACTCTGGGCTTTATTGAATTATTCACGCCTCTTTGAGCGAACTGCCATGCAATTGACAACATCATTTTGCCTATGTTTGACTACAGAGAATGGAGGGGAACATACCAAAAAAAAATACCTTGGGCAAAGAGTTAATATTTATATAAAAAATCCATACTTAATATCTTGTTTTTTATCTGATTGGCATAAAATTTAAGGCTGCTATGTGTTTTTAATCAAGATTTCATTACATTGTAAAATAAGGGACTTTTCATTTTTAACTATATTAGGGCAATATTGCCTGTAGGTAAACACATCGAAAGTAAATCTGGAACCGTTTCTAGGAAAGTTGTATTTTCGCTGAAATACTTAACTTGAAGATAAATGCTGAAATGATGAGTTAAGGGAATGAGTTTTAAGATGTTCCTTAATGTTGCACAATGACTCTTTAAACTGACAAGTCATCATTTTCTTATTATTGCAGTAATTGTTACTATATGTACATACTAAGGCGAGTTTAAGACCTTGCGATTGAAAGTAATATAGTATATGGAATATTCATAATAATGAATAAAAACTATTTGAGGCTTGTAGTTTTAATTTATCCTTTTAATTTTGTCAATAAATAAAAAATCAGTCCTCCTACATATTGTCAGATGTGGAACCAGTTCATTGATTTGCAGTTCACCAGCCCTCAACTCCGAGTCTAGTTCCAAGTCGAGATGTTTTTAGTCAAACTTCAAGTTATACAATTTCATTTTTGAGTCATTTTTCATTTTAACAAAAGAAAAAAAATATTTTTATAATGTTTTCATTAAATTTGTATTTGTGAAATAGGAAGAGACATACTAATAATAAAATAACGTTTGAAAATGTCTATTACTGTAGAGTTATGTGACAAATTATATTTATATCTAACATAAGTCGGTAGTTCTACAACAAGGTCGGAGAACTATGGCACTATGACTGAAAACTCGCTTCCACATCAGCAATAGAGTTATGCCACTCAGAAGAGTCCTGATGTGTTATGAATTTCAATGGGAATTTCCATCAGTTATTATGATCATAAGCGGCTAAAATGTTCTTATAATTCATGTTCTCTTTTTAGCTTTTGAGAAAAATATCTCTTAGAGTATTTTTGTAATACCTGAAAACAGTAATCCTATTCTGGACTGGTGGCCCATATCAAACTCATAAAACTATTTTTCACAATCCGAGAAATTTACTTTACATAATAAAATGGGCTTTAAAAATGCAGTAGTAGTATTTATTGAAAATTATTTTACTCTCCTAGATTTAAATTTATTGCATCTATTCATTTTGATGAAAACTCGCTATATGCCATCAATAATATCCTAACGTCACCATAACGTATAAAGCAACATGGTATCAAGGAATGCAGAATTGTAGAGCCGAAAAGACTGAAATAACTTTTCTTGTACTTTCTTATTTATTTGTAATTTTATATACAAAAATAATTAAAAACCTTTTTTATTTTAAATTATACGAAGACTCTCTCATTGTGGATTTGTATCTGGAACGTATACACATCAATATTTCAGTAACAAGGTTTTTATTTCGCTCTCCTTTACCAAAAATTCAACTCATGATTAAAAGACCTCACGAACAAACCTGCATATTTACATATCAGCATTTGCAACTCTCCGCCTTCACTCAATTTAAGGAAAACATATAGCCCATGCATGGAGGGATGTCCATGAGAAGCATCTTAATGAAGTTATTGTACGTTTTCTAGCAAAGCAGATAAAAATAAAAATCAGGAGTTGAGATACATCTAATAACTGCATATACAGAGTGTCTCCAGTGCAGGGGAAAATGATTAATTATTGCCATTATCCTATTGTTATTATATACAAATTAGTGGGTATCATTGAAGGCAAAGTTTAAGGTATCTAATGGGGAAGCTTGTCATAAGTTGTCCTTTCATTTTATCAATCGTTGTTATATATATATATATATAATATATATATATATATATATATATATATATATATATATATATATATATATATATATATATTATATATATATATATAATATATATATATATATTAGGGTTGTTCTTATTTTTCAAATGTTTGAAATGTTAGCAACTTTGTGGATTTTCTGTTTCTTGGTGATAAAAGAAGACGACAAACAAAAGTTTGAACAAAATCGTGTCAACATTACGAGGTCGCGCAACGAGGTCAAAGTTTTAAAAATTTAGTAAAAATATAGTTTCCGCCAATTTTTTCAAAATGG
>CP045902.1:7147017-7159701 GCA_013387185.1 Caligus rogercresseyi
TAGCTCATTCTGCATCTTAAAGAAGCACTCAGAGATGCCAAAATTTAATCACTTTTTCTTTTGGCATTTTCAACAATTCCACAAAGTTTCATCCAAATCCGTTCGTACTTTTTGAGTTATCCTGCTGACAAACAAACCAACAAACCAACGCCAGTGAAAACTATGTAGAGGCATGTATACACTCAGAGAGAATATACCTCCGCCGATCCCCATCAAATGAATCACTTAACGGAATTACAATCAAATGTTTAAAAGTCTATGGGAAGACGGGAAGAGGAAGAAGTTTAAGCTACGTCACTGGGTTAACATAGTCCTGAGCTGAAAATAAACAATAATACGTCAATGAATATTTTTTTAGCGTTTTGTATTTCCTACTCCCTGAATAGAGACCCCATTTCATTATATTAGTAGTAGTATTTTGCTCATTTTGCATATAAAAAAGCACTTAGAGATGCCAAAATTTAATCACTTGTTCCTTTTGGCATTTCCAACAACTCCACAAAGTTCATTCGAATCCGTTCAGTACTTTTTGAGTTATCTGCTGACAAACAAACCAACAAACGCCAGTAAAAAAACAATACCTCCTTCGGCGGAGGTAACAATACCTCCTTCGGCGGAGGTAATAATAAAGTTTAGCCAGTTGACGTAGAATTTTTTTTTCTCGAAAAGTGAGTGTGATAGCCATATGTGTTAAGGCGTATTCAACTCTCAATGTTGTGGGTGCAGGTTCTGGTCCCGAGAGGAGAAGGTCATTTTTGTTTACCACATTGTTAAGAGCTTTGGTTCGATAGACTAATTATAAGCTATAATGCTTATTTGTATCCAGTCGGATGCAATTCTGTCGAATAATATAGGCAAAAAAAAAACGAGTGAGCCCTGCTATAAAAGTTGTCTTATATACCGTTTATAAAAATTGTTCTAATATTCATGCTTTTCACTTCAATTTAATAAAATTTAGATTACGATGTTTTAATGATGTGATGGACCTTGCCTTAGAGGGTTAATTTTGAATTAAAATGTTTATTTATGACTTCATAATCACAACCTCTCTTGTAATTGGATTGATTATTGTATATATGATTTTTAAATAATTGACCCATTATTTGAAGAAGAAAAAATTAGAATTTTTTTAGAATATCAATGTAAGGTAGTCCAAAAATTATATAAAACAATGTGCTGTTATTTGTTGTGACAGCAAATGAACGCAAAGTTCTACGCAGTAGGATTTTTTTTTCTGTGAACGTTGTTTCTAAACTGATATTTCCATAAAAATTATGGGATTCTCGAAATTTTGACAAATGGATTTTTTTTGTTTCCTTCCTGGATATATTAACATATAACAAAATGTAATTGCCTATATTTGTAAATATCTTTTTTGTATGTAGAAAAAAAGGATTGACTTCGATTACACGTTTTAAATTTTAAACTTCGGCTCAAGCGATACCCACTATTACACATGAATATCTCCCTCACTCCTGCATAGATCGTATATCCCTATAAAGTGGGCAAGTCCCAAGTTAAGTATGTACAATATGCATCTTGAAAATGGACGATGGGATTCAAAGATACTCCTTTTCTCATTCCTCGTCAAATAAGCCAAGCCCACAAGGACATCGTCATCATCTATAGAGGATGTCGTACAATAGATAGATCTCTTGGTCAAGAGGAAAAGAGATAAGGAAAACGCATTTCTCGATGCATTGTGCCTTTAATATTATAAATGATGCCTTTTTATGATGTTAGTTAAGTAATTATGCAAACATATAATAATAAATAACTTGGCATGGGTGAATAAAATAATATTATGACCGCCAAACTAACTAATAGAATATGATTAACTTTACGATTTTATACATATTACTTAAACGATAATTAATATTTCTAACTGATCATTTTGTTCAGAAAGGAAAAGGGCTTTGCATGAGTTATATTCACAAATGAACTATTCGAGGTGAGAAATAGCCAATATAGTATACAATCAGCCCTCGCTACTTCGCCCCTCAACATCTCGCATTTCTTTTACTACACGACGACGGCTTGGCTCCGTTTGAGGTTGAAAACTGTTAAATCTTCGAAAAAGCAAGACGGCGGCCCAAAAGAAGGTCCGGCTGCGTACATGTATTCAGACGCATGTACGACAACAAGGCAAATGGCTGTAGGTTTAAACGCCGGGTGATGTCAAATCTCTCTAAATTTCAATATATATCAACATCGCGACCCTTTTTTTTATGTATTGTGTCGTGTTAAGAAGTGCTCCGAGTCGCTCCCAAGGATTTTTTTAATTTCTCAGGGATCAGCCGCCTTTGGAGATAATTCTTTATATCGACAGATAGCCTGGACTCTTGGCTGTGAGTACATAATACTTTTATTGCTCATTGTCCCTTTTTTGGGAAGAAATTGGGCATTTCATTGGCATTGGGAGTGAATAAAAATTGGATTTCTCCTTTTTTTACTCTTCATCCCCCCCTCTCTCCCTCCCGTTTTTCTACTTTTTTGCGGGAGCGTCAATAGAGTGAACATTTCTTCTTTCTTGTTGTTGTTCCTCGAAATTTTGCTTCACGTTCTTCACCGTCTTTACGGGTTAATATTTTTAAGGCCTAAGGAGCTGAAGAATATTGGAAAAGAATGGAGAATATTCCTCCTGACATACCTCATGATAAAGGCAAATCAAGAAGTGCTGAAAATAAAAACAAAATGACGTACGCAAAGATTCTCTCTAAAAGGGAGAAAAATGTAAAAGAAGCCTTGAAAAATATTGATCTTACATCAAGATTCAAATGGGATACCTTTGTCATAGCTCTAACGGAAGCTGACAGCAAAAAAGCATTTAACAACGTCAATATGAAGCAACTGCCTGTTTACAAAGCAGCCCTGCATTTCGGTTTCACTGAAGACGAAATAGCTGGAGCGCAAGCTCGCTATGGATATGGATACTCTTCTTTTTATACTAAAGTCCCTATGGACATCCGGCCTAGGCTAGATCTTTTGAAAAAGAGCTTCACGACTGAAGTTATTGGACCTAAAGGAGACAATATGTCTATTGATATGAAAATAAAAAATATTGAAAATTTCCAATTGGAAAAGAAGAACAAATTTAAAGTAACTGCGATCAACACCTTCAAAAGGGTCGATGAAATTAAATTGAAGGAATGGGTAGGAAAATTTGTTGACATAGTTGACTCTTTTCCTGAACCTAACCCGGAGGACTTAGAGGCGGAAAAGTGTTTTGTTAACTACAAAACCTTATGGAGGACCTCTAACTATGTTTTTGAGGTAGAAGGAGACCAATCAAATATCCCCCAAATAATCCCAGTTGGTGAAACCCTTGTGAACCTTCGATTCCCTGGAGTGCGACAACAATGTCAGAAGTGTTTCAGGTTTGGGCACTCTCGTTTAAATTGTACAGGGAAAAGACTACAAATCATTGAATACAAAGCAGTTCTTGAAGAGAAGTTAAAAAACACCTCTGAGAATAAAGGCGCTACCAGCAAAGAACCCATCACGCTCGAAGAGTGTCAGGCGAATGTTGAGGAATCTACCTCAAGTAAAACAGGACAAAGTGACTGTATTGAAGTTCAGTCTCAAGAGACAACTCCAGAAAATATTTTTGTCACTGAAAAAGAAATACCTAATGCGACTAATGACAGAGCCGAAAATAATGATTTAGAGAACCCTTCAGATCTGATTTCATCGAGGGTAGACCAAAATCATGGAACTAATTCCATTGAAACTGAATTAACCGTAAGCACTTCGCAAGAAATTACAACAATTGATTCGGACCAAAGCTGTGAAGATAATAGCCAGTCTCTAAGCGTAAATGATAAATTAAACACTAAACAACCGGACACATCGGACAATAGAAAATCCAGAAAAACCCCTCCTGGGATCTCTAAATTAAATATTTTATCAACCCGTTCAAGGTCTTCCTCGACAACCAAAAAAAGACTTGCATCTGAATCTAACGATTCAAAGAATAGTCCTTCAAAATCTTCAAAATTCCATAAGCAATAATGACGACACTCCTAACACTTAACGTGAACTCTATTCAATCCCTTAAACGTAAGTACAACTTGATTAGATTACTCAAATACCTTGAACTGCCTGATATTGTAATATTGTGCGACACAAGATGTATCTTGAGCAAACATTTTACTTTACCTCTGATATACGAGTCCTTTTCATCGTATGATTCAGGTCTTGAACATCCTAAGCGTGGGGTATCTATATTAGTCAACAAAACCTTAGAACCTAACCTTGAGTTTAGATGCTCGGAAGGAAATATCTTAAAAATTAACTGCAGATCAACAAGGAAACAATTTGATATAATAGGAATTTACGGGCCAAACACAGATGACGCTGATTTCTTCTCGCAAAAAATTACTTCGATTTTATCTCATAGACCTACAATCATAGCAGGTGACTTTAACGTGAAATTAAAACCCGGGAGAGACTCTAATCGAAATAATCCCACTACGAATCCTAGAGCCACCAAAGCCTTAAATTCGCTAATCTCCTCATTCAATTTTTATGATGCTGCTGAAGTTAGTAATGACTTTAGCCACACTTACTTCTCGACTGATAGACTCTCAAGACCGGTTTCTTCAAGACTTGATCTTATGCTTTTTAAGGGATTCCTAAAAGTTCGTTGAAGTCTTTCAAAGTTTTCGAGACTGGTTTATCAGACCACTATGGCTTGATTACTACTTTTGACTTGGGAGCAATGCATTTAAAACACAAACGCCGATGGAAACTAAACCATGAATTGTTGAATGACCACGGAGTAGATGAATCTATTATTTCGAGGATCGAAACAGTCAAGTCAAAAGTTAAAAATGGAAACGACATTTTTATTGAAATGCAAAATCTATTCCGTCAAGTTAAAAATATTTGTAGAAATGCCGGTGCAGAAAAAGCGAAACTAAAACGTAGACTTCTAAATGAGGCAGAAAACCTGGCCAGAGAAAATGTTACGCGACAAGAAATTAATTTTAGGCTAGACCAACTTTATAGACAAGCGGATCTCAAGTACAGAGTTAAAAATAAAATTGAAGCAATATCGGATCTAACTCACTCGAGATTACAATGCGTCGGACTCGAAAGGAAACGAAATACTGAAAAAAACTTGTCTTTTTTAACCTCTAGTGGAGAAATATCCAGCGACCCAGAATTTATTTGTAGTGAGATACAAACTTACTTCACAAATCTATATGGTTGTTTTGACTGTAGAGGCTCAAACACATGCGCTCGATGTGAAATTTTAACAGCCGATTTCTCTGAAAATCTGAGATGCCCCGTAGAAGACAAGCTTTACGTTTCGAAAGTAGACAACGAAAAATTAGAGGTCCACCTAAGTAAAGAGGAAATAGAGCTTGCTGTTTCAAAAAACGCTAAGTTAAATAAGTCACCCGGTCCCACGGGTCTAACGTTTGAGTTTTATAAGAAATATCTTCATTATTTATCCCCTCTTTTACTTACATTTTATGAAAAAGTTTTAACAGTTGGATACTTCCCAGAATACGCCTCTGATGGAAAAATTGTTTTAATACCGAAGAAGGAAAAGAACCCCCATTTTATAAAAAATCTAAGACCACTTACAATGCAAAATTCGATTTACAAAATATTTTCATTTATTTTAGTTAATCGAATTAAAAAGGTCTTAAAAAAAGTTTTACATGGAGCCCAGCATGGATTTTTAGAAGAGAAGCTTATGGATTCTGTTCCTTTTACCCTACAAACACTTTTAGATTCCGACAGTACCACTTCCCTGATGTCAATCGATTTTGCCAAAGCTTTTGACTCCATATCGCATAAATTCATCATCGAAACATTATATAAAAAAGGGTTCGGTGACCTAATTATAAGAATGGTAAGCGCTTCAATTTGTAAAACCAGAACTCTTATAGAATATGGTAATCGAAGTACATATTTTTTTAACAAGCGGGGTGTTCGCCAAGGAGATCCGGTGGCGGGAATCTTGTTTGTCTTGTGTATTGATAGCCTGATTCAGAATATCCAATCTGATACGGGAATTCACGGTTTTAAATCCCCTGAATATATTTTAAAATGTTTATGTTACGCGGACGATCTAACGGTGACATATTCGGGTGGCCCACTCCAAACTCTTTTATCAGTTAAATCAACTTTTAAAATTTTAGAACGATACAAAAATTGTTCTGGACTCAGTGTAAATATTGAAAAATCAGACTTAATAAGCCCATACGGTGATATTTTAGTTAAATCATGGCCAACTTTGAAAACATCTAAAGACATGAATATACTTGGATCTTGGGTTGGCCCAAATAGCACTGAGATGAACTTAAATAAAATTTTAGCCAACGTCAAGGCGTCAAGTTTATTTTTTAACACCCTCCATTTGAACGTATGGGACAAGATCCAAGCCTGGAACACCTATATTGTACCTAGGATCATTCATTTGTTCCGTGTTACTCCCTTTCACCAAAGAACGTTGGAGGATATTACAAAAATGGAAACAGCTTTTTTTGGCTTCAACAGAAGAAAGAATATCTCCAGTCTTAGAATACATACACCGTTAAAACTTGGAGGACTAGGCGTTCATGATATTAAAAAAATGTGGATGTCCCAAAACTGTCTTTGGATCCGTAAACTTTGGGACAAAAACCAATATTGGTCCATATGCTTGAAACAATTTTTATGCAATAATGATATTGATTATGAAAAGTTTCCTTGTCACGGATTGTCGAAAGTTTTAAACATTATCTCCCAATTCTCAGAGAGAATGAAAGCTTTTTGTGAAGGGTCGAGAACCTGTCTCGAAAAGTTTGAACTGTCTTTAGCATGGGAGATGCCAGTTTTAAATTGTTTAAATACCTCCATCCCTAAAACAGTGAACGCTTTTATCGCAAGTGACGTTATTTATTCTGAAGAAATTTTAAACAAGCTCGCTTTTAAATATTTTACTAGTGTCTTCGGTAGCCCACTAAATACCCCACGACCGTTTTTACCTTTTAGAATAAAGGTTTCTACTATAGCCACGAGGGTTTTAAGAAATACATCGTACATATCAACTATAATTCCATTTGAATCTTATTTAAAACGAAGAGGAATAAGAAGAAATATCAGCGAATGCATTAAAGCTGTTAAAAATCCATTTTTAACATCGGCAGAAAAGTGGTTCAAATATAGAAAGTTGACTGGTTCACTGGAAGTTGCCAGCAAATTTTTCAAAGACGACCGTAGTAACTGTTTCTTTTGCAAGAGGGAAATAGAAACTACAGATCATTTACTGTGGAAATGCTCATCTTTAATTGAAACATATCGGGCCGTTCAAGAAATTACCATGGGTCACTTCAATGAAAACCCATCAGAGGAGGACTTCATCACCTTCTCGCGTAATCCAAGATGTGATGCGGTCTTAACAAAAGTTCACTATGTTATTTATAAAAAAGAACAATTAAAGATGCCAACCTCCTTGAAATGATGTCCATCGCTTCACTGTATTCCAAAGTGCTCCAACAATTGTGAACTGTATATATATATATATGAAATTCAAATAATTTATTTAAAAACCATTGCTGTTCTGTTTTTTTTTGTTGTTATGACTATTGTTATTTAATGTTATACAATTCGGACGTTACCCCTTTTGATATTTGATGCATACCGTTATATATTTGTTATTGTAATTTTTCCAATACTACATAGTGAAATATAAGCCCCTTGCGGCCAAGAAAAAAAAAAAAAAAAAACGTCATATAAATCGCAGTGGTCGGTATGGATCCGGGCCGTCGCGACTTTGCAAGGACGACTGTATAACTTATATATATACACACACACACACACACACATATATATATTATAATATATATATATATAATATATATATATATATATATATATATATATCTATATATATATATATATATTATATATATTATATTATATATATAATATATATATATATATAATATATATATATATATATATATATATAATATCTTATATATATATATATATATATATATATATATATATAATACATATATATTGACAATATCTTGTTCTATGTATATGGTAGGGGTTTCGTTACAATCTTTGTATATAGTACTTATGCTCCAATCACAACCTCCCTATCCATTTCGTCAATCCATTTTGATTACAATTATGTCCTTGAAAAGATTAGCAAAAAGTAAACTTTATAATGCTATAATGCTTATTCATACCAGTCGGATGCACTTCTATCGAACCATATAGGCCAAAAAAAGTAAACTTAAGGGAGCTCGATAGCCGTGTGTGTTAAGGCGTGTTCAACTCTCAATGTTGGGGACACAAGTTCGAATACTCCCGAGAGGGGATTGCCATTTTTGGTCTACCTCATTGATAAGATCCTAGGTTCGATAGGCTAATTATAATGCTATAATGCTTATTTATATCCTATCGGATGCAATTCTATCGAACCATATAGCAAAAAAAAGTAAACTAAAGAGATACTTAATAAATCTAATAAGTAAAAAAATCCTGCATATTTTTTTGGTTTAACATATAGAACTTCATTTCAGGAGTGTTTATGGATAAGGACTGACATGCTTATTTTAATGAAAGTATTAGATTACAAGATTTGTTTATTTCCCGTTTTCATGTATATAATCCTATTATTATTCTTGTGACGTCACTAGAATTATATTGTAATATAGTCATGGGAGACGTAGGGACTAATACAAGCTTGCCAGTGAATTTTAATGACTTCATCCCCAGTTAGCGAAAAGTCAGTTTGACTTGCAAAATGGAGATATCTTATTTTCAATATACCTTCATCCTAACATTATCAGGCTATCATATATAACATACAATTTGCATTCTTTTTGCAAATATTTTAGGATGAAAATATGTATCATTACGTCTCATATAAGCCATTAATATTCATGATGCCCCCTTGGCTTATCCATACCTTCCTAAGGAAGGACTCCTATGTCTTAAGGAAAAGCTTTAGGGACGACAATGAATCAATAAATTCCAAATCATTATTTATTTGCTGTAACTTATAATGTGTTTACAGAGGAATTTGTCTTGTCATGGAGTTGAGTTATGATACATTCGTGATGATTATTGGAAGCTGAGTTGAATTCATTAGATTTAGACCTGCTGCATGTACATAGAAAAAAGTGTTTATATTACTTCAAACTACTTCATCATCATTCCTCAAAAAGAAAAATGTATAATTACCATATGCGCATATTTAATTCCATTGACTTATTTTAAATGTTCACTCTTCGTTTCATATTCCACGAATGTCCCTGTAATCCAATTTGTAGGAGTTTATTGAGAGAAGGAAGTGGCAATGGACGCCATCTTGTCTATTATTTTTCAGCAAAAAAAAGGACAATTAGAACATCCTATATTCATTATATATACGAATGGAAATCTGGAGCTTAGCCTTGGTACTTAGAGATCCTATGACTGTTTTTTGGCCGTGAAAAAGAGAGAGGGGTAAGAGAGGGATAGAAGGAAAAAGAGAGGGGGAGAGAGGATGAAAAAGTAAAAGAGAAACTTCTCTCTCTTTCCTTCTATCCCTCTCTTTATCCCTCTCTCTTTTTCACGGCCAAAAACTGTAATAGAAGCACCAAGGCTAAGCTCCAGATTTCAATTCCTAATGATACAGTATCCATATTAAGGTTTGTTGACCCAATTCAGAGCTCTAACGATGTTGAATGAGGATGATATATTGATTTGAGAGCTCTTGTAGTGCATGGATAGCTCAGATATTTATTTTATTCCAATTTACTTATCCCAGTTGAAATCAAGTCAACTAGAGGCATATATACACTCAGAGAGTGCAAACTTCCGCCGTCACGGGGTCCTTATGAGCCTTCCGAGGTGAATTTTTCGCGACTGGGGCGGCGTAGAGGACGAGGGAGGGTTCCCCTCGACGGAAATTCCGAGAGGAAGACGCTCCCGGCACCCGATTTCACAGCACTGCGACATCTATTGGCAGAGTAGGCTAACTTGAAATATTTATTAGTATTTAGCTCATTTTGCATCTTAATTCTGCACTCAGAGATGCCAAAATTTAATCACTGGTTCCTTTTGGCATTTTCAACAACTCCACAAAATTTCATCCGAATCCGTTCAGTACTTTTTGAGTTATCCTGCTGACAACCAACAAACCAACACCAGTGAAAACAATACCTCCTTCGGCGGAGGTATTATTTGTCGCAGCAAAGATGGAGATCCAGTAGAGTCGTTGACTCTCCTGGTAGAGATTACAATCCTTATCTCTTCTAGCAGAGATGACGACTTTAATACGGAGGTAATGTTTTTACGATGTTGTCAAACTATTTATTTCATTTGCTATTTGTATTCTAAATTTTTGTAGAAATTATTTCATTTCTATTTTCAAGAAATGCGACGCAATGGTTTACTAACATTATATCTTTATCACCGACCTATATAATTTGATACTCGTCTGAGAAGAAACCAGACATGATAAAAATAGTTTGAATACAGCGTCATAGCATCTCCATATTTAAGTCGTCATCCCTCCTATAAGAGATAACACTCCTGATCTCTTCTAGAGAGTTGTTGATTCTTTTATTATGATCAAGATCGTAGTCCTCCTAGGGGAGGATACGATCGTGATCTCTACCAGGAGAGTCAACAACTCTTCGTGATCTCCATCTCTCCTGCGACATTCACCCTACTTTTAACTATGAAAAACCACTATTTAAAAAATTATTCCTCTATGAATTATATAAACATAATTAACTTCTTATTTTCTTCTTCTTGAATGAGTTCATTACCTAAATGATCTATTAAGCTAGTAGCACTTTGTTTATCATCTACTCAAGATCCTTGGGAGATCTCTCTCATGAGTCTCTCTCTCTCTCTCTCTTCTCCTCATTGGCGGGTTTTTACTCCTACTGAATCATCATATGATGCCTAGGTTACCAAAAAGGAGAGACTCCTTCCTTTCGTTCCCTGGAGGACTTTGACCATACTAAAAATATTTATAATTGCCCCTGTCCCGCCAGAACTTCATCATATTAATGATAATAATATAACCATTACTATTTAAAAAAAAGATGATATCCGTCAGATTGCTCTAATTAGAGGCCCTGATGATATATCAAATATATATTTGTTAAAGTTTCTTCTTTTTTAAACATATAGAATGACTTAATATAATAATAATATATGGACTCTCTGATTGTTATTTTTGACCTTAAGTGAAATTTCTAAAGGTTTTTTCAACATACTTTTATGAAATATTTGTTTTGTCTATTTGGTTCGAAAGAATTGCATCCGACTGGATATGAATAAGCATCCTTGTATTAAAATTAGTCCCTCGAACCTAGGATCTTATCAATGAGGTTGACCAAAAATGACCATCCCCTTTCAGGATTCGAACTGTATCCCCAACATTAAGAGTTGAACACGCCTTAACACGGCTATCGCACTCCTTAAATATTTATTGGCTAAATAATTCATATATAAGACTTTTTGAGTTAAAGTTTATTCCACAGTACTTTTTTCGTAGCACCGAGAAGACTTGATCGGAGTTAATTTACATACTATTTGAATGAATGTTTGCGTTTTTTCACTAAACTCAAATATTCTACTAACCTCCACCTGTACATGTATGATTTAAGAATGGAAAATGCTTACGTATGACAAGGAGGATTATGAGTAGCTAAGTCTAACATGTTTGATATCGGAAACCAATGAGTTGGTCATAGGTATGTTATAAAATCCATTTCCTTTTTCCAAAGAATTTACTGAGGATGGTCAACTTTTTAAAAATATTGTCACCTTTTTTGATGTTGCTAAACCATTTTTTTTAAATGAAAAATTAGTCGAGGCCCAAGTGTCAAGGAGCTGAGAATAAAGATAGTTCAATATATTTCACCCATTACAATTAAATACTAGTCGTTATGACCCTTTTTCGATTTTGCAGCAGCACTTGAACCTCTTTAATCCCTGCATTTCTTTCGAGTTAAGCACAAGTTGTCCATGTTGTATTTGCATTGAACATATTTATCTAGTCCTTTGGCTCCCTTTAGTATTGATCACAAACCTTTGTGATGATTCTTGTATGTCTCCACAAGTTTCTTATATATCGTGTTTCTGGGTTGCTTGTACCCATTACATTCGACACAAACTCCATATTCGACCCATTGCTGCATTTTTAGCCCTCACTCTATTCTTCAATTTTATCACAAGCCTTCAAATTAATTTAGGCATGACATTGAATTGACCACTGAGGGACGTTGGCATAATTATTTCTTCTTAATTTTTGGATACGTCATTATTTTCTTCTTCCAAGAAACTTTTTTAAAGAAATCAAAACACTCCTCTGACATTGTACTTCGGAATTAAGTATAAAATTGATTTAATAGACTCATATGTACTGTTAGATAATGCTTGTGCTTAACCGGTTGGGTTACGTCAGCGATGAAGTAATATTTAGGTTCAACGACAGGAGCAATTAAAGCCAAATATATCAATATTCAATGCAAAGGGCGATTCATCAGTCGACACTCCGTCCTTTTCAATAAACATTTATTTGTAGGGTGGCAGCCAATAATATAAATAATAACCAATTCCCCTCTGACTATCACAATAAGCCCGAAACTTCACGTACAAGTTTTTGTATATTTAATATACAAATTAATTCCCAACTATACAGGTATGTTTTTGCTTTGTCTTATAACA
>CP045902.1:7159801-7176231 GCA_013387185.1 Caligus rogercresseyi
TTTTTTTTATTTTTTGATATATTTATTGTTGAATGATTTGTTGAGTGTTTTTTTAATGAATAAACTTGACGTGTGTACAAAACAAAAAAAAAAAGTCAGAAGCAATGAATGGTATTTATACAGCAATCATAGTATATATTATTTGATCATCCATTCTATGGATATGCTTAGTTTATGATAATATATATATCTATCATATATATATATATATATATATATATATATAATATCTATATATTATACATCTATATATATACTATATATATATATATAGATCTCTATATATATAGTATACATATCTATATATATATTATATAATATATATATCTAAATATATATAGATATATATATATATATATATATATATATATATATCTATATATATATATATAAAGTAGAGGTATATATATATTATATATATTATTATATATATATATATATATATATATATAATCTATATGATATGATATATATATATATATAGTGTTTCATTGTGATTATATGATCAAGTACTTTTCATCTTAATCAATATTTGAAACCATAAATATTTAGCACATGTAAAATTAATTATCTTGAAAATAATCTTCTTGAATCAGTAAGAAGTAGATATATAAGTATCATAAACTTAGGTATTTTTTTATTAAGAAAGATAAATTTAGGAATTTTAAAATTACTATTAAAAAATCGCGCAACATTCGTTACTAGTAAAAAACGCAACCTCCTAAAATATAAAAACCAAATTGTGCGGATCAACAATTTCTGCGTATATGAATTCGAGATTTGCTAAAGGTTACCTGTCCAAACTTCCAGAAGTGCGTGAGAATTTTGAAACAAGATTTTTGTTAGGAGTCTACCTGACATCAGAATAGCTGACTCACCCTGCAATGTTTGCACCTAACGTTACAGGGTATACCATATTTGTAAAATAAACTACAACCCTGGTTTAACCACAAATCAGTTAATGCTATCTAGCTCTCCCGAAGCACTCCAAAGGATAGCGCAGCAGAAACCTCGGGATGTATCTATCATATTAAATGGAGACATAAGACCACTATCCGAAGCATACTTCTCACAAAACATAAGTAACCTTTGTGAGCCGTCATCCGCGAAGATTACCAAAGTATATTTTCAGGTCTCCTCTGACTTAGAGTGTTTTTATTATGACACTATGCCCTGTGATGAGAAAATATATTCATAATTAACTATAATTTACTTGGATACTCTAATTACTAATTGCATATTAATGTTTATCTAAAGGCACTTTTTTGTAACATGTCATAAGTCATTAGCAATTAACATGCAAGGAGTGCTAAGCATTTTCCATTAGTCAAGCGATAAAAACGCTTAATGGGTAAGGTTACCATACGAATTTACCATTATTTTCTTTGTGTTTATGATTTCAACAAACTTTTTCCTCAACTATTATGTGAGTCCTCCATGGAAATAAATCCAATAACAAATTTGTTAATAATATATATATTTTTTTCGTGTATTTCAGTTCTTTAATAAAAGTCGAAGTATTTTTTTCAGTATGTAACATTATTTAATGTGGATAAATACTACACCCGCTTGTCCTTATATTAAATATGTATTATATGACCTATTTTATGAGTCTCATAATCCGTGTTTGCAATATTTTATCGTGATTGTGTTCATGTCTCTGTTATAGAAGATCATCCATAAATAATTCACCGATCTCTCCGTCCGTCCGTCTGTATGTCCGCACGCTATCTCCTCCCACATTTATGGTAAAATTTGAACTTTGAAGGTACCTATGGAATCCTTGATCAAGGCAGACCTAATAAAACTATTTGCAAAGTGATGGGACCAGAAATGAACCACAAAATTACCTTTTCTGAATTTTACTACCTACTTTTCAAGGAAACAGAGGAAAACAGAAAAAGAAAAAAAGCATCTCATGTGACTTAAAACATATCTTTGTACAAAGTCAAACTTTTTATGAGGAATGTTTGTACAAACACAGAAAATTATTGTAACTCATTTGACATTTAGAAAACTATTTTATCTCCGCAAATCCATCATACAATTTTTAGAAACTTATGTAAATATGAACATATGGGTGCCGTAGGCGCCCAAATATGCGAGTATTTTTATATTTGCGATGTTTGAGGGCTTCCTTTAGATTTCGTATTAATTCTCAAAATATATTATTTTGAATGTGTCTCATTATAAATTGAAACTAATTTTTTCTATATTTTTTATTAACCTTTGCAGCTTCCATCGAATTTTCGTATTTTTTAACACTTCTATTTATTCCATTTCACTTCCAATGCTTTCGGTGTTCAAACATATTATTTCGAGTGATCATCCTTTTAAACACAAATATGACACTTTACATGTACCTCCATCCCTGTCATTGTGGGTAATTTGAATGAACTCCTCTGTTATCTTATATATTCGCTACCACGATATGGCGTATATAATGAAAGAAAAGTTGCTAACTGAAAAAAGTATTCATTGCTGGGCTTGCAAGAAGTATCCCTTTATATAAAGTGCGTAACAGGCAACCATCCCCCGGACATCACCCCCCGGACTAGCACCCCCTTGTCATTTACCCCCGTTAGTAATATTTCTTATCTCTGGAAGTCCACTTATGAAGTTACTATGTTTTCTAGCCATTAACAAAGATGACGCTATTGGTGAACCACTTTCTTGATCTCCATTTCCGCTGCTTGCAAAGACTAATGGGTACTTAGATATGTTTTCAAAGCCATAGGAACGCCTTTTTGTGGAGTGAAGAAATGAATTAATAAATTGATAATAAAATTTATATGTCAACTTATTTGAATTAATGAGCTTTTGATTTTCATATCACCTTTTCCAATGATCATAGTCTTTGATTTAGGACAAGTGGTTCCTTTATGAAATCTAGAAAATAGCTTAGGACCTCTTGAGATAATAAGATATCTTGAGTTGAGAGGTTACAAAATGTATGCACTGTCTAGTATATAATGTCTAAGACACGAAATTCGCAAAATTATGCACGTTTATTCTAGTTTACTCCAATTCTAAAGTACCTGTGACTGCGTACTAACCAGTGACGTCATCTTGTTAATAACAGAAAACAAAGTTAACTTCATAAGAGGACTTTAAAGATAAGATATATTACTAACGGTGGGTATGCTTGGAGGGTGATTGGCACGGGGGTAAATGCCCAGGGGGTAGATTGTCGGGGAGCGGGGGCTATCCGGAGGGGTGATTTGCCCTAAAATCATAAAACTGGCACAAACAACTATCACAATGTGTGAAATCATCCAAATACATATGTAAGAAGAACATCCATATCAGACTTGTATACGATGGGGACAAAGATGTCGTTCGAACGTTCGATTGTCGTTCACCCAAAGTGATCATTCGTCGTTCATCGGTGGCTTTGTCGTTGGTCCTGGCTTAAAAAATTAACGGGTCTATTTTAGAAAAGATTTTTTTCTCTGTCATTGTCTGAAAATAAGTACATTCCGTTTTCTTTTCAAATGAAAATTTTCACAACATCAAACATAAATATCTTGTCTTTTTTGGGCGAAATTTTCCCCATCAAAATAAATATCTTGTCTTTTTTGGCGCCCAAAACGAAAGAATGGAATTTTTTGTTGTCTTTTGTCAAAAAAATTGTCGTTTTCGTTAGAAATGAACGACAAATCAATAAGTCGGATCCATATAGCTAGATTTTAACATTACACAAACTACGAATATATTCCTTAATCCCTCGAATGGTGTATTAAATGGACAACAGGCATCCCCAAGGAGAGGTTATCACACCTGAGCAACTACATCATCAGTTTCCTCTTAATATTTGTGAACGCGGAATTCAAACCCTTTTAAACCTGAAGCTTGCATAGCGCCTAACTATTTTGTCCATTAATATATTATTTATTGGATTCTTATGAGCTGGGGGGTAGGACAATGACTCAAACGTGATATTATTCATATTAACGAGGGCTATATGGAGTGATAAGATGAGGTATACATTTGCTAATTAAATGCTGCAAAAGGTATTGTTGATTCCTCTGCTATAAAATAATGAAAATAGTCTCTTATGATGAAAGTATAATTTCTCATATATGTATATGTTATATATATAGTATATATATATTATATTATATATATATATATAATATATATAGATATATATATATATATATTATATATATATATATATATATATAATATATATATATATATATATATCTATATATATATATATATATATATATATATAATATAATAATATATATATAGATATATATCTAGATATATATATATATGATATTAGGCGTAAGGAGGGTGTTTGGTTTGGAGGGCAGCATTCAATTTGCTCGAATTTTAAACAAGAGCTGTTAATCTGTGAAAAAGTAATCGAATGGAGAAAGCTATGTAGATCAAAAATTTCTTTATTGTAATTACACACTATCATTACATTATATTTATTTCAGAAGACACTAGAAATCATGTTGTTCCTTCCTTTTGTCTACCAAATTCATCTATTGTAATATCGATATCCACTTTATTTACAAACCACCTTTCGATGCAAAATAAATCCTACAGTAGTAACCTTTCTTGGCTCCTGGAGGGACCTGAGTCTTGAATCTTCTCAAACAAGAAAAATATATCCGCTGAACATGATGTTCCTTGCGTTTTAGCTAAGGTCTTTGAAATCTCAGTGAAGTGCAGCAAAGTTTCAAAGAGGAAGTTGCTTCTCATTTGTTAATTTATAGTTGGCATCATCCAAATTATGGAATATTGTAGCTTCAGCCATCTGGAGGTCTTCATTTCAATTATAAAAGTTTGATACCAGATGAAGCTCTCCTCGCTTCCTTTTCACAGCACAATCTCATTATTACAATATTATGGTCTTCGCATGAAAATCTCTCGTTCAATTCAGAAAGTAACCCGCTATGGCATAATAGAATACCTCAATTCTGCCTCTCTGAACATCGTTATAAGAGATGGTCTATTCTTCAGAGATCTCTCCTCCAGGCTTACATTCTTTTAGATGGATTTTTCTTACTTCTTGAAAGTTCATGGGAAGCTTCCTCAATCCTGTACCATAGGGCGTATAGTTCTTATACCAAAGAAAGGGCTGGCCACAGATCTGAATAACTGGAGACCAATTACAGTTCTTAATGAACACTATCGAATTCTTTCAGGTGTACTTTCTCCAGAAATTGAGCCTATATTAAATATTAAACTTGGCCCAGAACAAAAAGGATTCCTGAAAGGAAGGAAATTAGCGACATATCAAGAAATATAGAGACCGCCATTGAGAAGGTAACACAAAGGAAAACTTATGGAGCTATCGTTGCAGTAGACTTTTGTAAGGCGTTTGATTCCTTATTTCACAACTTCATCATCAACTCCTCCATTAAAAAACT
Source organism: Caligus rogercresseyi (assembly GCA_013387185.1). Lineage (NCBI taxonomy): Eukaryota > Metazoa > Arthropoda > Copepoda > Siphonostomatoida > Caligidae > Caligus > Caligus rogercresseyi. The sequence goes on from CP045902.1 coordinate 7,165,195, forward strand.
AGAGGCATCTATACACTCAGAGAGGGTACGGTACAATTCAGCGCCGCCGACTCAGCGCCGCCAATTCAGCACCGCCGATTCAGCGCCGACCGATTCAGCACCGGCCGATTCAGCGCCAGCCAATTCAGCGCCGTCCGATTCAGCACCGGCCGATTCAGCACCAGCCAATTCAGCGACGGCCGATTCAGCGCCAGCCTCAATGACTTTGATTTAAAAAATTAAGACCTTTTTTCAAAGAAAATTATGTTTTCTGTAGCAGTACAATTGGTCAACCTAGCACAACATAATTGTCTTGCAGAAGTATTCAACAACAATAGGGTATTGGGTTTCAAACCCACCTACATAGGTGAATACGAGTAAAAAAACCCTCAATTCTTGGGTCCATGGGTCCCACCAGCCACAACAATGGTTTCAACCCATCGCAAATAGTAAAAATACGAGTATGGACCCCTCAAATGCCCTTTTGCGCACCTTAAGTTCTCGGGTCCCGCCAGCCGCAACAGTGTGGTATTGGGGTTTTAATCCACTGCCATTAGTAAAAATACAAGTAAGGAACCCCTCAAATATCATTTTGTGCACCTTGGGTCCTCAGGTCCCGCCAGGCCACAACAATTTTGTATTGGGTGTTTCAAAACCCATCGCAAATTGTAAAAATAAGTAAGGAACCCCTCAAATGCCTTTTGCGCACCTTAAGTTCTCGGGTCCCGCCAGCCGCAACAGTTGGTATTGGGTTTTAGTCCCACCGCCATTAGTAAAACTACAAGTTTGGAACCCCTCAAATGCCCTTTTGCGCACTTTAAGTTCTCGGGTCCCGCCAGCCGCACAGTTGGGTATTGGGTTTTAGTCCCACCGCCATTAGTAAAACTACAAGTTTGGAACCCCTCAAATACCATTTTGTGCACCTTGGGCCTTTGGGTTCCGCCACCGCAAAAATGGGGTTTGGGTTTTCAACCTTTCGCCATTATGGTCGCTCACCTCTAATAAATACTTTTTTTGTGAAAAAGGTTGCGTGTTTTTTTACATAATTAATATATATAATTTTGAGGGGTTCCTTACACGTATTTTTACAATTGGCGGAGGGTTTTGAACCCCAATACCCCATGCGGCTAGCGGGACCCGAGGACCACAAGGTGCATAAAATGGCATTTGAGGGGTTCCTAACTTGTAGTTTTACTAATGGCGATGGGACTAAAACCCCAATACCACACTGTTGCGGCTGGCGGGACTCGAAAACTTAAGGTGCGCAAAAGGGCATTTGAGGGGTTCCTTACTCGTATTTTTACAATTTGCAATGGTTTGAAACCTCAATACACAATTGTTGTGGCCGGCGGACCCGAGGACCCAAGGTGCACAAAATGATATTTGAGGGGTTCCTTACTTGTATTTTACTAATGGCATTGGATTAAAACCCCAATACCACACTGTTGCGGCTGGCGGGACCCGAGAACTTAAGGTGCGCAAAAGGGCATTTGAGGGGTTCCTTACTCGTATTTTTACAATTTGCGATGGGTTTGAAACCCCAATACACCATTGTTGTGGCTGGTGGGACCCGAGGACCCAAGAATTGAGGGTTTCTTTACTCGTATTTTTTACCTATGTAGGTGGTTTTGAAACCCCAATACCCCATTGTTGTTGAATATGCTAGGTTTGACCAATGTACTGCCACAGAAAACATAATTTTCTTGAAAAAAGGTCTTAATTTTTTTAAATCAAAGTCATTGAGGCTGGCGCTGAATCGGCCGTCGCTGAATTGACTGGCGCTGAATTGGCCGGTGCTGAATCGGCCGTCGCTGAATTGGCTGGCGCTGAATCGGCCGGTGCTGAATCGGTCGGCGCTGAATCGGCGGTGCTGAATCGGTGGCGCTGAGTCGGCGGCGCTGAATTGTCCATTCCCCTCAGAGAGTGTGTACCTCCGCCGATCCCCACAACATCCCCATTCAAACATTCTCCCTTTCACCGCCCGATTTTCTATCTCTAATCATTGTTTCCTCTCTGTTAGCTCATTTTGCATATTAAAAAGCACTCAGAGACGGGAAGAGGAAGAAGTTTAAGCTACGTCACTGGGTTAACATAGTCCTGAGCTGATATATGAACAATAATACGTCAATGAATATTTTTTTAGCGTTTGTTCTTTCCTACTCCCTGAATAGAGACTCCATTTCATTTAGTATTTTGCTCATTTTGCATATTAAAAAAAGCACTAAAGATGCCAAAATTTAATCACTTGTTCCTTTTGGCATTTCCAACAACTCCACAAGTTTCATTCGAATCCGTTCAGTACTTTTTGAGTTATCCTGCTGACAAACTAACAAACCAACAAACGCCGGTTAAAACAATACCTTCTTCGGCGGAGGTAACTAGAGGCATATATACACTCAGAGAGTGCAAACCTCCGCTGTCACGGGGTCCTTATGAGCCTTCCGAGGCGGATTTTTCACGACTGGGGCGGCGTAAAGGGACGGGGGAGGATTCCCCTCGACGGAAATTCCGAGAGGAAGACGCTCCCGGCACCCGATTTCACAGCACAGCGACATCTATTGGCAGAGTAGGCTAACTTGAAATATTTATTAGTATTTAGCTCGTTTTGCATCTTAATTCTGCACTCAGAGATGCCAAAATTTAATCACTTGTTACTTTTGGCATTTCCAACAACTTCACAAAGTTTCATCCGAATCCGTTTCGTACTTTTGAGTTATCCTGCTGACACACAACCAACCAACCAACCAACAAACCAACGCCAGTGAAAACTAGAGGCATATATACACTCAGAGAGTGCAAACCTCTGCCGATCCCCACCTAATGAATCACTTAACAGAATTACAATCCAATCATATATGTCTACATAAGTAGGTGTGTTTGGTGAATAATGAGTGAGGAGAGAGCAAAGAGAATAATATACACACTCAGAGAGTGTGTACCTCCGCCGATCCCCACAACATTCCTATTCAAACATTCTCCCTTTCACACGCCCGATTTTCTATCTCTAATCATTGTTTCCTCTCTGTTAGCTCATTTTGCATATTAAAAAAGCACTCAGAGATGGGAAGACGGAAGAAGTTTAAGCTACGTCACTAGGTTAACATAGTCCTGACTGGTATATTAACAATAATACGTTAATGAATATTTTTTTTAGCGTTTGTTCTTTTTTTTTTTTTTTTTTTTTTTTTTTTTTTGCCTATATGGTTTGATAGAATTGCATCCGACAGGATATAATAAGCATTATAGCGTTAAAATTAGTCTATCGAACCTAGGATCTTATCAATGAGGTAGACCAAAAATGACCATCCCCTCTCGGGATTCGAACCTGCGCCCCCAACATTGAAGTTCTTTCCTACTCCCTGAATAGAGACCCCATTTCATTTAGTATTTTGCTCATTTTGCCATATTAAAAAAGCACTCAGAGATGGGAAGACGGAAGAAGTTTAAGCTACGTCACTGGGTTAACATAGTCCTGAGCTGATATATGAAACAATAATACGTCAATGATATTTTTTTAGCGTTTGTTCTTTCCCTACTCCCTGAATAGAGACCCCATTTCATTATTTATTAGTAGTATTTTTCTCATTTTGCATATTAAAAAGCACTTAGAGATGCCAAATTTAATCACTTGTTACTTTTGGCATTTCCAACAACTCCACAAAGTTTCATTCGAATCCGTTAAGTACTTTTTGAGTTATCCTGCTGACAAACAAACCAACAAACAAACCAACAAACGCCAGTTAAAACAATACCTCCTTCGGCGGAGGTAATTACTCCCGAAGAAGTTTTTCAATCCTATAAGAGCCCTACTCGTCAATGGCACGTCATTTATATCATTGGGAACCATAGGAGTGATGTAATCAACTTAAAGAGCAGTTGCCGGCAAGGCTTGCCCTACACGCCCCTTTTATTTATTGCCGCTCTTAATAGTCTTAGAAATTCAATTTTAAAGAAATTCAAAGGCTTTGGGTGATTTTACAGGGAAGAGACACATAATGGATATGTACGCTGACGATATTACCATAATGCTAGAAGCTAAGAGACAACTGATTAAGCGCATTGAAGTGGCTCTGACTATTTCAAAAATATGAGAAGAAGTCTGGATTAAAATCAATAACAAAAAAAAGCTATTTTACCTTTCGGGGAATGGAGTCCTGGAAAACAATTAAAAATTGATGGCTGCTCGATCAAAGACTCTATCTCATTCTCAGGATTTCATGGGACAGACATGGATCATCTTCTTCCAATTGGACTTCACTTAAATACTATGTGGATTCTACAATCTCATCGTCAGAGGGTTCAATCTCCAGAAGAGGATCGATATTTTAAACTACGTTATAACACCAAAAAAATTATACAAAGCAACCGCGATTCCCTGGCTTGCAGAAAAAGTTTTAAATGAAGAAAAGTTCTGGCTCAACAAATTATTTCACAAATTTTACATATCTTCAATAATAAGACCTAGATCTCTCTTAGAAGGAGGGCTATCTCGTCTCAGGATAATTTTACCCAAAATATACCGCAAGGTTTTAGACATCTCTTGCCGTCCTGGAATTGAATGTAGGGCTACATTTTCTGTAGATCCCATTTACACGTGGCTTATGCTTGGCACAAATTGTATTAATTCCCATTTAGAAGAAATTTCTCCCTGGATAGCGTCAGCTCACAGAGTTTTAGGGAGTGGAACTCCATCATTTAAAGCCTCTTCGACCATTGACGTGATTTACCAAAATCGGAATAAGAATTTCACTTTAAAAATCTTTTACATCGTAAAGAATTGGAACTAGTCGCTCTTAAAACAAAGTTTATCATTACATGATTTAGAAGGCACCAATTTTTAATTGTGGGAAATTTTATTACCCTCTGAAAAATCTGCTTTAGAACATCAAGTACCACAGCCTTGGCACTTGAGAATGTCATTGAAGACAACTACAAAAGTGAGGCTGTGGAAATATGTAATAGATGTATTACAAAGCTAAACCTTCTATGCTCCTGGGGAAAAGAATAATGTCACCTATGACAAAAATTAAGGACCCCAAGATATTCACAGCGCAATTACAAATTTTAAATGACTGTATATACTTCAATGCTCCGTGCAAGGATTGCGGAAAATTATTTAACTCCGTTATTCACGCATTTGCTGAATGCCAGGGACTTCGCTTCCTCGGAAATAATTACCCTCAACATTGCCAACGTGGGTGAAAACTTTGTGACAACCGTTGATTCTGTTTGGAGTTACTTCGAATTTTTTGAAAGCATCACTGAAAACGCGTGCCCTTGAAATGGCTATTTCAAATTGTAAAAGCAGGATTGCAGAAAAACTGGCCATCGGAATACCGGTCCAGGTGGAAGAATTTCGGACAATTCTAATATTAACCACTGGAAGATATTCGGCTTTTAGTATCAAAATTCCAAACGTGGACGATTCATCGTGGAAATATGTGGGAAATATAATCAAGTATTATCCCTCCAAACACTACAAGAAAATTCAACGCTGGCTATTACGAATACACAAAAAGTTTTTAAGAAGTAAATATTCTTAATTTGTCTTTTTAATACAAAATGTTTTGTTGTTTTGAAATTTTAATATAGTTTTTTTATTTATATAAAATTAGAAATTATGTTTTATGTGATTTTGTTGTTTGTTTAATGTTTGTTTGTTCATGTTTTTTAATAGTTGTGATACATTTTTAGGAAATTTGTTGGACTTTTGTTTAGAGTATTAATTTTAGTCTAGAATGTTTAATTATATATATTGTTTTATATAACTACTCTAAATAAATAAAGTCAAAAAAAACTCAAAAGGGGTTGTATGATTCAAAACAAAAAAATTATATCGTTCGTCGTTCGATTAAAAAAGTCATACAGTAACTTGCAGTTTGTACTTATTCAAAATCTTCATGAATGTCAAGCCTTGGCGCCATAAAAAGAAAAGTATTTTTCATAAGACATTAAAGTTGAACTTTTTATGGGGAAATTCCTCAATAAAAAACGTCGTCACTTTCAGAATGACGAACAAAAACTTTAATGAAAGACAATTTTTTGCAAAACGTCAATAAGTATGATATATATTAAAAAACGGAAAAACACATGATTATATTATAATTTTAAAAGATATCAGAAATGACGTGATTGGCCCCGATCGATCTGAACATTTCTAATATGTATATTTATATATAAATATACATGTGTATATATATATTTCAACCTTGTTGACGTTCGCCAAATATTGCAGTTCGTCGTTCGTTCGTCGTCCATCGATTTTTTATATAGAATCGTTTGTCGTTCGACATTTTGAAAAAAATGACGACTTTTTTTAGAAAGGAATTTTTCTTGCCATTGTGAAAAAAGTGATATGTATACATATATACCATAAGTAGTCCATTTAATTATACTAGCACCTAAAAATGGGGTAAGAGGCAAAATTATAAAAAGTTAGATAATAATTATTTATACCAAATGAAATTCATTAAGTTGCACTGCTCTTGACAGAATTAATAGTTAGTTTAAGTATATATTGGCGACAGAGTAATGCAGTTTACTCTGGCTTACTAACTGGAAATAAATAAATATGCATAGCCCGAAGTAATATTATATATTTTTATATTCACTTCATTTCTCATTATTACCTCCGCCGAAGGAGGTATTGTTTTCACTGGCGTTTGTTGGTTTGTTAGTTTGTTGGTTTGTTAGTTTGTTGGTTTGTCAGCAGGATAACTCAAAAAGTACTGAACAGATTCGAATGAAACTTTGTGGAGTTGTTGGAAATGCCAAAAAGGAACCAGTGATTAAATTTTGGCATCTCTAAGTGCTTTTTTAATATGTAAAATGAGCAAAATACTAAATGAAATGGGGTCTCTATTCGGGAGTAAGAAAGAACAAACGCTAAAAAAATATTCATTGACGTATTATTGTTCATATATCAGCTCAGGACTATGTTAAACCCAGTGACGTAGCTTAAACTTCTTCCTCTTCCCGTCTCTGAGTGCTTTTTTAATATGCAAAATGAGCTACAGAGAGGAAACAATGATTAGAGATAGAAAATCGGGCGTGTGAAAGGGAGAATTTTTGAATGGGAATGTTGTGGGATCGGCGGAGGTACACACTCTCGGAGTGTATATATGCCTCTAGTTAATATATGCAGTCAATCATCTCATGGATTTCGACCGTTCTATATACCTCTCCCTCCCTCTCTCTCCAATTCTTCTACGTGGTTTTCATAATTCCACTTGGTTGGTGAGTCGGGTTATTAGTATTTGTTCATCTCCAGGTACTAATATATGAGGTCATTGCTAAAGTTTATAACTTTATAACTTCTTTATATATATATATATGTATATATATATATATATCTATATATATGTATATATATATATATATATATATTATATATATATATATATATCTATCTATATATATATATATATATATATATATATATATATATATATATATATATATATATATATATATATATATATATATATATATATATATATATATATATATATATATATATATATATATATATATATATAATCTATAAACTCACAATTCCCTCGTAGAATTGTGTTCTCCCATATAGATCATGCTCAGCACTTTCCTATTTATGTAATGCCTCTCGGTTATATTCCTGAACCATGAGAATGACTTAATTGCATGTTCAATAGACCATACGAACCTCCACAAAGGCATTGGGCTACCAAAACCTCAACCAAAAATTCTCTTGAGTTCAATTCTTATGCACTATAAAGTAAACATCAAATTCAGCCTAAATTTTTTTGTATAGTAGATTTTGGTCCGAGATTTTTGAGGCAAAGATATATATATATATGAAATAAGTATTTATTCAAAAATAAACAAACCGAATTCGCAATGGAATTCATACTGTATAATTTTAAAAGACAAAAGGGTGGTAAATATAATATGGGTGAGGTATGCTCTAATTAGAGCATTAGTTATTCATGACGGCCTGCAAGTTGTTTTATAAGGCTTATATATACTAGCAGTCGTATAGTACGAGCCGACCCTTCAACAAATGATAAAAAAGTACTTAACACGTTTTTTTGTCGAGAATTATAAAAATTCCAGCTTAGGTGTGCATTAAGTTTTTTGAAATGAATTACTTTGACCCGTGAATATACTCATAGCTTCGATCGTCAACATCAAAAACCGGAGACATTTTGATTCAGATTTGTAAGTCATTTAAGCTGTCAAGAAAAAGACAACATCTTGTATATTATCATTGTTACCTCCGCCGAAGGAGGTATTGTTTTCACTGGCGTTGGTTTGTTTGTCAGCAGGATAACTCAAAAAGTACGGAACGGATTCGGATGAAACTTTGTGGAGTTGTTAGAAATGCCAAAAGGAACAAGAGATTGAATTTTGGCATCTCTGAGTGCTTCTTTAAGATGCAAAATGAGCTAAATACTAATAATATTTAAAGTTAGCCTACTCTGCCAATAGATGTCGCTGTGATGTGTTCTCAAAGAGGAGAGCACAGCACAGCGACATCTATTGGCAAATGAAAAAAGACCAAGTGATTCATTGGTGGGGATCGACGGAGGTTTGCACTCTCTGAGTCCTCTAGTTTTATTTTGCAATAGAAATATACATCATACTCTCAAATATAAAAATAATTAGAGACCATTTTGATAATCTGCAGTGTGTTATGAAATATTTATATATATGTATATATATATATATATATATATATATATATATATATATAGATATATATATATATATATATATATATATATATATATATATATATATATATATATATATATATATATATATATATATATATATATATATATATATATATATATATATATATATATATATATATATATATATATATATATATATATATATATATATATATATATATATATATATATATATATATATACATATATCCTAACTAAGGAATTTACACCACAAAAAGTAACTTCAAATCAATTCCATCAAATTTCCGATGTGAATCCTCAAATCCCGGGAGAATTGAGTAATGACAAATGCCATAGTCTGATAAATTTGATTTATAAACATAGTTACATAACTTAATGAATCAAACAAGAAATTTCAACAATTATTGATGTGCCTCGAAATTACGTATGGCTTTAATTACCATTAAAAAATATAAATTCCTTTATAACTCATCAAAAATAAATACCAAATTGTATGAGATTATAATCCATCAAAGATGGACTCCTAACGCTGTTCATTTACTTTTTTAGTTGTGACAGGCTATGGTTTTGCTTAAAGGGGCAACTTATACCAATAAGTTTAAGATTTTAGAATTTAAAATGTTTAAAAAAACTCATGCTTGAATGAGAGATCTCATAGATGAGCCTGAAAAGATTTTATTTGTTCGTCAAAGAAAATGTATTTTCTTACATTGCCCACAAAACACAAACCTTTGTGGGTATTATATCTAAAATGATGGGTATTTAAATAGATGGAATCCAATCCCTGAAAGAAAATATTCATTTATCAAAACATGGCATGTCGCTTTGCCCCATCGACATTTATAATAACTAGATACTCCTCAGAGAAGAAAATTATGTCCACCTAGAGAACTAAGATGGTGCTCCCATGAATCAATTAAGTAGTCTTGGTAATCTAAAAAAGAAATCCGTCATAAATGCCCAGTGACGTTATGTTTTGTAACATAAAAAGTAGTACCTTATAATCAATTAAGATGGCTTCCGTCAGCTGCTGACTCCGATATTGCTCCTCCCTTTTTTATTTAGTTTCACTCAATTAACAGCAAATTTGCCAAATTATTTTTTATACAGTAGCCATGAAGCTAGGGCTATATTAGCTCCGTAATAATCATACAACAACAACAGTGTGCCTGTGCAAAGATATTTAATAAAAATGTACAAAGTTACGGTTCACAAACAATTTATCCTCAATCGATTTAGATGACGTTTCAGTATAATCAAATTTGAAGCAATATATTACGCAAAAAAATCCTTATTTAGAATGTACAAACATATAAACCGGATATATTTCTGTGAACTACAAACTTTTGAATAATACAGTATATAATATAGCCATATTCAAGAACAACAAGACATTAAAAAATTTATCAACTTTTAAGCAGCTTTTGTTATGGTGAAAAAATGATGCAAAGTATATAGAGGATGAGGAAATTTTATTTTTTAAACCTCATATGATGAAGATTCTCGTATATGAAATGAACCATCACGGACCAATTTTCTATATTTAGACAAAATGAAATGAGCATTTTTGTAGTCCTACGTGTCAAGACGTTTATCCTTTGCTTTTGTTCCACGTGGAGCACCTTGGGGCATACTACTTTAATGTCACTCTTTGCTTTAAAATATTCAAATGATACTCTTTTTGTTTTCCAAGCTTTAAAAATCGAAGAGGGTATATATATATTTATATATATGTATTTATTTATTTATAGATATATATAATTGTCCTTTGGAATGCTAACTGTACGTGTCGTTTCGGGGTGACACCCAAAGAAAATGAGATGATTTCGCCTTAACGATCAAAATAATATTTTTATATATGAAAGCTACTATCGATCGGGTAATAAAGAAGAATAATTTCTTAAATAAAAAACAATTTTAATCAATTTATCTATGAGCATACATTCATCCATAAACAACTTTTACTTGACTTAAACGTTTGATATCTTAAACTTTGCCTCTGAAGCTATCCACTTGCTTTTAGCCTGTGAAATCATTAGGTAAGAACATAAAGCTTTTTCATATAAACATAAAAATTTCAACCTGATGTTAATATTGTATCTTTGATATTAACAAACAATGAAATGAATGCGAACGTGAAAATCACTTTATAAAATCTACTTAAATTTTTTCGCGTCTTTATACCAATATTGAATTTGTAACGATGCTAAAACTCAAGATAGTTGAGGGCTTATTCCCTTTAATAAGTGAAATGCTCAGATTGACTTTAATGATAACTTATTGTGAATATCCGTCAGATGGAATTCTATCAAACCATAAAAGCAAACAAGGAGTGCGATAGCCATTTGCGTACAGGCGTGTT
>CP045902.1:7176331-7178831 GCA_013387185.1 Caligus rogercresseyi
GCCATACAAAAATCGTTTAGTTACGAATGCTTGAAAAATGCTTTTAAAACCCGTGCAGGATAGAATTAAAATGGATTTGATCCTTTCAGCCATCTAACCAATCAACATACGTTTTAAGTACGCAGAGATTTGTCGATTTAGAATCAAAAATTGTCAAGAAATATTATTTCATAAATATATTCCAAAGTTATAACTGTGCAGATTTCGTTTTACTTCATTTAGATTGATGATTTAAAATTTATTTCTCAAAAACGAGGTCCTTCATACAACAATTGAGATAACTGTAAGTTTTTTTAACTTATTTGCCTACACCAGCGATAAACATAGAAACTATGTAATACATTTATTATGATTTGGACTATTTTTTAAAAATTAAAATCGTATTGCTACAAATGAGTCATTCAAATTATTATTTTTTATACCTATTAAAGTTCGTCCAAAGGCATATATGAAATCCAACAATATTTATTATGGTGATTCTTATATTAATTTTTTGGGTAAAATAATTGGGTAGAAAATGTAAGTAGGATCTCAAGGATTTTAAATTTAATTTGATTTTTTATAAAAACTAAAAGACTGAAGTAAATAAAGTTTTGAATTAGTTCATTTTTAGGTTGTTTTCCCATATATGACTATTTTAAAAGTTAAATTACTCACTTATTTTTGTTGATATAAAAATATAAAAACCAATTTAAATTCCTTGAGATCCTACCTACATTTGCACCCAATTATTTTAATGTAGAATATATATTTAGGACAAAATAGGCGACAGACGTTATTCGATTTTGTTCAAATTTTCACAAGATGCAATAAAGTAAAATCCAAAAGTGCTCTCAAATCAAAAAAAAACGAATTAGGGAGATTTATATTTCATGTTTTTCATATTGAAAGTATTTTGGGATTTTACTTTAATCATAACATTTTTATATAGGAATATCCTAATGAACATGTGGTTTTTCAAAAGCAATGATTTTTTAATAGTATATTCTACAATATTATTCTAATTAATTTTACATTTATCTCAATTTTATGCATATACTCTCACTTGTATGTGTTTTTGAAATGTGAATTCAAAAATATTATTATTACTTATGGGTATGACCATATGAATTTTTAGTGTATGTATCGATTACAATTCTATGTAAAAGGAAAATATAAATAGATAACCGAAAAAAAAATTATGAGTACAATATAAACATCTTTATACTATACAACATAATAAATATAAAACGCATAAATAAATCTTATTGAGCTATTTTGGTTACTTCAGTTTTTTTATTGCAAAAATATTTGTATATAACACCCTTCAAATCTCCTCAGCGAAGAAATCTTTTGATTATAAACAAATTTAAAACACATAATACTTTTTCCGTCGAACCATCATTGTGAACGATATTATATATAGACAACATTTAATTCGATTTTACTTTTTTATATTTCATATTTTTCTAAACATAATGATTTGTAATTATATGCTTTTTGTTTCATATTTCACTCTATAATGCATTTATAATGGCAATGGGATTGTCAGTAGCAAATATGACGAACACAAATACTGCAAAAAGAAGTGGACAAGTATTGCATTTGCAGGCCATATAAAATATTTTTTTGTAAAGCCAACTGTATTTTGCACGTATCTATAAAGTAAAAATATGAAAGTAACTCTATTTCTATTCTTGGAAGCTTAAGTAACCTTTCAAAAGTCCGTTTACCTAATATAGAGGCGACGGAGACTAAACTTTTTTTAAAGAAGAGGTAATAATATAAGAAGAATAAGAGATAAAGGCGTCAGAGAACAACGTGAGGTGTGAAGCTCCAATTTTTAACAAACTCCTTTCTCCTTCGGACCCGGATCTATTGAAAATGAATTTGGACGCCTCGAGGATATCCAAGCTCTTCTCGCCATGCAATCATCTTGAGGAGGGAAGAGGAACTCTATTAACTCCTGTGGCATACAGATCCCCTGAACAGTCGAGAGGAGTTGTTCAATTCGTAAGGCTCCTCGTAGGAGGCAGGTGTGGAAATAAGTCAATCCAAAGGAAAAGAATGAAAAAAACCTTGTTACACTGTTAAATACATAACAATTTGGGGAAATCAGAAAAAATTAAAATAGGTTCAATTTAATCATTTGAGAATGGTCTATGAAAATAAGTATATGAAATTTTCAAACGACAAATTATGCGGACTCAATTACCATCTGCACTGATAGACAACTATAGAGCTCTCTAGTGCTTACTTAATACAATAATGCTTACTAGACTTGTTGAAAACGAAAAGAATTATCATGTTTTTATCAATCCTACTATCCTATAAGGCGTCTGCGATTACAGAGGTATGTTCTTAAATTGTAAGCAGATCTACAGTAAAATATATTATATATATATATAGATATATATATATAATATATATATATATATATCTTATATATATATATATATAATAGATATATATATAATATATATATATATATATATATATATATATTATATATATATATATA
>CP045902.1:7181331-7191328 GCA_013387185.1 Caligus rogercresseyi
CACTTTCATCCTCCCATTGCTGGCTGGACTTCAGGCAAAAGCACAGTGTAAGAATGAATCAAATATAGAATCGTAATAATTGTTTTTCTTTATATCTAGCGGAGAGAGTATATAAAGATAACTTGTTCGCGAGTGGTGAAGTAGCTCAGATGGTCTCGGGGATATTTTGACATACTGGATAGGAAATGCACGGTTTTCATCTTGGAGATGAGTCCGTTCGATAGGTTGAGCACAGATGGAATTAGTCAAACTCTTCATGGAAGAGAAAGGTAATGCACACATTAAATCATTAAAATATAGGGTGCAATTCATTTTTTTGCATAGAGGCATTGGCTATAAAAGATATGAATTTAAATACTTATAATGGTGTATTTTAATTTCAAACAATAAATACCACTTTTATGTAAGACCTTTACTTAACTGGATATACATAAAATCATTCAATATTTGCTAAACATACAAATTTAAAATTTGAAATTGGCAATCTCATATTGATTGAGAAAAAGAAATGGATACTTTATTTATTTTATATTATCTACTGTAAATTGACAAGTTAACACTTATTACAAAACTTGAATATAATAATGAAAACAATCTGGTGAAACATAGCCATAGATTTCTCCCTGATTATTTTGCAATTTTTATATAATTCATTTTTGGATTATGTTGTATATTTAATAGAAATTAGATCCGTTTATATATAAATTAGCATAATAGTGTTAAAATGAATCTATCAAACCTGAAATCTAATCGAGGAGGTTGACCTGAATAGACCTTCGCCTCTTGAGAGGATTCGAGCCTGCACCCTCAACATTGTGACTGGATACGTCTTTACATACTGAGCCATCGCGCTCCCTTATATTTATCGACGGGTCAATCATAAGTAGTGCCGCTATAAATATAATAAAAGGGCATAACTGAGGTCTTACTTCATTTGTGGTAAATATAATTCTTATTGATTAATTTGATAAGTTCTATTTAAAACAACGAGCACTTCCGATTGATGATAAGAATATAGGTATTAATTATGACAGATTTACTAAAGAGCGCCGATAACAATAATGTTATAAAAACAATTAAACAATTGATAATCCATACATAAATTACATGTTTCATGTCATTCGTTTGAAGTATTTTTTAAACAAAATCCTGTAGATTATTTTTCTATAAATAACAAATAGTGATAGAGCTTCCATATGTGTAAAAAATTTCCGATCTATTGATTGGGCACAACTTACTTACCACAACTGACATCGACTTTCATCTACTGAGCCTCAACTTTCAAACAAATGATTGTCCTGAGTTGCCAATACCTATTTCAATTATTAATTCATAAATTATCTCTAGGACCGTCCTCACTTTTACAAATCGAACAGACTGGGAAAACGGAGTTCGCCGAATAGATAGGAGCAAATGTCAATTTCACATCTTGATGGGGGAGCTAGACAGGGCTTACTACCGCTATTAGCTTTGTAAAGTAGCTATCCTAATATATAGAATGGTTCTTACCAAAATGGTATTGTTACAAATGGATTTCTTCTGATAGTGGGTGGTTTGAAGAATATAGAATATATATATATATATCTATATATATATATATACTTATATATAAGTAATAGATAGATATATAATATATTATATATATATAGATATATATATATAGATGATATCTTAGATATATATAGATATAGATAGATGATGGATGATGGATTATGGATAGGGATAGATGGATAGATAGATAGATAGATAGATAGATAGATAGATAGATAGATAGATAGATAGATAGATAGATAGATAGATAGATAGATAGATAGATAGATAGATAGATAGATAGATAGATAGATAGATAGATAGAATAGATAGATAGATAGATAGATAGATATAGATAGATAGATAGATAGATAGATAGATAGATATTAGGAGATAATAAGATGGTTAAAATCTTATTATAATTTAATTACATTGTACTTATTTTAAGACTGACAGATAAATCAAGGAATGAAGAAATTTTACTTGTTATCAACAATTTATCATATTATATTTGTAATAAGCTTTAAATGTAATCGTTTTTTTGAAACTGACTCATAAAAGTTATACAAAATATAATTTTGACAATTGTTCATTTGTCATTTATTTATACTGAAGCTTTATATACTTTTTGTTAACAAGACCAATTTTCCCAATATATAAGATATAAGTTTATACATAAATTATAAGATAAATAATGGAAACCTTTTTTCGGTCCGCTATAGATATGACACAAAAGCTGACCGGAGACGGATTCACTTACTTATCCTCACAGATAAGAAATGCTTCGCATGCAAGAAAAACGAAGAAATACACGATCTCATGAACATATTTGTGCTACCCATACTCAACCAAAACCTCTCAAGTAAGTAACACAGTACTGATATATTTGTCTATGTCACAGCAAAATGGAGAGCCAGTAGAACTCGATGACTCTCCTGGTAGTGATTATGATCCTGATCTCTTCTAGGAGAGATGTAAATTCAATATGGAGATAGTGTTACGATGTTGTACAACCTATTGAATTCATTTACAATTTTTTTAAATATTTTGGTGGCAATTATTTCATTTTTGGGTTCAAGGAAGCAAATGCGAGACAATGCTTTTACTATTATTGTATCTATATCAATGACCTATATAATAATAATAATAATTTGATGCACTTCTGAGAAAAAATCAGACATGATAAAATGGTTTGAAAAACAAATCATACCATCTCCATATTTTAATCGTCATCCTTCCTATAGAAATAACATTCCTGATCTCCTCTAGCATACTCATTGATTATTATGATATAGATCACGATCGCAGTCACTCCAAGAGAGGATACGATCGTGATCTCTACTAGGAGAGTCAACGACTCTACAGGATCTCCATTTCTTCTGCGACACCTATATGCAATTTTTTGAAAAATATCCAATGCCACTATTTGCATTCAAATATGTACAAGTTTGCCAATAATTGTCCAAATATTATTTTTTGACTTTTCGAACGTTCAATTCGAGAATGGAATAAATTTGATCTCAAAACTTACTTCAAACTCCAAATAAATACTATGGATGCATATGAATATATTAAAATAATAATAATGAATAAAACGTTCATAAATATAAATATAAATAATTACATTGAATGTTTGTCTAAAGGCGGGAGAAGAAAAATCATGCATTGAGTTAACTGAGACCCTGATATGAAAAATGGTTGAATAGGTTTGAGACAAGCTACGATAACAAGACTACAAGATAAATATATATGCTTCATAATCTCACTAGTTTTATTTGTCAGGAATCATTACAAACTAGAGGCATATATACACTCAGAGAGTGTAAACCTCCGCCGTTACGGGGTCCTTATGAGCCTTCCGAGGCGAATTTTTCACGACTGGGGAGGCGTAGAGGGACGGGGGAGGGTTCCCTCGACGGAAATTCGAGAGGAAGACGCTCCCGGCACCCGATTTTACAGCACAGCGACATCTATTGGCAGAGTAGGCTAACTTGAAATATTTATTAGTATTTAGCTCATTTTGCATCTTAATTCTGCACTCAGAGATGCCAAAATTTAATCACTTGTTCCTTTTGGCATTTTCAACAAACTCCACAAAATTTCATCCGAATCCGTTCAGTACTTTTTGAGTTATCCTGCTGACAAACCAACAAACACAAACAAACAAACCAACACCAGTGAAAACAATACTCCTTCGGCGGAGGTAACAAGAGGATCTGGTTTTCGTCACAAATAAACTAGCAAAATTTGAAACATAATTCTGAAAACTTATAAGAAATTCGTTAAGCATGTCAAGATTTTTCTTCCTTTTCAAACCTACAACAGAAAGAAGACTGTCATTGTCAAAGGCGATAAAATAGACGAAAATCTCCCCCCAACTTGGTATTTGTATTTAATTGTATTGGTATTTATGCAGTTCAGCGAATAAAAAATAGCAATACTGAAGTTTGAAGATCCCATTATTATTAAATAAAAAGTTGCGTTGTGGAAATTTATCATTTTGCCATATAAACAAGATCTCAATGTTCCCACTTAGAAAGAAAGATTAGAATAGGGTTGGGTTGGAGATATTTTTTAATGGCGACCCATAGTTCCCAGGGGCTCCAGGGGCGAAGGTCTGCCATAATAAAGGAATACGGCGCTCCACGACCACGTTACAGATCGAAACGATGGGATCAATTCTTTGTCAATAACACAAAGTATAATACGGCAATAACGAGTATTAACAACGCAACCTTTCTAAACAGGTATAGATCCTTCTCATGAAGAATTACCTTTAAAAATCATTTTCTCACTATCCTCTCTATGCTTCTATTTGTGTAAATTAAGATATATCTTTAAAAAATTATTTTCCTTATCTTTTTACCAGGAGGTAATTTCGCTCTACACCATAAATGCGTACGGAGGAGAGTCTGGAACTCCATTGAGGCAAATACTTACACATGGTCAACGGAAAACAAAAGTAATTAGAGAGATCGAAAGAAAAGCAAATTGATAATAATGATATATATCACATATACTAGAAAAAATTGAAACCCAATTTCGTCAAAGCCATTTTTATTGTGAACAACAGAAAACGATGAATTCACATTTAAAAATGTATCATTCCTTATATCGTTTATATGTCTGTATATGCAATAACAAGGAACCAAACTTCGAGAGAATAATATGCAAATCATGTAATGTTTTGTTTAAATCAAATGCATCCCGAACGTCGTCTTCATTGGCTTATATTCTATACGGAAAGCGAAATACTGTTGCTAACTATGGTCGATTAATAGTTCAAAAGTCATCAAAAATTTACAAAATAAATTATAAAAGTTTATATGTCTGAGTTTTTAGAATTAAAATAGTATATATACATATATATATATATATATATATATATATATATATAGATATATATATATATATATATATATATATATATTATATATACTTATATATATACCTATATGCAAAACATCTTTTGCCGAAGATAAGAAAAATGATTTTCTTAACTTTCACTTAATTTATACTATAATATACCTAAATAATATAATATATACTGTCTATACATATACAAATTGCAATTAACCATATCCACTATTCGTAAATGTGGGGATCAATCTTGATAATATTTTAGTAAGAGGGATCTAAATCTTGAAATTATTTCATAAGAGATAACAAAAGGTACTTTGACTAAGGATTTAATACGAAAGAAGCAAATTTGTCGGAGTTCTTAATAATAATTTTGAACAGCATTTAAGATATGTTTATTTGTCAAATTCGTTCCGTTCTATTTTGTTCGGCTGATATTTACCGAAATAAATGAAATTATATCAATCTGCATATACAAAATCATCCTATTTTGGTTCAATATTTACATAAACCTTTATTTAGATCTGTTATTATTTTTATATAGATAGATTATATTAAGTTTCCATCTTGGTGTAAAGAAATGACCCCTAGAAATTTATTTGACCATTTTTATAGCTCATCTCAAAATAATATTGAAATATAGTATCATCTTCTTCTTTCTTCCTTTTCGACATTTAAAGGATTCCGTTCACGATTAGGCCTCAAATCCCCCATGGGATTCAAGGATTTAATGGTTGGACAATGAGATGTGCATATCTTGACGTTTTCCCATATTTCTTCTCAAGTAAAGAGAATGATGGATTCACTGGCGTGGACGGAGATATTGTCAAGACCATCGGAGAGAAAATGAACTATGGACTGAGTATGACATTTTCAGAGTGTATTAGGACATGTCTTGTACTAAACCATATTATTATACATCTTTTTAAATGTTGACTAAATAATATTTTTGAAATCCTAAAAAACTTATGAAACTATTCTGCGTAATGGGGCATAGAAATCGAAGATCAAAGAAAAAGGTTGTATTATATTCAAATTTCTAAACGAAAATTATAACAATTCAATTAATATGATACTCAATGACGAACCTAACACGTCAACAATTAGTATAAATATATATATATATACATATCTTTATTGCGTTCATAGAACTCTACAACTTTATTTTAAAAAATATATATTCAACTCACACTTATAAAAAAAACCTTAACATTTCATAAAAATAAAACACTTCCAGGCCTGAAAACTATATGCACATTTATTAATAGAAATTTAACTCCATTTTATTATTTAAAAAGTATAAAACTAGTGTGTAAACTAAAAAACTACAATTTAATATATCAGTCCATTCACCAATAAAAGATTAAAATTTAAATCGTCAAGATTTGATGTATTTGGTAAATTTCCCCCCTTCTATAACGACTATTACTTGAAAATCTTCTATTTGCCTCCTCTAGATTATATATCAAAATGAGGGCCAGAAAGGCACTTTTTAATTTGAACATCACGCCCATGGATGGGAGAGCATTGGCTCTAAACCTGGTCATATTCTTGAAGAGTGGCGTGAAATAAAAAGTTAGGAATTTCATCTGTATTAACAGAGACTTTTCTACGAGTCTAAAATGAGTTGGAAGAAACATTTTTCATTAAGCTTCTTCGTAGGTGAGGTATTGAACGCCAGTAATGGTATTCAATGCTACACCGATGGTAGCAAAATTGCTAACAAAATCGGATGGGGCTATCATTTGTACAATCCTTTATTTTTATAATAACTCAGCTGGGAAACTGAGTGACGAATCCACTGTGTTTCAAGCTGAAGTTTGGGCTATTCTAAAGGCAGCCCTCTTATTATTAAAAAAGAAAATCTCAAACCAAAAATTGATTTTTATGTCGACAACCAAGCAGCTCTTGTATCTTTGGGCTCGGTTGTTGTAAGTCTCGTACAGTGAACAATTGCATCAATGTTTTGAATGCACTTGGACGGTAAACCATGTCAACCTTCATTGGATTAAAGCTCACGTAGGTTGGCCAGGAAATGAGAAAGCTGACCGACTTGCAAAAGCTGGATCAAGATCAAATCTATAAAGGACATTCCTATTCCAGATTCTTTTATGTCAGACCTGATAAGGAGGGGTCTCTATAGAGAATGGGCCTCCCGATGGACACAGGATAGCTCCTGTAGACAAAGTAAACTGTGGCTTCCGAAGCCGGACCTTAATGCATCGAGACGATTGATTAATCTTAGTCGTGAATCTCTATGTATTCAAATACAGATAATAACTGTCATAACTTTCTTAGATATCATCAGTCATTGTCGAACAAATTTCTCACTCGAGAGTGTCGTTTTTGCCAACAGAGTGATGAGACGTCTTATCACATGTTGCTGAGTGTGATTTCTTTTTTCTTAAGAGAATGATCGCTCAAAAATGCTTTAACCAACATCCTCCAGAGTTAAAGCAGATACCAGCAATTCTTAGAATTGTAACATTGGTTCCCTGTTTGGCTTCCCGAGGTAGAACGGGTAAACAACATGGTTAAAGTGGTGTGTGTTCTAAGGAATGGGCTAAGATTGCCAAATTCGATTCCGCCCTGGACTCAAGACTCGACTTCAATTCGTACTCTTGGATCCTACCCTCAAACAAACAAACAAACGACTATTCGATGAATTGCAACTTATAGAAAAATGTGAAGCATTGTCCCTTGGGTTATATGCTTATTGATTATTTTTTAGTTTCTCCGTATCAATTGATGGGAACTTTGGTGTCATTAGGAGTGACAGTAATAATTCCTTCAACGGAATGGTTGGAATGGCTCAAAGAAAGGTAAGTTAAACAGTAAAGTAATACGTATGTATATAGTTTTTTAACGTTCGTGTCTTTTGGTTTTTGCAAAGGGCCATTCATTCATAGAGATAAAAAAATAAAGCGAATTCATTCGAAGAAATAAGGGAATTTGTCTGCTGTCGATTTAGAAAGCACAAGATACGGGTTCCTTCAAAAGATGTGATTGTTTTTATGATTGACTCCTAAAATCGTCACTCTGCGAAGAAAGAATCTTAAAAATACCTCTTCCTAAGGATCAAAATGACTGGGCTTGCAATCAGTGGTCGGTACGAAGGCCGTTGTGGTTATTGATGATAAATAAAGAAAGAAATAATGAATGAGTGAATAGGAGTATCCTATTTTCTCACCAAACCTCTCCGTCCATGTAGGCACATCTTTTGGAAGAACCCAGACAAACATTTAATAAATCAGAATCTCAAAATCAGAAACGTAAACCCAAAACCTTTCACTTATGATGTAGTGCTGACACTTGCCTAAATAATTATCTGCTAAGATGAGGATAAGCTCTCTATGTTTTATATCTTTATGCAATCATTCACAATAATGACACAGACAACACAGTGCGAATAATCCCAAAATATTATAATTTTATAAATATCTAATTTATGATGATTTTTGCCCGATCAGGAGGTGATTGTGCACTGTCCTCCATCACCAAGGCCTATCATCGCAACAAAGTTATCGACTATTCCATTGGAACTTTCACCGTTACGGAGCCTTCATCACGAGGAAACTGGTCCTGTTCCAAAAGGCGAGCCATGATGGATCCTTTTGGCGTGAGTGAGGCAGAAAGGTCTTCAAAATGGCTGTTTTTATATTTATGATAAAATCTAATATCATAATATCAATTGTATTATCAGACTAAATCGTTAGGATTGTTGTTTTTGTATTGACAGCAAGCATTTTTTTCGCTCTCTTTTGCTCGCTTGATTTTTGACAGATACATCAAGAGTATGACATTATTTCCTTTTGTTCTATTCTACCTCGCCATATTAGGAGTATTTATAAAACTGTATCTTCAAAATTACTTTTTATATTCTCAATCGTTTCAAATATGAAAATGTGTTTTATTATTTCAGCGTTGTAAATTTTACTGAATATTCCTGAGATAGATGAACTTGTAGAGGGCATGCCTTATAGTAGGAGAGTCTGGACGAAAGACTGATGAGTCATAACATAAGCTGACAAAAACCCATAACAAACAAATTCATATAATAAATTAATAGGTGTTTTGATGTAATAGCAAATTTAATGTTTTGGTATAAATCAAAGGGGATATATTTTATGTAAAAAGATGGCAATGAGTTGAATTGCTATGAATTGCATAATTTTTATGATTTTGCCACTATTTTGAGCAGAAATAGGATTTATATGTTGAATAACAATATTATTGCATTTCTAATTTATTTGTAATGTGGGCAGCCCTTCATCAATCACGCACCTTTTTTTTTTTATATTTATATCGCTAGGATCATCATCAAAATAGGTTTCTCGTATACTTTACCAGAATAAGAACAACAAATGATCTTTCCGGAGTAAAAGAAACATTGGAAGCATCCCACTACTGCCATCGGAGAAAACTTATTCTAAAGACAATCCTATCGTACCATCGCACAATTCAAGAGGCTACTACCAATATCTCATTCCACTCTTGCAAACTGATTGGACCTCCGGAACGATCATTTGTAGTCTTATTCTGGGTAAAGTATTACCGAGAAACCTATTTTGATGATGATCCTAGAGATAGTAAATATACATAAAAAGGTTGCGTGATTGATGAAGGGCTTGCCCAATTTACAAATAAAATTAGAAATGCAATAATATTGTTATTCAACATATAAGTCCTATTTCTGCTCAAAATAGTGGCACAATCATAAAAATAATGCAATTCATAGCAAATTCAACTCAATTGCCATCTTTTACATTTAAAAATATATCCCTTTAATTTATACCAATAACATTAAATTTGCTATTACATCCAAACACCTATTAATTTATGATATGAAATTTGTTGTTATGGGTTTTTGTCAGCTATGTTGACTCATCAGTCCGGTCGTCCAGACTCTCCTACTCTAAGGCACTGGTAGAGGGCAACTACTACATTGAACAGTGAAAGGAAGACTCTTGCTTTTGCTATATCATGGTTTTAAACGAGCATGATGCCTCCTGCTCTGTCCATATGAACCTTTGACTGACGAAAAAGTTATTAATTAGATTAACCCATATAATTTGAGAATAAATGTGTGCGATATTGCTGGATCTAA
>CP045902.1:7200393-7215386 GCA_013387185.1 Caligus rogercresseyi
TTTCTTATTTATCATTATTCCTTTCAACATTGAGTTTTACGTTTATTTTTATTCAGGTTCAAATTTTGCTACTATTTCGTTGAGTTTAGAAAAATTAGGTGTCGATTCCTTTAATTCTCTTGTTGGAGATATTGGTTTAAAATTTAAATATTTGTTTTCATATTTTATTTTCATAAAGAATATAGCCAAAAAGCAAAAAAAAAAAGTCAGTGAATAACATTTTTAAGAAAGAGAGAGTTTCTTTACATTACTTACTTTATAATTTACATTTACATCACTGGAGAATTTGTTACATTTATTCCTTTCTTTTCTACGATTCTTTCAAAATATATATAAGAATTTTGTTATTGTTCTTTGTAAATCATCTAAAATTTATTATTAGGAAATTTAAAAAAATATCCAGCTAGCACGGCAGATGTAAAGCGCTAAAGTAAAGTAGCGCATGCATAACATTAATTCTTCCTTTTTTCTCAAAAAGAATTGGCCAAAATTTTAGTAATTCTTTAGTCCGTAAGGGGCGCTTTGATGCTAGAGCTCTTTTAAAAAATACTAACAAAGTCCTTTTATTATTTATATTTGGAGACTTTTTTTCGTTTATATTTCAAATCATCAAACTTAATCCCTTTAAAAAAGTTTTAAAAAGGATTTTTGACGTAATTTCATGGATCTAGCGACATCTAACGTTAAAGAAAATGACCAAAATTGTAGCCAATTTTTTATTGTTAACTTTTTCCTTGCATGCGCTACTTTACTTTAACGGTTTAGGCAGATGAAGTCGGACCAATGACGACTGAGAGCACGCCGGGACTTATAAGTTGTAGTTCTAAATGTAACATACCTTGTATTCTATATACCTTGTATTATATATACCTTGCATTAAACTATAGTCTTACTCTTCATTTGAGACCTCGCCAAGCATTAAATATAAGTATACTTGCATACTAAAGCAATTCATTCGTCTTATAAAGCAAAAAGACCAACTAAAAAATAATCGTTCAAGAGAAGAAATCAATAAATAAGTTATAAAAATCCAAGGAATAAAATAAAATCCAAGGAATAAAATAAAAATTCTTGCAAAAAACTTAAAATTATATTTCAAAAAGATACACATGAACTTATAAATATTTGATAAATTAAACCATCAGTAATATGAAGAGAGTTTAAACTGTTGAATTTTCCATTTTGATATAATCATGTTGCCGAATTTCATCTAAATTGAGCCGAGTCCTAACTACATTTATAATATAATATATATATAGAAGGGTTAGAAACCCCAATACACCATCACTGTGCTTGGCGGGACCCGAGAGTCCATTAGCCGAGGGTTAGAAACCCCAATACCCCATCACTGGGCTTGACGGGACCCGAAAGTCCTTTGGCCGAGGGTTAGAAACCCCAATATCTCATCTCTGTGCTTGGCGGGACCCGAAAGTCCATTGGCCGAAGGTTAGAAACCCCAATACCCCATCACTGTGCTTGGCGGACCCGAGAGTCCATTGGCCGAAGGTTAGAAACCCCAATACCCCATCACTGTGCTTGGCGGGACCCGAGAGTCCATTGGCCGAAGGTTAGAAACCCCATACCCCATCACTGTGCTTGGTGGGACCCGAGAGTCCATTAGCCGAGGGTTAGAAACCCCAATACCCCGTCACTTCACTGTGCTTGGAGGGAACCGAAAGTCCTTTGGCCGAGGGTTAGAAAAACCCAATATCTCATCTCTGTGCTTGGCGGGACCCAAGAGTCCTTTGGCCGGGGTTAAAAAACCCAATACCCCATCACTGTGCTTGGCGGGACCCGAAAGTTGGGCACGGGACGATTTGGACAGGGACAATTTGGGCAGGGACAAAATGGAAAGGACGAAGTGTACGTGACCCCATATTAACTCATATAGCATTGTGTGATTTGTGTACGACCCCTAACACTTGGTCCCAAGTCTGTGTATCACAAACCTGTTTAGTCACAAACCTGTATGGTCACAAATCTGTATAGTCACAAACCTGTATAGTCACAAACCTTTGTTGTCACAACCTGTATAGTCACAAACCTGTAGTCACAAAGCTGTGGTCACAAAGCTTTGTGGTCACAATCCTTTGGGAACCCTTTTACATATACCCAGCGATTCTGGTTCATTTTTAGATGCTGAAAACGAGTATCTAAATAAAAATATCTAGCATTGTTAGAAATCGGACGTCCACTGGTGTCAAAGGTTTCGTTATGAAGCAAAACTTTTTGGTTATTACTTATTTTGAAAAAAACTAGTTTTACAAAATTTAGCTATGATTTATTGATGACTTTGTTATTGTTTGCAAATTTTCGTCAAATTATATTTAGTGCCAATAAATGAACATAAGTGCTGACGCACCAACCATTTTTTAAATAACAGCTCCTACTAGGGTTCTTTATAGTTTTCAAGAAGGAAAAAGAAAAAGAGGGTACTCAAGTGATGTTTTTAAGTTATCTTTTAAATACAATACAATAACCATTTAATCTTATTTCATCAAAAGCAGTTTTTATTTATAAGCACGTGATTTAAACACCGTATCAGATTCAATTTCACTCTTTGATCTATCAGTCAAGGGCCTTTAACATAAAATGGAAACTCGGACCCTGAAGAAGTGCTTAAGCGAGGCACTGGGTATTGGTTTTACTCTAGAAATTTTCAAACCAGGTCCATTCCCGTTAACCGAAGAGGTGATACGGCACTTTTACTTTCATCTATGGTCTTTGGGTAGACCGGACGCGCAGCTAGCTGCCCGTAGCACCGCCGATTCCCTACTTCGTCTCTGGGCACCGTCTTATTTGCCACTCATGGGAGGAAAAATTAATTAAGAAGCTCCATCGCCTCCATGATCATTTCGTGGGGTGGTGGATTCACTGCGACGGAAGCGAAAAAAACGCCGAGGAGAAGAAGGAGCTCTTTCTCAAGGAATTGCAACTTGTTTCGATGTCAGTGCTAAAGTGCTTTCGACATCATCGAAGCCGACAAAACTCTTAGCCGGGTAAACATTCCTTAATAATTGTAATAAGCTATGATTAATTTACAAAGAATAACAAGAATTTTTATACCAAATGCCACCACCTATATCTCATTGAGTGTTTCTACCTTCAGCTTACAGACATCCATCCAACCTTCTTGGAGCTCCCGGTCACACAATGGGCTTCTGATTCAACATTCATTGGCATCGTCACCTCTCTTCAAGTTGTCAATGATGCGGCAGAGAGGGCCATCAAGTTCGGGTCTAACTTTACTAAAGTGCTAACCAACAGCGAGAAACAGCGTCAGAACATTCTTCAGGCTGTTGAACTTTCACGTCGTGCGTTTCCTCACGCAACCCGAAAGTGTTTCAATTGTGTCAACGCTACCAGCTCTGTGATTGAGCTGATGGTATCGTCTGGTTATGACGCCCGTTAGATTCATTTACGGAATTCATAGTTCAATCCATATTTTTGATTGTCAAATATGAGCATATATATATATATTATATAATATTATATATATATATTAATATATATCTAATATATATATATATAAAATATATATATATATATATATATATATATATATTTATTATATAATAATAATATAATATATATATGTTGAACAAAATGTCTATTGGCGAATTCACGAGATTACCATAATGACATTTCCATTGAAAAACTGTATTTTGAGAAAAACAAAAATTAAAAGAATTGGTATCAATACTGATGAGAGGGATTCAGAGGGAGTAGATTGGGATTCGATGGGGAAATCTACTATCATTAGTCGTTTTAAAAACGTATTAAAAAGATAACTTAAAACATCAACATGAGTACCCTCTTTTTCTTTTTCCTTCTTGAAACTATAAAGAACCCTAGTAGGAGCTGTTATTTAAAAAATGGTTGGTGCGTCAGCACTTATGTTCATTTATTGGCACTAAATATAATTTGACGAAAATTTGCAAAAAATAACAAAGTCATCAATTGATCATAGCTAAATTTTGTAAAACTAGTTTTTTTCAAAATAAGTAATAACCAAAAAGTTTTGCTTCATAACGAAACCTTTGACACCAGTGACGTCCGATTTCTAACAATGCTAGAGATATTTTTTATTTAGATACTCGTTTTCAGCATCTAAAAATGAACCAGAATCGCTGGGTATATGTAAAAGAACTAAAAAAGTGGGTTTTTTGGGAGGTCTACCCTACATCCATATAATTTACAAATCCTTTGGATATATTATTTCTATCGTGCTTATTAATATTGACTAAAGCAGAGTAACAGATTATCTCCTTCTCTCAGCTCACCTCTGTCCCTCTCTCCTTTTCTTATATAAATACGTCACCAGATGGGGCGACAGACGTTTTTTTTTCTTTTCTCAAAGAGACTACGTTATATATTGTATATAAAATTTTCCCGTATTATGGAATAGATCTCAGAAGAGATCAGATAATGAATGTGTTGGTCATTTACTCCCTTCGATTACAACACTTCTCAAATTGGAAGAAATAATCAATTTTCATATTGTTTTTTTCATTTTAAAACCATATATAGATACTATCCCTCAAACGATAAGATGTAGAAAAAATTATGTAATTGAATTGCCAAGTGGATGATATATGTTTTTAGAAAGTTTGCGAGAAATGTCATAAAAGGATTGACAAGAGAAAATGTTCTTTGTCTTCAGTTTCATTTTTCGAATTTAAATCATTCAACAATGTGTCTAGTTTTCATTCGTTTCAAGGTAGTATTCACTGATGAATATATCCTTTACCATGTAGTCAGTGATTTAAGGTATAATATCGATGCCTTATTGTACTTCTCTATGAAACAAAGAGCCGCAATAACCATGATGTCGGTTCCTGAGAATCGTCTCACACCCATTTCTTTGGCATAATAATTCATTTCAGCACAATAAACAAATGTGTTTATGAGCACATAACAGTTAAAGTAGGTCATTTCTATTTCTATCTGGGATATTATAGCATTTCAAACCTATGTGCATTTCCTAAATTTACTCTCTAAAGTAGTAATGAGACTCTCTCAATCATCTTTCAACGCTCATGTGATGCAAGAGAGGATATATTGTTTGACTGCTGAGGTTTGTTTATTTTGACTTCATGGAGTTTCGAGACACAAAAGCTAGGACATTTTCCTGACATCCATTGTCAATAATCTAATATTGTTGTTTCTACTTGAAAGTTGATTGACCAACGGCAACTCTATTCTGATTTTGATCAAACATTATTTTGTAAGTTTGATCGGAGATATTCTTATGTATATTCGTATAATACACAGCCAAATCACAGTGACTGCGAAGCACAATTCGCTCTTAACGATTTCGCCCGTGTCCTCCTAGGCGTCCGGAGGTCAGATAGAATGAGGACGACTGACCTCCACGACAGAGCAGGAATCCCAACAAGTAACGAGATTATTATTTGGCAGTAAGGAATGGCTGTTTGAAAGGCGATCAACTTTCAAATTCCCGTCGCAGTGATGTCCTCTGCACCTCGGACTCAAGGACAAGTTGTGGGATCTCCGGAGGCCTAATTCTATGGGCTGCACTTCTGCAGTCAACATGGCAAGAACATGGAATTGTCTTCGGAGCTGAGGCAGGCAATCACCCTTCTGAAAGCAAGGCGAGCGGCAACTAGGCACGCAAGCAGCACAAGACATTTTTTTAAATAAATTAAGTCATGTGGTGAGATCACTATTTGGTTTTTCTAATTCATATTTGAGAAGCTCCCAATTTTACTCTTTCACTTGTTTTTGGATGTATCAAAATTTGAACAAATCGGAAAGAAGCAAAATATTATTTCCCCGATTTCAAAAGAAAATTCAACCTTTAACCGAACTATAATTAGTTCAAGAAAACATAACTAAGAAAGTATGTATTTCGATATATCAATGGGCATATTTTTTTGTTATGGCAAATTAAATCGAAGAAAGACAAGCAATAAAAATATCAAATTAATTTGTAAATGAAATTAAATAATGAGATTTTTATGACATAGTTAATTTTCTATCGCCTTCCAAATCCTTTGACACATGTTTCTATAAATTATTTGCTACAAAAAGGACAATAAAAGTACAATAGTCTTAAGAGGTGTTTATTTTAGATATTTCAAATTTGTTATATGCGTCCAAAGTTCAGTTGAAGCACATTCATCTATCAACAGTCATTTCCTTCTTCACATACAAAACAAATTATGTTGCTAAGATATACTTTTTTTCTTCAGTGAGTTGTTCCGAAACATTAGCTGTTTACGTACGACAAATAAATATATAATGAAGCTAATACCTATCAAGAGCAATAATAAACATTGTTGCTTAGGTCTTTTGAAACAACCAATTCACTTGAATAACATTATATAACTAAATCAAAAAATTTCTTTTGTCTAATCAGTTTGATAGAATTGCAGCTTCCATGCAGATATTCAAAAAATTGTGCATTAAAATCGAATCTAGGAATCCCTTTTCAATGAGATTGATCTTTCATTGCTCTCTTGGTAGTCGAATCTAAGTTCTCAATTTAGAGAGTCAATCATCACACTACCACTGAGCTGAGAATCTCCCTCCGAAATCTATCGTGCTTACATATAATGTACGTTTACTATTAGGGTGATTAAATGTATTATTCGTGACGTCATATATATATATATATATATATATATATATATATATATATATATATATATATATATATATATCTATATATATATATATATCAGGAAACGACCGGGACACTTTTTTTCGCTGGGACTTAAAGTTTTCAAGCCGGGCCAAAACAGAGCCAGGACTTCAGTATATTTTCGTTCCTTAGTCATTCTGAAAGTGACAACGTTTTTTTAGAAAATATTTTCCGAAAAAGTGACTTTTTTTGGAAAAAAAAATTCTACAAAAAAAAATTCTGTAAAAAAAGTGACGTTTTTTAAGAAAAGAATTTCCTAAAAAAAGTCCGGCCCAGTGATTTTTAGACACTTGGCCGGGACACTCAAAAGCAGCCGGGACCCAGGCCGGGCCGGTACCCGGTCGTTTCCTGATATATTACATATGTATATATATACATATATACATTTATATATTAGGGATGCAAGTTATCGATTAATAGATTAATCGTTAGTTGTTTCATTTAGTCGACTTTTAATCGATTAATCGTTAACAGCGCCACGATTAAGGAACCAGTTTATCTTGTAGATTTGGGTGGGTTAGTGCATCTTTATTTTGATGCAAAAAAAATCTTCATTTCAAAGTGTCATTAACTTGAAATAGAGGGCGCAATCTATCGATAGTTGCAACTAATAAACTTTAATAATTTCATTAACTTCAATAGAGGACGCAATCTGTCGATTAATTGCAACTAATAAACTTTAATTGTTTAAAAAATTAGTCGATTATTAATCGTTAGTCGATTAACTTTTTGCATCCCTAATATATATATATATATATATATATATATAATATCTTAACCCCCACTAAAGACTACAATTCCCAACATCCCAAACAACATATATTTTAAAAGACTTGAGAAGCTTTAAATGTTGTAGATTAAATTTGGTCCTCATGTAAATAGCCAGGAACTAAGTTATTCACCATACCCTATGAATAGGAAAGCTTATCATCTCTCAAATACTTCATACACACTCAAAACCATCATTTCTTTGACTTACAAAAATATATTTAACGACACTCTCCGATCAAGTTATTATATTTTAAATACAATATTCACAACCCAAAAGCAAACATTCTCTTTGTTTCATAGGCCATTGTTTGGCAATGCAATTAATATAAACTGTAATCTGCATTATTGGGCGGAGAGCTATAGCCATAAAGAAGTGCAATGTTGGATGCTTCTTTGTGAGGGCATTTGATGTATTCACAAAGGAATTATTTTTATGCATTGATATGTGTAACAATATAGCAAAATACAGGGGATATGCACGTTGTTTAATACTTCGCTTTGATGACTACATTTTAATGGTGTTATAATATTTTTAATTTCCTGGCAAATGTATCCCGTTGCATAGCTTTAAAAGGAATGAAATAAATCATAGAAATATATAGGTATGAGAAATGTTTTTGCAAAAATGTGATAACATTTTATTAATAATACCAACTACTATAGACAAAAGTACTTTTCCTACGTAACGTATTTAATAAGTTTAAGTAATATCAACGTCGCACTCGAAATATTCTTATGTGTGTCTGATCATTAGAGTTTTTTTTTCTTGGCCCAGTGGGCATATATTTCGATAGATCAACCAACGATATACAAAAAGGTTGTGCACATATTTAGTGAAAAACGAGCAATCAATAACAATCATTTAAACGAAAACATAAGAAAACATTACAATAATTTGAAAACAAACATATCAATACAAAATTATATCTCTAATAAAATTTTTGAATATAAAGAGGCGATTGGGATGATACAAGAAAGGTCGTCGTTTTTAACAGTTCGCATTTTATATAATATGTAGTGAACTTTAGTTATGACGGCGTCACATTTGGCATTCTTTGTGAATGTCAGAAAGTCTTCCTCAGAAGTTTTGGTCTTGAAGAGGTTTTTAGTGAGATTTGGAGGGCTTTGTAAGTCTCTCCTATGCAGGGCAGTTCCAAAGGAGATGATCCGTGGTCTCGGGGTGTGTTTTGCAAAAGAAACAGTTCTTTCGATCGTCTGATCATTAGAGTTGATGATATTGAATATTAAACAATTTATTACGATTTATATAGACAAAGTTTTAAGAGGACATTCTTTTAATTGTAAAAAGTAAAATGTATATTTTATCCAACTTGAAAATGAATACTAAGATATTGATGTTCAAGAAAGGGATGCAAGTTATCGATTAAAAGATTAATCGTTAGTTGATTCATGTAGTCGACTTTTAATCGATAACAGCGCCACGATTTCTTGGTTTATCTTGTGGATTTGGGGATAGTTAAGTGCATTTTTTATTGTTATAGAAAATCAATGCTTTAAAAAAAGTAGCGACATTGGGCTTCTAAATTCTCTAAAGAAGTCTTTTCTATTTTTCGACATTGAATACTAGATATGATGCCAATGACGTCTCTGATTATTTTTCCGCATCCAAACGTGAGGAATTTATATTTCGGATTTTAACACTGGTAAAGACATTGTAGTTTATGAACATACAGACAGAGTGCGTGAACTGTCGATTAATTGCCACTAACAAACTTTAATTTATTAAACTCTTGTCGACTATTAATCGTTAATTGATTAACTTTTTGTATCCCCAGTTCAAGAGTTTAAAAATAAATGACAGTTTTCTTAATAATCTTAATAATACATTTGAACACTTACTAAAGCAATTTTTAATTACTAGACACAATAAATACGCCAATAATGAACTTTGTGTCTTTTGTAATAAATTTAATTTTATTAATAATTAGTAAATGGTAATATTACAACCAAATCCACTTTTCCCGGATTTTTAATTCTGTCCTCAAGGCTGACACAATACAAATCTACGCTATATGTTTTCATAAATCTATATGACTTACACAATTATTAGTTAGACCAAAGAAAATTTCTAACAAATACAATATGCAAACAAATTATTGTTAGGACTATTTATTAGTGGAGTCAAAGATTTCCTTTTACCCGTGTTTAGGAAGTTATTCAAACATTTTAGAGTATACAATATGTGACGATATTCTTTTAGCCAACTTTCATCCGATATTTTTCAATTAATTATTATATATATGGCAGATAAAATAATGAAAGCATACATATATGAAACGAAGAAATGACATATAATAAATTAAACGTTTTAATACGGATATTTGTACGGCATTCATCTTTAAAGTTTGTAAACATAAACCCTTAAACTTGTCAAAGAATGGTGACAGATGATAATATATTGCTCCTTAAACTAACCCCATATATTTCGTCTATTTTTTAAGTAGTTTTGACATATTACAAAAACTTTTAATTAACAAATATGAGTTACTAATTTTTATAGGAATGAGTTATTTGTATTAAACTTCAGACAAATTTATAAATAAATTATAGGGAATCATTTTTTTTGCATTATACAATTATGATAGAAGAGTGTTTGAAGCCTACAATGGAACCTTGTATTAGTTATTTGAGAAGACGTTCTATAAATATTCCAGTGGCTAAAGCTATAAATGTGATAAAAAGTGATATGTGTCGTCATCAGAAAAGTGGTTTAAATACCGTGTTCTCTCTGGTACACTCGAAGTACGAGTCAATTTTTTACACAAGATCATAGTAAATGTTCTTTTTGACGTACAGGGAATGAGTCAAGTGACCACTTTTTATATTACTGCACATATCTTGGTCCTTTATATAAATCCGTTTCCGAGCTTTTAATCGACAATTTAAGTTTTTATCAACCTAAGCCTTTATGTTGAACTCGATGCACGTTTTATAAATTATGTAATTACAAAAACACAGCATGTATTATGCAAGGAGAAGTGCATCATGCACCGATATTTCGGGGATTTTATCAATGGTTAACTCCACATTAAAGATTTAAAGGAGTCATGTCGTAAGAAATGATGTTTTTACACAAATGTTCTTTCAAGTTTTGTTTAATATGTCTATTGTTTCTTGTTTTGTATGAAATATAAAATGATCCCTAAAAAAAAATTATGAGAGAGGAGAAGAGACATGAGCTTTGCAAGAATTACTCTATCTCATTGTGAGTAAACATCTCGTTATCAGGGGAGACATTACATTGAAGGCACCATGTGCTTTATATTGACACACACACATATATGTATGTATGTGTATATATATATATATATATATATATATATATATATATATATATATATATATATATATATATATATATATATATCAGGAAACGACCGGGACACTTTTTTTCGCTGGGACTTAAAGTTTTCAAGCCGGGCCAAAACAGAGCCAGGACTTCAGTATATTTTTCGTTCCTTAGTCATTCTGAAAGTGACAACGTTTTTTTAGAAAATATTTTCCGAAAAAGTGACTTTTTTTGGAAAAAAAAATTCTACAAAAAAAAATTCTGTAAAAAAAGTGACGTTTTTTAAGAAAAGAATTTCCTAAAAAAAGTCCGGCCCAGTGATTTTAGACACTTGGCCGGGACACTCAAAAGCAGCCGGGACCCAGGCCGGGCCGGTACCCGGTCGTTTCCTGATTATATACATGTATATATATACATATACATTTATATATATTAGGGATGCAAGTTATCGATTAATAGATTAATCGTTAGTTGTTTCATTTAGTCGACTTTTAATCGATTAATCGTTAACAGCGCCACGATTAAGGAACCAGTTTATCTTGTAGATTTGGGGTGGGTTAGTGCATCTTTATTTTGATGCAAAAAAAATCTTCATTTCAAAGTGTCATTAACTTGAAATAGAGGGCGCAATCTATCGATTAGTTGCAACTAATAAACTTTAATAATTTCATTAACTTCAAATAGAGGACGCAATCTGTCGATTAATTGCAACTAATAAACTTTAATTGTTTAAAAATTAGTCGATTATTAATCGTTAGTCGATTAACTTTTTGCATCCCTAATATATATATATATATATATATATATATAATATCTTAACCCCCACTAAAGACTACAATTCCCAACATCCCAACAACATATATTTTAAAAGACTTGAGAAGCTTTAAATGTTGTAGATTAAATTTGGTCCTCATGTAAATAGCCAGGAACTAAGTTATCACCATACCCTATGAATAGGAAAGCTTATCATCTCTCAAATACTTCATACACACTCAAAACCATCATTTCTTTGACTTACAAAAATATGTTTAACGACACTCTCCGATCAAGTTATTATATTTTAAATACAATATTCACAACCCAAAGCAAACATTCTCTTGTTTCATAGGCCATTGTTTGGCAATGCAATTAATATAAACTGTAATCTGCATTATTGGGCGGAGAGCTATAGCCATAAAGAAGTGCAATGTTGGATGCTTCTTTGTGAGGGCATTTGATGTATTCACAAAGGAATTATTTTTATGCATTGATATGTGTAACAATATAGCAAAATACAGGGGGATATGCACGTTGTTTAATACTTCGCTTTGATGACTACATTTTAATGGTGTTATAATATTTTAATTCTGGCAAATGTATCCCGTTGCATAGCTTTAAAAGGAATGAAATAAATCATAGAAATATAGGTATGAGAAATGTTTTTGCAAAAATGGTGATAACATTTTATTAATAATACCAACTACTATAGACAAAGTACTTTTCCTACGTAACGTATTTAATAAGTTTAAGTAATATCAACGTCGCACTCGAAATATTCTTATGTGTGTCTGATCATTAGAGTTTTTTTTCTTGGCCCAGTGGGCATATATTTCGATAGATCAACCAACGATATACAAAAAGGTTGTGCACATATTTAGTGAAAAACGATCAATCAATAACATCATTTAAACGAAAACATAAGAAAACATTACAATAATTTGAAAACAAACATATCAATACAAAATTATATCTCTAATAAAATTTTTGAATATAAAGAGGCGATTGGGATGATACAAGAAAGGTCGTCGTTTTTAACAGTTCGCATTTTATATAATATGTAGTGAACTTTAGTTATGACGGCGTCACATTTGGCATTCTTTGTGAATGTCAGAAGTCTTCCTCAGAAGTTTGGTCTTGAAGAGGTTTTCTAGTGAGATTTGGAGGGCTTTGTAAGTCTCTCAATGCAGGGCAGTTCCAAAGGAGATGATCCGTGGTCTCGGGGTGTGTGTTTGCAAAAGAAACAGTTCTTTCGATCGTCTGATCATTAGAGTTGATGATATTGAATATTAAACAATTTATACGATTTATATAGACAAAGTTTTAAGAGGACATTCTTTTAATTGTAAAAAGTAAAATTGTATATTTTATCCAACTTGAAAATGAATACTAGATATTGATGTTCAAGAAAGGGATGCAAGTTATCGATTAAAAGATTAATCGTTAGTTGATTCATGTAGTCGACTTTTAATCGATAACAGCGCCACGATTTCTTGGTTTATCTTGTGGATTTGGGGATAGTTAAGTGCATTTTTATTGTTATAGAAAATCAATGCTTTAAAAAAAGTAGCGACATTGGGCTTCTAAATTCTCTAAAGAAGTCTTTCTATTTTTCGACATTGAATACTAGATATGATGCCAATGACGTCTCTGATTATTTTCCGCATCCAAACGTGAGGAATTTATATTTCGGATTTTAACACTGGTAAAGACATTGTAGTTTATGAACATACAGACAGAGTGCGTGAACTGTCGATTAATTGCCACTAACAAACTTTAATTTATTAAACTCTTGTCGACTATTAATCGTTAATTGATTAACTTTTTGTATCCCCAGTTCAAGAGTTTTAAAAATAAATGACAGTTTTCTTAATAATCTTAATAATACATTTGAACACTTACTAAAGCAATTTTTAATTACTAGACACAATAAATACGCCAATAATGAACTTTGTGTCTTTTGTAATAAATTTAATTTTATTAATAATTAGTAATGGTAATATTACAACCAAATCCACTTTTCCCGGATTTTTAATTCTGTCCTCAAGGCTGACACAATACAAATCTACGCTATATGTTTTCATAAATCTATATGACTTACACAATTATTAGTTAGACCAAAAGAAAATTTCTAACAATACAATATGCAAAACAATTATTGTTAGGACTATTTATTAGTGGAGTCAAAGATTTCCTTTTACCCGTGTTTAGGAAGTTATTCAAACATTTTAGAGTATACAATATGTGACGATATTCTTTTAGCCAACTTTCATCCGATATTTTTCAATTAATTATTATATATTAGGCAGATAAAATAATGAAAGCATACATATATGAAACCGAAGAAATGACATATAATAATTAAACGTTTTAATACGGATATTTGTACGGCATTCATCTTTAAAGTTTGTAAACATAAACCCTTAAACTTGTCAAAGAATGGTGACAGATGATAATATATTGCTCCTTAAACTAACCCCATATATTCGTCTATTTTTTAAGTAGTTTTGACATATTACAAAAACTTTTAATTAACAAAATATGAGTTACTAATTTTTATAGGAATGAGTTATTTGTATTAAACTTCAGACAAATTTTATAAATAAATTATAGGGAATCATTTTTTTTTTGCATTATACAAATTATGATAGAAGAGTGTTTGAAGCCTACAATGGAACCTTGTATTAGTTATTTGAGAAGACGTTCTATAAATATTCCAGTGGCTAAAGCTATAAATGTGATAAAAAGTGATATGTTGTCGTCATCAGAAAAGTGTTTAATACCGTGTTCTCTCTGGTACACTCGAAGTACGAGTCAATTTTTTTACACAAGATCATAGTAAATGTTCTTTTTGACGTACAGGGAATGAGTCAAGTGACCACTTTTATATTACTGCACATATCTTGGTCCTTTATATAAATCCGTTTCCGAGCTTTTAATCGACAATTTAAGTTTTTATCAACCTAAGCCTTTATGTTGAACTCGATGCACGTTTTATAAATTATGTAATTACAAAAACACAGCATGTATTATGCAAGGAGAAGTGCATCATGCACCGATATTTCGGGGATTTTATCAATGGTTGAACTCCACATTAAAGATTTAAAGGAGTCATGTCGTAAGAAATGATGTTTTTACACAAATGTTCTTTCAAGTTTTGTTTTAATATGTCTATTGTTTCTTGTTTTGTATGAAATATAAAATGATCCCTAAAAAAAAATTATGAGAGAGGAGAAGAGACATGAGCTTTTGCAAGAATACTCTATCTCATTGTGAGTAAACATCTCGTTATCAGGGAGACATTTACATTGAAGGCACCATGTGCTTTATATTGACACACACACATATATGTATGTATGTATATATAGATATATATATATATATATAATATATAATATATATATATATATATATATATAATATATATATATATATATAATATATATATATATATATTATATATTATATATATATATATATATATAATAA
>CP045902.1:7215486-7233162 GCA_013387185.1 Caligus rogercresseyi
TAAAATTGCTTTAGTAAGTGTTCAAATGTATTATTAAGATTATTAAAAAACTGTCATTTATTTTAAAACTCTTGAACTGGGGATACAAAAAGTTAATCAACTAACGATTAATAGTCGACAAGAGTTTAATAAATTAAAGTTTGTTAGTGGCAATTAATCGACAGTTCAAGCACTCTGTCTGTATGTTCATAAACAACAATGTCTTTACCAGTTGTTAAATCCGAATATAAATTCCTTACGTTTGGATGCGGAAAATAATCAGAGACGTCATGGCATCAATCTAGTATTGAATGTCGACAAAATAGAAAAGAACGTCTTTAGAGAATTTAGAAGCCCAATGTCGTTACTTTTTTTAAAGCATTGATTTTCTATAACAATAAAAATGCACTTAACTATCCCCAAATCCACAAGATAAGTTCAGCGTGGCGATTATCGATCAAGTCGACTACATGAATCATAACGATTAATCTTTTAATCGATAACTTGCATCCCTTTCTTGAACATCAATATCTTAGTATTCATTTTAAAGTGGATAAAATGTACAATTTTACTTTTTTACAATTAAAAGAATGTCCTCTTAAAACTTTGTCTATATAAATCGTATAAATTGTTTCTTATTCAATATCATCAACTCTAATGATCAGACACACATAAGAATATTTCGAGTGCAACGTTGCTGTTATTAAACTTATTAAATACGTTATGTAGAAAAGTACTTTGTCTGTGGTAGTTATTGATAAATGTTATCACCATTCTTGCAAAAACATTTCTCATATATATTCTATGATTTATTTCATCCTTAAAAGCTATGCAACGGGATACACTTGCCAGGAATTAAAAATATTATAACACCATTAAAATGTAGTTATCAAAGCGTATATTAAACAACGGGCATATCCCCCTGTATTTTGCTATATTGTTACACATATCAATGCATAAAATAATTCTTTGTGAATACATCAAATGCACTCACAAAAGAAGCATCCAACATTGCACTCCTTTATGGCTATAGCTCTCCGCCCATAATGCAGATTACAGTTTATACTAATTGCATTGCCAAACAATGACCTATGAAACAAAGGGAATGTTTGCTTTTGGGATGTGAATATGTATTGTATTTAAAATATAATAACTTGATCGGAAAGTGTCGTTAAACATATTTTGTAAGTCAAAGAAGTGATGGTTTTGAGTGTGTATGAAGTATTTGAGAGATGATAAGCTTGCTATTCATAGGGTATGGTGAATAACTTAGTTCTGGCTATTTACATGAGGACCAAATTTAATCTACAGCGTTTCAAGCTTCTCAAGTCTTTTAAAATATATGTTGTTAGGGATGTTGGGATTTGTAGTCTTAGGTGGGGTTAGGGTAATAGTATATATATATATATATATATCAGGAAACGATCGGTACCCGGCCCGGTGTCTAAAAATCACCGGGCCGAGACTTTTTTTTACGAAATTCTTTTCTAAAAAACGTCAATTTTTTGCAGAATTTTTTTTGTAGGAATTTTTTTTCCAAAAAAAGTCACTTTTTTGGAAATTATTTTCTAAAAAAACGTCGTCACTTTCAGAATGACTAAGGAACGAAAATATACTGAAGTCCTGGCTCGGTTTTGGCCCGCCCGGTTGAAAAATTTAAGTCCCGGCGAAAAAAAGTGTTCCGGTCGTTTCCATATATATAGTATATATATATATATATATATGACGTCACTCAAAATACATTAATACAGTAAACGTACAACATTTGTAAGCAAGATAGATTTCGGAGGAGATCCTCAGCTCAGTGTAGTGTGATGATTGACTCTCTAAATTGAGAACTTAGATTCGACTACCAAGAGAGCAATGAAAGATCAACCTCATTGAAAAGAGATTCCTAGATTCGATTTAATGCACATTTTTTTTGTTTATCCGCACGGAAGCTGCAATTCAATCAAACTGATTAGACAAAAGAAAAATATTGATTTAGTTGTATATGTTATCAAGGGAAATGGTTGTTTCAAAAGACCTAAGCAACAATGTTTATTATTGCTCTTGATAGGTATTAGCTTCATTATATATTTATTTGTCGTACGTAAACAGATAATGTTTCGGAACAACTCACTGAAGAAAAAAAAGTATATCTTAGCAACATAATTTGTTTTGTATGTGAAGAGGAAATGACTGTTGATAGATGAATGTGCTGCAACTGAACTTTGGACGCATATAACACATTGAAATATCTAAAATAAACACCTCTAAGACTATTGTACTTTTATTGTCCTTTTTGTAGCAAATAATATAAAGAAAACATGTGTCAAAGGATTTTGAAGGAGATAGAAAATTAACTATGTCATAAAAATCTAATTATTTAATTTCATTTACAATTAATTTGATATTTTTATTGCTTGTCTTTCTTCGATTTAATTTGCCATAACAAAAAAAATATGCCCATGGATATATCGAAATACATACTTTCTTAGTTATGTTTTCTTGAACTATTATAGTTCGGTTAAAGGGTGAATTTTTCTTTTGAAATCGGGGAAAAAATATTTTGCTTCTTTCCGATTTGTTCTAATTTTGATACATCCAAAAACAAGTGAAAGAGTAAAATTGGGAGCTTCTCAAATATGAATTAGAAAACCAAATAGTGATCTCACCACATGACTTAATTTATTTAAAAAAATGTCTTGTGCGGCTTGCGTGCCTAGTTGCCGCTCGCCTTGCTTTCAGAAGGGTGATTGCCTGCCTCAGCTCCGAGACAATTCCATGTTCTTGCCATGTTAATGCAGAAGTGCAGCCATAGAATTAGGCCTCCGGAGATCCCACAACTTGTCCTTGAGTCCGAGGTGCAGAGGACATCACTGCGACGGGAATTTGAAAGGTTGATCGCCTTTCAAACAGCCATTCCTTACTGCCAAACAATAATCTCGTTACTTGTTGGGATTCCTGCTCTGTCGTGGAGGTCAGTCGTCCTCATTCTATCTGACCTCCGGACGCCTAGGAGGACACGGGCGAAATCGTTAAGAGCGAATTGTGCTTCGCAGTCACTGTGATTTGGCTGTGTATTATACGAATATACATAAAATATCTCCGATCAAACTTACAAAATAATGTTTGATCAAAATCAGAATAGAGTTGCCGTTGGTCAATCAACTTTCAAGTAGAAACAACAATATTAGATTATTGACAATGGATGTCAGGAAAATGTCCTAGCTTTTGTGTCTCGAAACTCCATGAAGTCAAAATAAACAAAACCTCAGCAGTCAAAACAAATATATCCTCTCTTGCATCACATGAGCGTTGAAAG
This sequence comes from Caligus rogercresseyi, assembly GCA_013387185.1. NCBI lineage: Eukaryota > Metazoa > Arthropoda > Copepoda > Siphonostomatoida > Caligidae > Caligus > Caligus rogercresseyi. Next base: position 7,218,773 of record CP045902.1, read on the forward strand.
ATGATTGAGAGAGTCTCATTTACTACTTTAGAGAGTAAATTTAGGAAATGCACATAGGTTTGAAATGCTATAATATCCCAGATAAAGATAGAAATGACCTACTCTAACTGTTATGTGCTCATAAACACATTTGTTTATTGTGCTGAAATGAATTATTGTGCCAAAGAAATGGGTGTGAGACGATTCTCAGGAACGAAATCATGTTATTGCGGCTCTTTGTTTCATAGAGAAGTACAATAAGGCATCATATATTATACCTTAAATCACTGACTACATGATAAAGGATATATTCATCAGTGAATACTACCCTGAAACGAATGAAAACTAGACAAATTGTTGAAGGATTTAAATTAGAAAAATGAAACTGAAGACAAAGAACCTTTTCTCTTGTCAATCCTTTATGACATTTCTCGCAACCTTTCTATAAACATATATCATCCACTTGGCAATTCAATTACATATTTTTTCTACATCTTATCGTTTGAGAGATAGTATCTATATATGGTTTTAAATGATGAAACAAAATGAAATTCATTGTTTCTTCCAATTTGAGAAGTTGCTGTAATCGAAGGGAGTAAATGACCAACACATTCATTTATCTGATCTCATCTTAGATCTATTTCATAAACGGGAAAATTTATATACAAATATATAACGTAGTCTCTTGAGAAAAGCGAAAAAAAAACGTCTGTCGCCCCATCTGGTGACGTATTTATATAAGAAAAGGAGAGAGGGACAGAGATGAGCTGAGAGAAGGAGATAATCTGTTACTCTGCTTTAGTCGATATTAATAAGCCCGATAGAAATAATATATCCAAAGGATTTGTAATTATATGGATGTAGGGCCATGAGAAAGGGCACTGAGTAATTCTAAGGATGAAATCCTTATCTCTAAGTTCATGTTTACTCCTTGTCAGCCACCTTATTTTATACCACCAACTGCTTTTTCGTTTAATATTTCCACTCCTTTTTTTCAACCACTTATATTGGAGAAAAAAATCCTTATTAATTAAACAGCCTATTAACTCCAATCTTATTGGATAATTGCAGAGCTGGGATTCGGTACCGCCGATTCGGTATATTTTATCATATATCTACCGAATATCGATCGGTGCGGTAGATAAGAAAGTAAGAAAGAGAAATTATTTATTTATCTACTCTGTGACTTCTTCATATATATATTTAGTATCGGACAATTTGTAACAAAAAACAATTAAGTACATAATTTGTTATATTTTCTTTGAGATTATTTGAAATTTAATACACGTTATTTTATATAAATCATAATACCACTCCGACTTTGAAGGAAATGGAAGGCAAGGCAAACAAATTATTTTCTTAACTGTCTTTGTTAGTCGTTGTCCCATATTAAATGCACTTTCAGCTCCGGAGTTGTTTATTTATTTTGCAAAGTTCAACTTCTTCACACCAGATAACGACGCTTCATGTTCTAAATACCGATTTACATTCGGTAGTCGCAGCTCTGACAAATTGATAAAATACTTCTATTACTCACCTACTTATGTTCCTATTAATATTTCTAGCTGTATTCCTGCAGCCCTTAGCAACATATATATTATCATACAAATGAATGCATTAATGAACAAAAGATATGATTCCTGTGAAAAACGATCTATATCAGACACATGGAGGTCATTGTATACTATGTATATGGCTGTATAGGAGACTGCTACACAGAGTTACTCACTCTATGTATTTTTCCAATAATACTAATAATAATTTAAAAAGTGTAATCGTGAGTTAGCAAAAAAAATAATCACCTCACCTTTTCTTCAATACGACACCATTCTTACATATAAAAGAACATCACTTTCATATATAAAGTGGAAAAACATTGCTTGACAAGAATATATTAACAACGTTAGATATATATTATAAAATGTAGTTAGGACTCGGCTCAATGTAGATGAAAATTCGGCAACATGATTATATCAAAATGGAAAATTCAACAATTTAAACTCTCTTCATATTACTGATGGCTTATTTATCAAATATTTATAAGTTCATGTGTATCTTTTGAAATATAATTTTAAGTTTTTGAAAGAATTATTTTAGTTTATTCCTTGGGATTTTATTTTATTCCTTGGATTTTATAACTTATTTATTGATTTCTTCTCTGAACGATTATTTTTTAGTTGGTCTTTTTGCTTTATAAGACGAATTATTGCTTAGTATGCAAGTATACTTATATTTATGCTTGGCGAGTGTCTCAAAATGAAGAGTAAGACTATAGTTTAATGCAAGGTATATAATACAAAGAGAAGATATAATACAAGGTATATAGAATACAAGGTATGTACATTTAGAACTTCAACTTAATAAATCCCCGGCGTCCTCTCAGTCGTCATGGTCCGACTCATCTGCCTAAAAGCGTAAAGTAAAGTAGCGCATGCATGGAAAAAGTTAACAATAAAAAATTGGCCAAAATTTTGGTCATTTTCTTTAACGTTAGATGTCGCTAGTCCATGAAATTACGTCACAATCCTTTTTAAAACTGGTTTTAAATGGATTAAGTTTCATGATTTGAAATATAACAGAAAAAAAGTCTCCAAATATAAATAATAAAAGGACTTAGTTATTATTTTCAAAGAGCTCTAGCATCAAAGCGCCCCTTACGGACTAAAGAATACCTAAAATTTTGGCCAATTCTTTTTGAGAAAAAAGGAAGAATTTTATGTTATGCATGCGTACTTTACTTTAGCGCTTTACATCTGCCGTGCTAGCTGGATATATTTTTAATTTCCTAATAATTAAATTTTGAGATGATTTCCAAAGAACAATAACTAATATTTAAAATGAATATTCACTGTCATTTATATATTTTGAAAGAATCGTAGAAAAGAAAGGAATAATGTAACAAATTCTCCAGTGATGTAAATGTAAATTATAAAGTAAGTAATGTGAAGAAACTCTCTCTTTCTTAAAAATGTTATTCCATCACTTTTTTTTTTGCTTTTGGATATATTTTTTTGAAAATAAAATACAGAAAACAAATATTTAAATTTTAAACAATATCTCCAACAAGAGAATAAAGGAATCGACACCTAAATTTTTTCTAACTCAACGAATAGTAGCAAAATTTGAACCTAACGTAAACTCAATGTTGAAAGGAATAATGATTAATAAGAAAAAGTGAAAGGTCAGTGTATATATTGTTTTATCATTTGAACGATTCATCGATGGCAGACTATGATCGACAGATTAATAGGCTCACCAATCAGTCCCTCAGGCTTTAATTACTCGAAATTTTCTTACTATTAGAATAATAAAAGTTAATATATCAATCTGCTGAAATATATTCTCATATACATATTTCATTCCTTTGTTTACTTGATTGTAGGATCCCGAGTGCGAATATAGGTTCAGATTTTGATCCCAGGTGGAATCAAATTAACATCCTTACTTTATATTCAATCATTGGGCATCAATGTAACAATTTCTAAGAATGAATAGAATCTACTTACCTCTGTAGGATGTGTTCCTTTTAAATTTTTGAAATATTATTCTTTTAAAAAGAACAAAAGAAGTATGTATCAGCTAACAAGTGATAAGGTGTTTCACAAGGTATATAGAATACAAGGTATGTTACATTTATAATTTTTAACTTAATAAACTTTTATAATTCCCGGCGTGCTCTCAGCCGTCATTGGTCCGACTTCATCTGCCGTGGTAGCTGGAGATATTTCTTAAATTTTATTATAATTAATTATTAAGAGGATTTACAAACAAAAATCAATAATATTCATAATGAATATTTAAATTGTCATGATTTCATTTGAAATAATCGAAAATCCTGTATTTTTGGAAGAATTATCGGTTATTAAAGGATGATTAAAATAATGCTATGTAGAAAAGAAAGGAATAAAGTTATAAACTCTCCGTGAGTAATTGTAAAAATAAAGTAAACTAGAGGGATATACACTCAGAGAGTGTGTACTTCCGCCGATCCCAATTCTCATCAAACATTCTCCCTTTCACACGCCCGATTTTCTATCTCTAATCATTATTCCTCTCTGTTAGCTCTTTTGTTTTAAAAAACACTCAGAACGTGAAGAAGTTTAAGCTACGTCACTGGGACATAGTTGAGCTGATATATGACATACGTCAAGAATATTTTTTAGCGTTTGTCTTGCCTATGAATAGAACCCCATCATTTAGTATTTGCTCATTTTGCATATTAAAAAACACTTAGAGATGCCAAAATTAATCATGGATTTCCAAAACTCACTCATTCGAATACGTTCAGTACTTTTAGTTATCCTTTTGACAAACAAACAACAAACGCCAGTGAAAACAATACCTCTCGAGGTAATAATGTGAAGAGTGATATGAATAGTTGGATATTTGTTATATCACTTCTTTTCTATTCCTCAAATCATGAAATCTATGATACAGCAATGTATTTCAACTATAATAAGGACATCTACCTTTTATGAACAAAATAAATTAACTCTCATAGAAACTTCTCAAATAACAGTTTTATAATTTGATGTTAGGAATATAATATAAGACATCTATATTTTGTTTTTATTAATAGTTAGCTGGGCCCTGGAATACTAGATATCTAGTATTCCTGGCTGGCCCAGCGTGCCTCAGCTCCATGTAAACGGTCAAACAATGGTTGATAATCTCAAGGATTTTTCTGCATTGAACAGCCACGGAGTCATAAAAATCAATGTTATGTTGAAAAAATACAATTTTTTGCATGTCCCTTTTTAAAATTAATAGAGTTTCGTGACTGAAAGTAAATTAAAAAACACGATCATAAAAGAGACTATGACATCATCGGTACATTCTTTTATTAAGTGTCCGCGCTACTTTTTAAATATCACATACCTGGTATTCTATATACCTTGGTGTATCATTACTCTCCTCAAGATGCATAGAGATAAGTTATATCAGACAGAAGGAGTTCAGCCTGCTAGGAGCGAATGGGGAGTGTGACGTCACTAATATATTAATATTTAATAAATTTGATAATAGTTACAAAATAAAGTTATATTTTTACCTAATATTTGTTTTGAAAAACACAAATATGAAAATAGATCGTAGAAAATGAATAGGATCTTATTTTAATAAAAATATATTTTATTCATGAATTAGAGGCAGGAATGGCCAATAAATCAACGCAACCTCGTTAAATTATCCAAGTCATTAAGCATATTTCGTTATACTTTATGAAGCACACCATTGACTTTTCTTCTAATATTTACAACTCATTGAAGCGAGAATCCAAATTGATAAAATAACACATAAATGATACAACTTTATTTAGTAACTCTTATCAAAATTGATAAATTAGAGTATATTAGTGACGTCACACTCCCCATTCGTCCAAGCAGGCTGAACTCCTTCTGTCTGATATACCTTATCTATGTATCTTGACTCTCCTAAAAAAAATGACACTCATGAACCAGATATTTGATAGCCAGCGTCTGGTAACTATTTTCCTGTTTATACATTACAAAAAAGCTTATATATAATATGTCGACAAAATAAACTTATACTAACTGCATTTATATATATTATATATATATATATATATATATATATATATATATATATATATATCCTTGTTGCAGGGAGCTATAAGGTAAAATATACTTTTTTCATACTCTTAGAAATATCATGAACATTCCTTTTTTTTTGCCTACATGGTTCGATAGAATTGTATCCGACTGGATATAAAAAAATTACAGCATTCAAATTAGTCTGTCGAACCTAGGATCTTATCAATGAGGTAGACCAAAACTGACCTTGTTTCTTTTTATTATTTTCGGTAAAAACATGTCCAAATATCTATTTAAAAAATTGAGCACTCAGCATGATTACGAAGTTTCTCTGATGAAAAATATTATTCTCTGATAATACGTCAGGAATGCATACGGATAATAATACAATAAGTAGGAATGATATTGAATGGACAGTTTTAATTTATGGCCAAGGAGCTGTGTGTACATTCCTCATAAGGTATGGATTTTATTGCCTCATGATGTAATATTTGCAGAATGATATCAAGAGAGGTCATTCTTATATATCTAATATATATATATATATATATATATATATAAATATATATATGAATAACATTACTTTGGTAAACAAAATATTACAAGCACGGCTAATGCACTAAAGCACTCACGTTTTCAATCAGATTTATCGGACTCCTACTGTAGGGGTTCAGGTCTGTAAATCTGATTGGTGACGTCACAATCCAAAACATCCCCGATATTGCTGACTTTAGTGTATTCATTTCGTTATTTATGCTCTTAATTGTATGTTTGATGCATATTCTGAATAAGCTTAATGATCTCTTTTTTGGTCCGGGACATTTATATACTTCATTAGGTTTATCTCGACATCTTACATATAAAATAGTATCAATGTCTAACTCAAACACAGACATAAAACTCTAACAAAAGACACACGTTAATGAGGCATAAATATGGTAAAATAAATATAAAATATAAGTACCAATAACATAATAAATCTAAACAGTCACGGTTGCATTAAATTTTCTTCATTTTTTTCTTACTATGTTTAGTATGGATCCGAGAACTTCTTTTTCTTTTGTTTTGACGGCCATACATACAATATTGGAGCTTAACAATCACTTCATGCTGAAGAAGTTTATTCTTGGCCGAAAGTATAAGAAAGTCTCTCCCCCCAAGGAGGTCCTGAACCTCTTCTCTAGCTCTATTTTCATAGCTCATAAAGGGGACATAGAATCTTGCAATGAATAGAAGATGTACAGTTGCCTCCTTCGCTTCTTGGCAGAATATACATTGAGTGTATATGCAAAGTCTAATGATACCTTTATTTATTCTTTTCCAGTTACGAGGATCAGATCAAAGGGATTCCACAGGGCGATAAGGAGCACCATCAGCTCTACATGGACCTTGAGCGGACCTACGGAGGTATCCTCGGCCTCCAAATGCGCTTTCAACTCAACCTAAAACTTACCCGGGACCTGGACTTTAAGGTCATCTCCAACTTGGCCCAAAAGGAGACCATGCTACCCCTCATTTGGCTCCAGGAAGGCTACGAGAAGCTTCCCTCCCTCCAAATGGTTTCTCTCCATGTGGGACTCTATATTCCTGCAGTGCTGCCCAAGGGACTCGCCCTACTATTTGGCTGCCTATCCATCATATTCTCCAGCATCCTTTGCATAGACTACGTATGAACAGTCGGGAAAAGAAGAGTGAAACAGAGTTTGAGTGCCGGTACTTTCAAGTATCCGACTCCCAAAAATACATCTAGGGCTTTAATCCTAATAATTTTCATTTGAGACACTCGACTATTATGATAACTGGATACAAAGTAAAAAAATTGAGAGTGATGAAAGAATATCGTCTTATGTTGAAGGGATGAAAGGCAAAAAAGTGTGGTTTTGTTTGGGCAATTTTTTAAAAGAAATCAAAATGAATAGCACCCCTCTCCCTCTAAAACATTCATCCCAAAATATACAGCATTCCCAAAAATCTAAATAATTTCTTAGTTAAAATATCAAAAACGGGGCACATTTTAACTTCAAACCTTCAATCCTAATCATAAGTTGTTTCCTTACTTAATATACTTTGCTATACCCTCAATATGCTTTGTCTTGGCAACACTTCTTTATGGCAATTGAATAAATACAAATATTTGAAAAAATAAATAATAAATACTACTTATAAGAGACATTATGGAAATACTTTGTTTTGTAGATTAGCGGTGTTTTCAAAAGAACTAATCACAAAACCTCATTTCGTAATAATCAAAGTGCTTTAAAAATATAATATCCAACCCCAATCGAAGACTTGAAAAACGATTCGATTTCTATTGATTATCCGGTTATTATATTATATGTCGGCGTTTGAGACTCAGTATTAGAAGGAACACAGGTAGAAGGAAAGGTTCGGTGATACGGGGGATTTAATTCCGTTCTATTTTTATACATCTATATTATACATTTTTCTACTATTCATTTTGTATGTAATGAAAAATATTTTTTTATGTTTATGCATATAATGTGATAAATACTTATTATGAACCTTTTTTATATTGAGTTTTTTATATGTCAATAGATATGCAATAAAGTCTGTCGAAATCTACGTTCCACGAACGGAAAACTTATTTGAATTTCAAATATGACTATAATGTTGTTTATGATATAAAATGCTGCGTAGATTATATTGGTTCAAATGTTTGTTCAATTGTTTTATTGAAATGCAGTAAACATTAAGATAATTAATTGGCTCCATTGTTAGAGCCTACTCAGAGACGAATTAACAAAGCGTTCGATGTAGAGCTTTCTAGGGCAGATTGGCTCATCTTCTCCACTCCCAAACGTCCCAACCACAACTGAAAATAGAGGAAGTAATATGTTACATCCAGCGAATTATCTATGCAGCGAGAACTAACTCCTCAAAACTCCCATGTGGGATTGAATTTCTTGTAGATGGGAAACTTTCCCTCTTGGAGGTACTGAATAACGACAGAGGTCCGAAGTAGAAGCGAACATCAAATTTAACCCAAGACATCTCTTAAAGTTGTACTTTATTTTTTTTTAAATTTCTAATAGTTAATATCTAGTTTATGATTTACCGAAATATTTTAATGTTTTATAATCATTCTCCTTTTTGTTCATCTTATTATCAATTAATGTGCAAAAAAATATTTTTTAAAATATTTAACCATGTAACATTTTTAACGTTTTCCTCAGTTTTAGTGCATATCTTTTATTTGTGTATATTTTATAACTTTGGACTAAAAAAAAAATATGCAATTGAAAAAAAAGATAATTAATTATTATTATTTGGAATGTATTTTTTCCGTACTGGCTTACTGACGGGTGTTAATAATTGATAATACGTCGGGTTCGAATGATAAAAATTTCTCTGAGGGTGATTTAGTTGAATATACGGTTATTCTAATTTAAAACAAATTAAAATAAAATATGATAAAACAGAGACATCTTAAGCATTAATGGAGGTTTTAAAAGATGATCTTACTCCAAATAACATTGTTTTTATTAACCAAGACTTCTTAGATTTTGGACCGACAGGACCTTGAAATTCCTGGTGAGCATACCAAAAATCATTTCTCCTACTGGATGTTATTTTGTTTGTACCAAAGTACAATTTTATTCAATCATATAATATTCATAAAAATGCATTAAAACGGCGCGTTGCGAACAATATATCTATTAAAGAAGAAAAAGTTTAGGAAGAGGGACTATTGTAGATCTCATTTTATAAATAAATATTGAGTTTTTGTGGTAATAAAATTAGTTTCTTCCTGGTACGGTCCAGTATATAGCAAATAAAATATTTACTTCGCACATGCATATATAAAAAATCGTCAATTAATAATAAAGATAGTCTCAAGTTTTCTAACAAATATATGCACTCCAATATTTTTTTTTTGATGTCTCAAGCGAGACCTTGCAAAAAAAGCTCAATTTTCTTCTGCTGTAGTCCCAATATATGCTACCAAATGGGAATGTGGTGGTAAGTACTTTGGTTGGTGTACTTTGTATTTTTTATGGTTGAAAGGATTCGTTGAAAATCAAATTATGTTATTTTTCATTTGGGTAATTTCAAACCTTATCGTTTTATCATTTATGAAAGATACAGTATCCATTATATCTCTTGAGAGAGACGGATACTTTTTGTCATTATGAATAACTTTGTAGGGAATGAGGGACTTTTCCAAGGGTATTCAGTTTTATAGCTTAATGACATAATTATATTGTACTTGTTTGCTACAATCTTAATACTTATCTAGACGAATTAACAGTTGTATGTTGCTATCAAACTATATATTTATCGCTTGTTTCTTATGGAATTGAACCATAAGCCTTTATTTTGTATTAAATGTAGAAAATTATATATATTTTTAGAGTTCATTCTACATTAAGTCACCTATGAAGAATTCAAAAATACATTTGATAGACCGTACTTCAGCAATCCTAAATTAATCATTTAATCATTAATTCTTTAATATCTGATGATGAAGGAGCTAAAATCATTATTCAGACATAATAACGATAAGAATAACTTACTAATTAATAGTGAATAATACTTAAAAAAGGTCATGAGTCATCTCAGAGATGAATGAATTGCTCTTCATGTCTCTATGTAAGCATTAAAGAACATATTATGATTTATATTCCTAATGAGTTGGCTAATGAACAAAGGCACGATATAATTGACAGGAATTGATTGTCCTTTTTGGCGATTCCTTGGAAGTTCTATGTATAATTAGAGAGCAAATATTTGTCAAAGCTTGGCCACTTTCCATGTATCGAATGAATTATAGTTTATCATTTAAAAAGCTGTGAAAAAAGGTATGAAAAATATATTCTATTTGAATGGTAGTCTTATAACGGTGGTTGGAAGAAGTACTTTGGGTAAAAATAGGGACTTTTACAGTTAAAGGTACGAGAATTTTAAGACTCAGACTATTAACGAAGCATTAAAAGTATTATATGTAATAATATGTATAACTCATATGTGTAAATCTCTTTACTCTTGCTCAGGCAAGACTCTTTGCTTATGTACATCTCTTTACTCTTGCTCAAGCAAGACTCTTTGCTTGTGTACATTTCTTTACTCTTGCTCATGCAAGACTCTTTTGTGAATACTTCCCCCTCCCGAATTTTACTATAAAAGAGACTGACTCCTTATATTTGGGGTCTTCACTCTTTGATCTACATTGGAGTAATAAAGATCACTTGGTTTCAATATTCCGCCTTGTTCAACTTTATTCATCCTATCCGAGGATATCACATTATATAAATCATTTTCCTCGTGAGTTGTCTATTAAAAAGAACACACGATTGGCTATGTTTATGGAGTTAAGAGAGTCAGGATTTTCGGAACTAACTTGATTTCGAATATTTTTTAAATATTATAATGTTTTGGAGAAATTTTGAACAAAAAGTGTTAAAATATAATCCATTTTAAATTGATATCCGGGATTTAAAATAGATAAAAAGTTAACATTTATGGAAAAGAGTTAATTGTTTGATCGGAGTACAAAGCTTTAAATACACAGTAGCAGACAATTAAAAGGATCATGCTCATAGAAATTGCACTCACCAAGTCTTTATAAAGATCTTTAATTTATATTATTATATATTGTGCTTTCTAGCAAATTATAAAGAATTTGTTGGAGTACAACTATTTATGAATCCTAATATTTGTTTGGAAATATAAACGATGTAAACATTGTACCAATGAACAACCATTCAAAAATTAGCTATTTTAATTTTATTTATTAATGCTTTATAATTAAAACAGGGTCATAAAAAACTTATTTTTAAGTAATCATAAATCATATAGAAAACGAATTTTCAAGTTAAGACCCAATATAACAAAAAAACACGTCCTACACCTCAAAATCATCCACATCAAATTTGGTCGAAATCGAACATGGCAATTGAAAAAAATCGACAAAAAATGTTTTGGCGATTAAAATAAACATGGCGATGACGAATTTTCCGGGAGCTTACAACCAATAAAACACTCCCTGAGCTCTCAAAACTATTCACTGAAAATTTTCTTAGAGATCTAATGAATCGTTTGGGAGATACAGGGGAAACGAACGAACGGAATTATTTTAATAGTAGTTTAGATATCCATTTTGATAAATATATTTTTTCTATATCTCATTTGGACCTTATATCATGACAACATTCATTTTGATTTCCAGAGGACATAATAAAAATCCTATTCGATTTATTACGCCTTATGGAAAAATAAAATAATTAATTTTATGTAAATTTGAACTCATTATATAGCAAAAATAAGTTTTCTAAATATGAATTTAATTGCTTGCAACAGCTAACTTTTTCTTTGATATTTTATATCCTTTATTTCATGTTGATGCACAATAAATATAATCAAGTTTAACAGCAAAAGGGACTTAAGTCCTGTGATTCTCCCGAACAAAAGCGATCAAACTGAGTCCGATCCCCAAGGCATAGAGCATGAAAGCGCCCTGTAAATGATACAAGGTGATGGACTCGTTGGTAGCAGAGTACTCCCTGGATTTGTCCTTCTTCTTCTCCACAATCTCCTTGCCTTCGTTCTCGGATTTCCTTTTGTTAAGAGGACCAATCCTCCATTGCTTAAGGAGTCCGGTTCTCCTTCAAATGAAGTAAGCTAATAAGAAGAAAAGGTTAATCGAACTAGGGATAAAATACTGGAATCTGGCTTCCTCACATATTCTATCTAGGGATGCAAGTTATCGATTAATATATTAATCGTTAGTTGTTTCATTTATTCGACTTTTAACCGATTAATCCTTAACAGCACCACGATTAAGGAACCAGTTTATCTTGTATATTTGGGGTGTGTCAGTGCATCTTTATTTTTATAGAAAAACATCTTTGACGTCACAGGGTTATAATTCTCTAAAGAATTTTTTTCTAATTTGTCGACTTTCAATCATAGAGATATATCTCTATGCTTTCAATACTAAATCATATTCCAATGGCGTCCCTTTGTATTTTTCCACGTCCAAACGTAAAGAGTTATTTCAAATAAAGAACTTATGAGAATATTGAATACAAGAACGGATTTAAAAACCGTTAAAGATGTTGAAGTTTCATTAACTTCAAATAGAGGGCGCGATCTGTCGATTTATTGCAACTAATAAGCTTTAATCGTTTAAAATCTTGTCGATTATAATCGTAAGTCGATTAACTTTTTGCATCCCTAATTCTAACATATTCGTGAAATAAATAGAAACATTCATCGTTTCTCCCAATTAAAAATAAGAGGGATTTTTTCTATATTTCGTGCTGGTACTGCAAGAGGCCAATCATTATTCACTTTTTCCCTTCCATGGAGGGAGTTTTTTTTATTGTTTATCGTGTATTTTGGCGGGAACATCGTTGGCACGGTTTTTTTACTAATCCTTCTGGATTGTGAATGCTCCTTTTTGGAATCCTATATTTTAAATACAAAAATAAGGAAGGTTTTTCTCTCTGCCTATCCTTCTAAACATACATCTCACCCATTTCCCGCCCTTTTTGTTTCTTATTTGTCATTAACTCTAATTTAAGGTAAATCAAATATTAATTTGCGTTGCAATCCTGATATCATTCGGAATGCTTTAAGCTTTCCACAACGATAGTTCTTTTTACAGTTGGTATATAGGTACAGTTGGTATGTCTTATAATGAACGATGATCCATTTATCATCAGATATGATGATACAAAAACATCATTTTTTATTTTTTCGAGAGGAGTAGCTTTATTATGTTGGTATTACTAGATGCGGTTGGAGAGGCCCATCAAGGGATTCAACAATGACGTCATGGATTGCAGTCCATGAGAAGAAGACATTTATGTGTTTAAGGATAAAGTTCTACTCTCTGAGTTAATGTTCACTCCTCTACAGCTGCAAGTGAAGTGATGCTTTATTTCAAAGTACCAACTGCTTTTTATTATTATTGACTTTTTTCCTCAACCAATCGTATTGAGCAAAGGCTCCCCGTTTGTTATCTGAAGCCTTTCTGCAATTTGATGGGTGGAATGAAAAAGAAGTGTAATAATTTAAGACAGTAGTGGTATTATGAAATAAAATGGTATCTCACTTGCACTTGTTGAGGTTTGAACATGAGCTCAGAGCTAAGAAGTTCATTCTGAAGAACATAGATTTCTCAATTTTACTTAAGAAAAACAATATACCCAACGTGTTAGCATGTTTTATTTTGTTACGTCTTACGTAAAAACATGAAGTTTTTAAATAAGTAGAGGCAATGGGATCATAATTATGACCTTTTGTACCTTCTCTATGCGGCATCTGGTGGACAAACTGTGCACTATGAAAAATCCCATTGCTAAATAATTAACTTTCGACTATTTCACCGTAAAACCAATTATGAGTTGCATTATTCCTACTGAATATTGAGCTTTCGATTATTTCACCGTATATGCATTTATGAGTTGCATTATTTCTTACTTAATATCAAACTGATCCAAAAACGGCGCGTTCTTTCGGAAGACAATGGCGTATTCCGAGGGAAGAAAAATTACCTTCCCTATGCGTATGTTGTTTGAGAGTCAGGGATAGTCAGGAGGTGGGACTCTAGGATGTCGCTGTCATAGATGAAGCTGATATCCGGATTATCATGAACAAATTGATGCAATCCGGTATGTTCTCACAAAGTAGACCGTCCTCTCATTTGCCATGAAGCCATTGTATGCCGCGATAAATGTTTCGTCATCTGAGTTCTAAAAAATGTAAATATGACAAATATGTTTCAGGATGCATAAAGCTATGTCTATCGTCTTCCCTTGCTACTCATGGGGTAGATTTTACGGATGAAAAAATATTCATCTTAAAGTTAAAAAAAAAATCAGGTGATAATTCAAA
>CP045902.1:7233262-7256911 GCA_013387185.1 Caligus rogercresseyi
TAGGTCTTTGAAATCTCAGTGAAGTGTGGCAAAGTTTCAGAGAGGGAGTTGTAGGAGAGTATTTCACTATTCTGTTTGCTGCTTTGAAATTGACATCTTCCCAATTATGGAATATTGCCGCTTCAGCCATCAAGAGGTCTTCATCTACATTATAGAAGTTTGACACGACTTGCTTGAAGCTCTCCTCGCCTCCATCTCCCAGAACAATCTTAGCAAGTGACATCAAGATGTTATTGTCTTCATTAGCAAATCTCTCTTTCAATTCAGAAAGTACCCTGTCTATGGCATTATAAAATACTTCAATTCGGCCTCTCTGGACATCGGTATAAGAGAAAGAGATGGACTCTTCTTCAGAAATCTCTCCTACAGAGCTTGCAGTCTTTTTGATGGATTTTTCTTTCTTCTTGATGTCTTATCTTCATCACTTTCTGAAGCCATTTCCCTGATTATTTTTGCCGTTTTTTTTTAGCTTTTTCCCAAACCAGAGAAAACATTTCTTCATCTCGACACCCAGATAGAGTCTTCATGGTGGCATCGCATGTAGCTTGGCGGTCATCACGTTCACTTCATGACCCTGCAAGTATCGAGCCAAGGAATTGGTGTTGAGAAAATCACCTTGAGTGTTTGGAGTCCAGGAGAAACTGGAACTCAAGCATTGCCTTCACCAGTCCCCGGGCATCCACTGAGGTTTTGCATCTTTATTATTCGACAGCTTCAACTTCAGGTTGCTGATCAATGGCTTTAACAGCCTCCCATCTGCAAGACCAGCGAGTTTCACTGAGATACTTCAGCTTGATGTATGGTGTAGCTTCCAGGTCAGCTGGCATTTCCACAGAACGTAGAACATTTTCACGCTTTGGCGAATTGAAGAAATTGTGAATGGACTGGATGACACCTAAAGCATTCCTGATGACTGTATTTTTCTCCAATGTATCCTGCAGTGCCAGGTTCAGCAGGTGACCATAGCAGTGGACATATATTGCTTTGGATGACACCTCTTGAATTCTTTTGGCAACCCCCTTTTCCTTCCCTGTCATGTTGGATGCCCCGTCATAGCATTGGCCCACAATATCTTCAACGTGTAACTCTAAGTAGTTGATAACTTCAAGCACAATTTGGAACAGTGTCTCACCGGTTGTGGACTTAGCTTCATAGAATCCCACGAATGTTTCTGTAGGCTGCTCATTGTTTACATAGCGCAAACACACTGCCACTTGTTCCCAGTTGCCAACGTCTGATGTTTCATCCACAATAAGACTGAACTTGCCTGCTTCCCTAACATTTTTACTTATTTCCTTTAGTACTAAATTAGATGCAATCTTCAGTATTCATTTTGGATTTCTGGTGAAAGCCACTGACGATGGGCCTCCAAATTTGAGTTTAGTCTATTGGCAAGCCAAGGAATGTCTCTGCATCGTAAATGTAAAAACTCTATTAGGTTTCCCCGGTTTATGTCTGACTGCTGTCCAATCATTGATGTGTCTTCTTCATGGCCTCTCTGAGGGATGTTTTGCTGTGCGGTGTACAAGATGGATCAACAATAACTTTAAGGTAATTTCTGTTCTTTTGGACCAGGTCTTTGTGGGTTGTATCAAGTTGGACCAAGACTGATGTCTGATGCTTTTATTGACTTTTGAAATTATCCATTTAGACATTGCAAGTTGATGATTACCGCTCTTGCCATGCTTCACTAGTCGTTCCGGTTTCTTCCAATTGCTGCATGTGAAAGTGGAATCAGATAAAAACTTATGACACGGGAAACAAACTATAGATTTCGTAGGAGTATCAAAGCTCGCCCATGGGTACTTCTTGAACAGTTCAGGATTAAAGTCTCTTGTCCCACTTCCCTGATCTAGCTGTTTCCTGTGTATTCACCAACAGAGGTTGGTGTAGATGATCTCGCCTGTCAGTTTTGGCACTGTGATGGTAGCCTATGGGCTCATGCTCTTTATCATTATTTTCTGCTTGTCCATCGTAGGCTGTATATTAGGGCTGTTCTTATTTTTCAAAAGTTTGAAATGTTAGCAACATTGTGGATTTTCTGTTTCTTGGTGATAAAAAAGACGACATACAAAGTTTGAACAAAATCGGTCAACATTACGAGGTCGCGCAACGAGGTCAAAGTTTTAAAATTTAGTAAAAATATAGTTTTTCGCAAATTTCTTCAAAATGGTGGACGTTACAGACTTCAATAATAATTATTAATTTAAAGGAAATCTAATTTACTACCAGACGTATGTTTGATGTTTTTTAATAAAACAAAGTTTTCAGTAAAAACAAAGAAAAAATGGAGTGTGTATTGTTAGCTTATTTCATAGCTTTTTTGTATCAATTAACTTCACTCGCCTGTAGAAGATGACTTGTTCGCTTCAGAGTAAAATAGTACTTTTAAGTTTAGTAAAACTTTAGATGATAAATCCAAAAATGACCTTGGTTGCATTCTATCAATTCAGAATTCAGTACAATCTGAGTTTACATCATATGATTCAGAGCCTGTATTGACCTATAAGAAATCGATTATGAAAAAAATAAAAAATAATGTGTTTCTTAGATTTGCGTCAAGGTATCCTCTCAAAATTTTACTTTGTCTCTGACGCATTTATAATCCATTATATGCGTCATTTTGTACGCGAGATAGGCTTTTTTAATGTACATATAACTCTCTACTTATTAAATTGACATGATTTAGTATACCAAAATATTAAAGCTGGTTAACCAAGCTTTCATTTGATATGTTTGGTGTTCTAAAAATCGCTATACTTTAAGAGATATAAGCAAATACGTACTCTCCCCCAAAAATTGATCTTTTGATATGAGAATATACGATTACCATCTGGTAACTGCTGTAAGTGTTCCCTGGATAGGAAGAAAAAAAGAAGGGAGAGAAGTGAGGCAAAATACTCCCTCCCTTCTCTTTCTTTCAGCTGAACGCCGTTCAATTTTGCGTTCCGTTCACAAGCCTGAGTAGAACAAATATATGCCTCCTGTATCGGTGGTGGGAAGCAAGTGTGCCCACTCGGTAAAAGGTATTTTTTTAAACCAAATCTATCGATTGAAGGCAGTATCAGTATTCGATGGATTACGTGTCGTGAATGTAGGGATACCTTAGATTTTAACGGATTAGGATTATTAGTATCCACGACTCGTTGCCATTTAGTAGAGAGGTAGGAACGAATAAAAGGACTCGAGAGATAAACGTGCGTACAGTTAAGGTCTATTTACGAACAGTATGAATAACATGGTATATAAGAAAAGGAAACACGGAGAGCAATATGTGGGTGCAGTAACAGATCAGCTGACCAGCCTATGACGTCAGTTAAGTATTGAGGTGTTGGGTGTGACGTCATATACACAATATTAAGATCTACGAGGAGCAGCAGGTACAATTCATTTTCGAGAAGAAAAAAGAACATTTTCGTGGGGGTGAAGCTCATCCTTTGCGAGAAATAAAGATTCTGATAAAATATACCATTACTGATTGACATAAATCGGTATCGATATAAATATCTAAATTACTTTTTAGTACTTACCTACAGAAATACTAAATATATCGATAGTCCCAGCTTGTCAAGTTTATGTTTATTAGAATTGACATAGTTACTCAAATACATGGATTTGACATATTTACATTACAGTGTTTTCATAACGGCTAGGGATTAGTTTATACCTGCCTTGACATAGAAAGAAAGAAACAGCTGTCGATTAGAATCATAGAGATATCTTTCTTGTATCTCTCTGGCATCTTTTATTGAGTATTAAATGAATCACAAACCTATCCTTTTGTATTATTATTAATAAGCTGTTGAATTATTATTTTTGCATTGTCATAAACATCTTGAGTTTTATTCTTGAGGAGAATCCTGATATGAAGAATAAAACAGCTGTTTATTATAACGCAATAATAAAAACAACCATAGCTTTTGGCTTATTTCTTAAAAAAATTTAACCCTTAGATGCATAAGTGGGTCAAAATGACCCGGTGAGGGTGTTTCTTGAAATATCTTACGTAATGAAAATTGTTATTATTTCATATTCCAGGTATTCCTAAAAACAGCTTTTGATATAATGCCATTTACCATTTTTAACTACCTTTTATACATTTTAAGAAATTGGTATTTTTTGTATTACATGTAGTTGTCTGAATGCATACGTGATGAGACAAGACACATTTCGTTGCTGTTTATGGAAATTTTATTTTCAAAAAATGTTAAAAAGTGAAATAAGATATTTCTAACATGAAATCATTCTCGTGTGGTCCTAAATTAATCTAAATATTAACAAGTGATTATTCTTAACCAAAATGACAAAAATGGCATAAAAACACATTGATTCTAACATGGGTCATTTTTGACCCACTTATGAAGAGTGTAGGGTCCAGTCACTCATGAAATCTAAGGGTTAAAATAAAAAGTATGTTCCTCTCGTACACGAGTCCTGTGAAATAAATAACTTTCAAACACAGGAAGGAACTCCGAATCAAAGTTCCTCTCCAGAATAGAAGAACTTTAGCTGTTAAATATTACAACAGCTTATTGATAATATAAAAAGGGGATGTTGTTAGTAATTTGATACTATTATCAAGAGATGCCAGAGAGAGTCAAGAAAGATGTCTTTTGTTTCTAATCGACAGCTGTATTCTCTTTCTCTTCAGATCGGGTAATCCCTTGCCTCACAACAATAGTTATTGCATATAATTATGGTTTAAAACTTATCAAGAAAAGTGATTACTTGTAACCCTTCAGTAGTACAAAAGTACATAAAATAATTGTATCCCCTCCATTAAGAAGAATTTAATATATTTTACAATGTTCTTGAAGCCTGAGGCTTTCATGAAAGATATGTTTTAATAAATAAAAATCTAAGAATGATTATTATACGTTTTTGTTTGTAGAACGGCTACACGCCAAACACATTAATTCCTCTTGGATGTGATATCGACTTCAGTCTCCACCGCAGCCCATGTAACTCTCCAATACAAATATTTAAAATAAAGTGTGTGTTTTTTGCGAATGATGTCAGTAGACTTTGCCCTGTATTAATCAATATGTACATGAATTAATAAACTGATATAATACAATAATCATATGATGTTCCAAGGTTTTCATAGAGTGAATTTTAATAAATTTATATATATTATATTATATATATACACTGGTAATTGATACACGATAAGAGTTGTTTAATATATACATTTAATCAAGTCCTTGCTTGGAAACAGAGATTATTTTGCGAAGAGATAATATAAACTTATATGCTTTTGTCCTTATATGTATATAATTAAATTCCATTCTTCTTTTTCATATGTCGTTTGCTAGCGTCCTCTATAGTGAGTAATGCCAATTAAATGAATGAACAATAGTTTATGAGAAATATCTTATTTGGAAAAAATGAAGAAAGGAGGCTAAGATATTACTTTAAAAAATATCCCATGAGCCGTGTCATGAAAGTACTTTTTGTCGTGATTATAAGCTGATATTTGAATTATAAGGCGAACCGTTTTAAGCTACTAAATGATTGCTTATAAATATGATATCTTTTATTATTATTACTATGATTAAAATAATATATATGTGATTAATTTATAATAAAAATATAAATCCTTTTTTGCGTTTTATTCATTATTCATTACTTTAGGTGTTGCATCAACTTCAGAGATAACAAATTCATCCTGAGAAACACAATCTTCAATAATAAACTTCATTGATATATATAGGTTTTATATATAATTAAATAAATATTTCAGTTTAAAATTAGACCTCTTCACAATAGTTAAAGATTATAAAATAAACGTTGAAATATATAAATCATAATTTAAAACCAAAAAGACAGGATCTTATAATCCAAAATAAAACAATCAATCAATAAAACATTAAAACATACTAAATATAATAGGCAAACCAACAATAGCACTTGGGAGTTAATGTACAGCCAAGACCATAGATAACTCAGAATAAAATCCTATACTTATTTTTAAATAAAATCAAAACTTGGATAAAACATATATAATTTTTTTATTTCTTCCCACCGGAATCAGAAGGATAAAAACGAACTAATTGACCTGTATTATTTCATGCGTTATTATTTGAGTCTGGAATTTTTTTTTAAGAGCCAAGTAACACGCAGTGGGTAATAAAGATGGCTAGCATATCCTCCTTACAAACGAATAAGTTTTTTTCTTGATCCATGTAATTTGCGAATCCTTAGAATGAACTCCTCCAGACTGTTGATTTATCGTTCATTCGTTGTCGTTCGCGAACGATGAACGACAAAGTTTTTGACGAACGACAAGGAAAATTCTTTATCGTTCGTCGTTCGTTTTTGGCGCCAAAAAAAGGACAAAGATTTATCATTTTCAAGGGACAAATTCTTTTCTAAAAAAAGTCATCATTTCATTTCAGAATGGCGAGAAAAAATTCCTTTTAAATAAAATGAATGACGAACGACAAACGAACGATGACCGACAACGAACGACTATTTTTCGCGAAAGTCAACAAATCTGAATTCCTCTAATATTGTCCAATATTGTTTATCAAAAAACAATTATTTCCTTTTGGGGATTTTTGCCTATCGATAGAATCACATCCGTGTGGATTAAAAAAAAAGGATTGTAGGTGTCAATTACTCTTTCGATCCTAGGATCTTATCAATGAGGTGGATCAAATTGACCATCCCCTCTGGGGATTCGAACCTGGGCCATTGAGAGGTGAACACCCCTATCACAAGAGCTATCGGGCTCCCTTTTTGCTTATTTGGTTCGATATAATTGCATCCGACTGGACATAAATAAGCATTCTAGCGTGTAAATTAGTCTATCAAACCTAAAATCTTATCATCGAGGTTGACTAAAATCGACTTTCCCCTCTAGGGGATCGAATCTTCGAAATTTGGATCATTATCATCCTTGCCAATATTATTTAGGAAAAAAATAATTTGTCAAAGGAAAAATGTTGATTATTTTTTAATGGGAAAGAACTACAATAAAATCATCTTTGCTTATATTAGGTTGTCCATAAATAATGAGGTAGGTTAGCTATCTCGAAAAGTTCACACGCTATCTCAAAAATTTCAACGGGAGCGTTCTTATCACATATTTTTGCATGGAAACAGATTGTATGGCGCCACTCAGGATAGTATATAGGGTGAGTAATCGCGTCATTTCTATCATTCATTCTACTCACCGCTGAAAATGGAGACACCCGACTATCGCTCCTACTTCTTGATCCGGATCAAGCTCGCCAGGACAGTCAACGAGATCCACGGGGACCTGCTCTCTACCTTCCCTGACTCCTGCCCTGGCCTCTCCACCCTCCAGAGATGGCACACTGAGTTCAATAAGGTGTTTTTTTGCCCTGGAGAAGAAGACCTGTCCTGGACGTCCCGGGAGACGAGGACAGAGGAGAATGTGACCCGTGTGAAGCGCCTGGTCGAGGATAACCCCCGGATGACCACTCGACAAGTTGCTGCAGAGGTGTCCCTACCATCTACAACTGTTTTCAGGCTTCTGACGGAGGATCTAGGGCTCCGAAACCTCCTCAGTGTGCTCGTCCCTCACCAGCTCTTTGAAGCCAACAAGACGCAGCGAGTAAAGTGCTGTCAGGACCTCCTGAAGCTGTTCCAGGACAACGGGGAGGACTTTCTGGGGTATCATCTGTTAGTCCAGGACAAGTCCTAGTTCTACTGGGATTCGGCAGAGCGGAGGCAAGTCTGGGCGGAGCCCACGGGGGCCCGGTTCTCGACCCCCGTGTGAAAAGACAGCGAGGAAGACGATGATTCTGATGGGGTTCACCTGCAAGCCGAGGCGAGTATCGATCACTGCACTACCTGCCAGGACCACAGCCGACCGGAACACCATGATAAAGTACCTGAGGACGACTGGGAAGCGCTTTCTCAGCCTGAAAAAGGACAAGATCCGGCTGAAAGATTGTCTCCTCATGTGGGACAATGCACGTCCCACACTGCCACCGATACCAGGGAGTTCCTGACCCGGAGGGACGTGGAACCGGTGAACCGTGTGAAACAGTCACCCTACATCAGGGGTCACCAACCTTTTTTAACTGAGGGCTACTTCTTGGGTGTGGATTCATGTGAAGGGCTACCAATTTGATATGCGCTTCTGATATAACAAATTTACTCGGTTTACCTGTATGTTACTAATACTAATTAGTGATATTCGCCTGCTTTAGATTATTTTCATAATAAAAAATTCACAATAATCATCAATAATGACTTTAAAAGGAAGAAAAATTGTTGCTTTATTTCTAAACATTTCAAACAACTCCTTAGATTTGCAAAAGGAACTGAAATCATGGATGACAATGCACCATTTACATTAAAACAAAATTATAGGTTAGTATCTTAACATGTGTGACATAGGCCTATTACTTATGCACACAAACAAATGACATTTTACTGATCTTTTACAGAAATGAATTAACCATCACAGTTATACAACAAAACGAAACTATTTATATTTTTGAAATATCTTACAATCTTCAGAAATACATTTTAATGGGAGGCCTGACATTGCATGCTGGCCACCAGTGCATTGTAATCTTGGCTGTAACTTGAAACTGCAATTCTGAGTGAATCTTGCAAATGTGTATCTGTGAGCCTTGTTCTGTGTCTATTTTTGATGTAATTCATGTCAGAAAAGGCTGATTCACAAAGGTAAGTTGAACCAAACAGGCTAGCCACCTTCATAGCTGCTGTGCATAGACCACTAAACCCTTCTATATCAACAAGGCCCCAGAAGTTTTCTGTAGCCTTATGGGCCTTGAGTTGGATGTCATTTTGTAAAGTCACTATTTCCATTTCCACCTGCCCAGCATCCAAGCTAAGCATTTCACTTAGTTGCTCAGCAATGCACGTTGTGTCCACGTTCATAAAAGGATTTGAAATGAACGACACACATGGCTCCAGCTTATCAATGTCACAAAACCGACTTTCAAACTCTTGCCCTAGCCTGTTTATGACTTGAGAGTACTTCTCAGCAACTTTGCCAAAACTCTCAGACGCAGAACATTGTCTTTCAGCACCATCTGCAAAGAGGGGAAATGCAGGACCTTTTTCCTCTGTAAATGCGCAGAGAAAATGTTCATCTGGGCTTTAAACGCATTTAAAGCACTGATCATGTCTGCAACAGTCTTTCCTTTCCCCTGCAGCGCACGGTTCAGATTGTTCAGTTTTCCAGTAATGTCTGTCAGCCACGCAGTGTCTTCCAGCATAGAGGTGTCTTCGTCTCTAGATTTCATGAAATCCTTGATCTCGCTCAACAGCGACAAAAACCGAAGTAAAATCCGCCCTCTGCTGAGCCATCGGATGTCCGTGTGGAGTAGCAGGTCCCTGTATTCAGCCGACAGCTCCTCCAACAGCACTTTGAAACTTCGGTGCTGTTTGGCTTTGGAGCGGATGCTATTTATGATCCTCACAACAGGAGTCATAACGTGCTCAAAGCCGATCACCTGAAAAATGAAATATGAGCATTTAATAGGTATTATAATTGGGCCTTGAACAGGACAGCAACAAGGATGAAATATATGAAATACAAAATTAAAAAAACGCACCTTTGCGCACAACGCCTGTTGATGAATGATACAGTGGTACTGTACGAATTTAGGGAATGCTGGATCACTTTTACAGTGCACAATGAACTCTACATGCCGTCCGGTCATCGCAGGAGCCCCGTTTGTCGTGATTGACACCAACTTTTGCAGTGGGATATTTTTGATGTTGAAGAACTCCTTCACTGCATTGTAAATGTCAACACCCCTCGTTGTGGTTTTTAGAGGGAGTAATGTGAGAAGTTCCTCCTTTGTAGAAAAATCTTTCAGGGCCATGCGAACGAACATCATAAGCTGCGCCGTACTGCTGCTGTCGATGGACTCGTCGCATTGAATGCTGAACCACTTGCACTCCGCGAGATCCCGATCCAGCTGATCAGTCAAATTGTCAGACATAGTTGTCACTCTTCTGGCCATTGTACTTGCCCCCATTTGAACATCAGACAGAGACGAGAACATTCCTTCCCATATTTCTAATCTTGAAACAAGGTGTTGGCAACTATCATCATTGTTTCTTTGAAAAGGTTTCCGTCTGTAAATGCCTTCTCCTCTTAATTAGATGTTCTGTTGCTCTGAACGAGGCCTCAGTAGCTTTTTGAGATTTTTTCGCAGGCCTTGTGAAAAAAGATTGTTATTTACACAAGCCTAATTTTAGCTCACCTACTTTTTCAACCCGTAGAGCGCTGCCCGGTGGGTAGTTAGCATCGTAGCTTAGATGGCTGGTCTTGAAGTGTCTCTCAACGTTGTGTCGCTTTGGTATCGCCACAGTCAACCGGCAAATGAGACACACACATGAATCTTTTACAGTCGTAAAAAAGAACTCATTTTCCCAGTCAATGTTAAAATTGTATGTTCTCTTTCTTTTTTCTGTCATGTTTTTGATTCATCTGTTCCTCTTCTTCTGAACCAGTGCCTTAGAGTAGGAGAGTCTGGACGACCTACTGATGAGTCATAACAAACAGTGACTAACTTCCATAACAAAACAGATTTAATATCATAAATTAGTAGGTATTTGTATTTAGTAACAAATTTGTATTGACGTCACAAATTGACAATAACAAAGACATAACCGAAAAATATACATACATCAGTCACACAACTATACAAAACTAATAGACATGATAACTTTACTTAAGTATTACTATTTTGAGAATGCCTTTGCGGGCGACTCAAGTAGTCTACGAGGGCGCCATGGCGCCCGCGGGCGACGTGTTGGTGACCCCTGCCCTACATACCCGACCTGAACCTGTGTGACAGGTTCCTGTTCTGGAAGTTGAAGCACCTGTCTGGGAGGACGAGTTTGGGGGCCACGAGGAGTTTACACTCGCCGTTCAGTGGGCGATGAGGAGGGTCAGTGAAGACGAGCTTTACGACCAACTCAGGAAGCTCCGGGGACACTGCCACGACGTCATTGCAGTCGGAGGGGATTATTTGTACTGATTGAGAAGTTTTTTTGTTGATCCGATGAGAATTTTGATTTTTAATTGGTCGACCTCATTATTTGTGGAACAACCTAATAAGTATGAAAAATGGGGATATTCCATAGAAGTTCATTTAATTTTCTTATAAAAAGCAGTACTGGAGAATATATAGACTTACATTATATGCATATATTTTAATAATCATTTAGGCTAGAAGCTTATGAATGAAGTATTATTGTATCCCTTAGACTTTGTTACGTTTATGTATACAATATTGAAAATGTCATTGGCACTTGAGCACGTAACAACCATTCTCATAAAGAACAAGATGAGAAGAAAAAAACCAATCAACTTGATTGAAATAAATTCAATGAGCGGTATTGATATTGAATTATAATAATTTATCTTTTGTACAATAAAGTCAATTATAAAAAATATCAAACATTACCACATGGAGGGAGTTTAATATCGCCATGGCTTGGCCAAGGGCAATGAATTAATATGACTTTCTTATGAGCCAAATATACTTATGGTGTAACAGCAAAGTTAAATATTATTTTCATTAGATAAAGTGAAAGCTTTTATTATTTGTACATAATCTCAAAGAGAATGACTCACTCAAAATTATATAATTTCTATGCGCAGCACTGATTCATGTATTATGATTATGAATAAAAAACTTTTGCTGAAGGCAGTATTTTTTAATTCATCATAATATAATTCAACTGCTTCTTATATTTCATGATGATGAAAATGTATAAAAAGGTCCACAGCAACAGACAGTTGCATTATTATAATGCCAGATAAAAAATTCTTTACGATTAATGGATATCTGTGGACGTTCATTTGTGATGTTTTAACAAAAAATAAACTACGAAAAGTTGAATTATGTTTTACAGCCAATGCTTTAGTTTTTTGTACATTTGTTACATTGAATATTGTTTGTAATATAAATTGAATTATAATATATATATATTTATATATAATGACTATTTTAAAAACTAATATCTTGGTTAATTTTGGATCTACAAAAAACTTAATATCTAGTTTAATTTTGAATCTACAAAAAACTAATTTGGTATCCCTGCAATCATACCTACATTTTGTACCAAATTGTTTGAAAATAACATTATATTAAGGACGTTAGAGGCGATCGATAGAGGCTAAAAAAAATTATACATATATTTATTATATAACCTTTGGCTCAATTGAGCAAACACCTAACGCACTTCAATTTCGTTCAAACTTTCACAAAATGATCTCTATGCCCTAAGGTAAAGTCCTAGGGGATTATCAAATTATGTACTTTATATTTGATACACGCAAACAAAAGCTCTTTTCAAAGTCAGGCCTTTCTCTTATTCTTAAGTTAGCTCTTCACGAACATAAATAAAAATAAGTACAGGAGGATACTGCTTAAAAAATAAACAAATAAACAATTTAACTTATTCTAATAAAATATATATTAGCCACATAATATATCGTAAAGCACAAAGAAAACCTAAGAAAATAATTTCTTATTTTTTATATATAAGTTATTTCATTCCATTCTAATTAAGGTTGCTCAAACCTCGTAATTCATGGTACTCATTATCTTTTTCATCATAGACTATCAAAAAAATACAATATTTGTTGAATTATTTAACCTTTCAACCAGTTTTTTAAATCATATAATATTTAAAACTACTAAAAATGTAATACTGAGCGGCTAGGTATGGTGCGTTGGAATTGGAGATTCCCTCTTTCAGAATGAACTATGGTCCTATGCGTCTAAGGAGATCCAATATTATCCATCTTTATCCCTCAATCATCGCCGAACAATATTTAGAATTTTAAGTGCTTTTTAAGATGCGAATAGTTTATTCAATATTCTTGTGCGATATTTTAAATGATTCGATATTATTTATTTGTGTTTTAAGTTCTTATCGTCGTAAAATATGTTTAAGTTCATCTCCAATAATAAAATTTTAATCTATAATGTTTATTTTTGTTTCATTTTAACGTATTAGCTTTGGTTTTTATGTATTTATATACATTCTGTAAAATTGAACTGTGAAATATAAAAAAATACTGATTGAGATAATTCAAAATATTCAATATGTTTGATTACTTAGTGTTGATGTACTTAATGCCAAAAAACATTGTGCTTTATATCCTGCTTTTATAATTATAAAATCACAGATATCATCGTTCCAGAGGATCTACTGAGCCAACTAGTGTATATTTTGGACTTGTCAAATTGTCAGGAGATTCAATTGGCAATCAGAAAGCCAAAATATAAGGGAAAACGCAATAAGTAAATTTCATTATCAATGACCAGTTAATATATTACACTGGCTCCTTATAAACTTCTTTGGATAATTTGCTTGTCTAGATATAGGTTATTGTCGATAAAACTTATCGGGTTTCAAGTTAGATTTTACAGAGATGGTGCTCAATGAATAATAAGTTTTTGTTGGCATCTCGATTTTGGTATGTAATGCTTCATTAACAGAGATATCAAATTGAAATTAACAATTGACAATTAAGATAAAGTTCAAAATTATATTTGAAAAATCCTTTAAATTATACTACAGAAACCTCAAGTTATATTTATTTATTTCATTTCTTAAGGTTTTTAATTTTAAATATCAATAATTCTTAAGGTGTTTGATTTAGATTTAATAGATATTGATTTATAAAACTTCGGCAACATTAAAAAAAAATATTGTGTTGATTTAATCGATCATTGAATAAATATTTAAAATCGCTTATGTATATAATCCTCTATTGTTTCATTGCGTTATGTTTCGACTAACTGAAAACATTCAATTGACATGCGTTATAGTTTGAATATAATTATTTTGCCTCTTTGATCGACGGAATTGTATCCATTTGGATATAAATAAGCATTATAGCTTGTAAGTTAGTCTATCAAAACTTGGGCCTTATCACTGAGCTTGACAGAAAGTGACCTTTCCCTCTCGGGAATCGAACCTGTGCCTTCAACATTGATAGTTGAACACACCTTTACGCACTGAGCTTTTACAACATTTTTATTGGTTTCGTGGACTCAAGAGAGTATAGTGAGTTATCTTTAAAAATTAGAACATAACTTCAGTTGAGGATTTTATAACTTTTCATGGGTTCCATTTAGCGGGTTTTTTTTTCGAATTAATCGGAAGTCTCATTATCATGAGGTAACTATTTAACTAAAAAGAAAGTAATGGTCTTATGAATTGCTATTAAGGATTCGTGGCCATTTATAGCTCAGGAAAAACTATAAAGATTTAAAAATATATAAACCCTGTTTGTTGGGATTAACAGTCCTAAGTACGCAGAGAGGTTACGTGATTATCAAAGGTACAAATGTTCCGAAATCCCCTAAACATATGTACGAGGATACCGCAAGAGGGTTCATTTGTACAACGTAATTAATTGAACTCAAGCGTGATTGGATCATGCAAAGCAGGCGGTAGTATGAAATATGGCTTCAACTATCTCGTGGTTGTTAAGGTTTGAGCATTGACCCCGAGTTAAAAATGGCATTTATACTCATGGTCAAATGGCATTTGTAATTACAAATTCTTTGAATGATCTCTTTCAAAATAAATATAAATTGAGTAAAGCAACTCCCTGTCCCATTCTATAGCATAATAAACGTTTGTCAATATTTCGTCATTTATGAGTATGAACGGATTCAACCCCCTTTGTTGATGAGATGTAGAAGGATAAGATGTAAGAGTTGAGCAGTGAAAAATGGTGTAAAGTACGGAATTTGCGAAGAATACCATAAAACACTCCAACCTATACATAATTTTTTATTATATCTAGACCACATCCATAAACAGTTAACACTTCATCCCCTTGCATCATTGTGCTAGTTTGTCCCTAAATCCTACATCTAAAACCTATTATCCAACCATTTAATGAATGTATCAAATCTTTTAAATATCTAAGTTGTTATTAAATAACAGAAACCCCACGATTGGATCACAATATAGAATAAAACTTGGTGGAACCTTATAAATAAAACGATTATTTGTAACTTTGTGTGTTTATTTAGAAGAATAAAATTATTAATATATATATTATAATTAACATTCTGTTTGGTTTTCGTAGGTAATAGGTAATAAGATTATCACAATGCTACGAAAGTATATAAATGTATCTGTTATATATATATCTACCTTTTAAAATGGAATTTGTAGTAAAATAAAGATGATTAAAACGTTCTAAGCAATGAATAATATTCAATCTAATTAAATTAAGGAAGAGCAATGATGGAAACATTGAGCATCAGTTTGTAGGCAACATCAGGGCTTTTAAATGGAATGATAGGGGTTTCCTGATTTGATATTAGTTGAGGACATTGATGGAAGAATCCATAAGAAATTGGGACATTTTGTGCGATGGTTTTCATACACATTGCTGGATAGTTAGTGCGATTTAGTGAGCATTTGACTGATTCAACCTTAACATGGGTGTTTGAATTGTGCAAATGGTTCGGTAATTTGTGTATCTGATTTGAGCCCAAGTTCATTCATTGCTCTAAACATATTTTTAATGGGTAAATGTGTATCCAATCACAGAAAAGCATGTGTCCAGTGTGCATCGTTTCATTGATCATTTGGGTAGCATCATGACGAGAGCTTCTCCGGGCTCAAGGACTATGTCCTTGAACTCCGCATAGTTACCCGTGATGTTTGAGAGCCCACCCGTGAAAACTCTCACAGTTCCTCCAGAGTACATTTTCCCAATGGACTCCAGGTAGATTGACTCGTTCCCCCCAAAGTTTCCCACATAGACAAAGCGATTTCTCCGGTTGTAGAACCTTTCCATCTGAAGGAGGCTCCCGTTATGAGCCCACTTGAACTCAAAGTTCCGTTCCTTCTCGTAGGACTCCGCACAGTCACAGCGCTTGTAGTTTCCGTTCATGTATATGGGAACCGATTCCAGTCGAAGAGAGGCTAGCTCCTTGAAGGCAGGGGACTCAATGTCCTCCTTGAGGACATTGACACTCCCCGGAAGCATCATTTGCAAGGCCAAAAGGGAATTTGAAAGAGGTCGAACAGAGTTCAGGTTCCAGTTTATCCAAGGATACTCAACAGGAGTATCCCATGAAGTTATCTAAAAAGGAAGAAACAAATTCTTTATTGAAAAACATAACAACATACAGAATGAAATACTTTCTTACATTAAAAATGTCTTCAAGAGCATGAATTATATTTCCTGGTTCGGGAATGTGTAGCGTGGCGTCTAGGAGATCCATTTTGTCCATTATTAATTTGTCCTGGGTCTTGAGAGTAAAGTCCAGTTCTGTAATGAGAATTTTATGTTGAGAAGAAGTACCGTATTTGGCCATTACAGTTCTCCAGTCCGAGAGGGCTTCCCCGATCCACTTGTCGGAGACGAAGTGCCCCAGTCCCATCAAGATGATGCCGTCAACGCCTCTCTGGCTCCAGAACTTGATTGCTTTCGCAACGGTGTGTTGGAGCTCCAGAGAGAGCCGACCCTCCTCCACGTATTCACGATCCATATCACCATCTCCAACGACGTGGATCTCTACAATCAGATTCATGTCATGATCATGGAGTTTACCCATGAGTTCTGAGGCAAGAGATTCGTTCTTGAAGAATTCTGGGACTCGATTATCCAGAAAGTCCTTTGTGGATACACTTTTGTTGTTGTCTTCTTTATCACGGAGGACGATGTTTCGTATTCCAAATTCCTTCAGCTCCAAGATCTTCTCTGAGCTCATCATGGATGTAGAGGAGAAGTCTTGAAAGCTTAGCTCAGCAGAGACCCCGCCCTGGTACCATGAAATTTCTGGATCGCAGCTTTTGGGCATTTGAGCAATGACGACGCCCGCAGTCACGATACAGAATACAATTGAGAGAATTGCTCCCCAGAAACAAATCCCCTGGCAAGGCCCCATATTTTCGTATCATTATGACTGAACCACTCCTCATCGCGCTCGGGTTTTTATGTCCCGAGTGGGAATTCCCATAGCGACGTGATCGCCTTCCCATGCGACGCTTAAAGCCGCCCAGAAGCTCCGCTCCAGAGTCAGAGGTCGTCATTCCTCCGTCCCCGGAAAGGCAGCCTTCCTCCATGCTTATCCTTCGATTTGCATCAGACTCAAAGGCCGAAGTATCATCCGTATCCGATGGAACTGCCTTGTACAAGCCCTCGTTCCCATCCAACGGAGCATCGATCATGGGGATGCTAAAGGCATTGCCTGCGACCTTGTTTGGTCTCATGAGGGAAAACTTGGGCTCGCAGTCCCCCTCAGCCCGCTCTGAGGAATCTGAAGAAGTCATCCTCGAAGCAGGCCGATGCTGCTGGGTCTCACCCTCATTCTCCTCTTCAGCCAAGTTCCCAAGGGTTGGCTCGCGTAGATCCATACGGGTCTCAGGGAGCTCGTAGGCCTCGCCAGACATGTACCCGTAGAAAGGGTGTCATATTGTTCTCCGGAGTTATAGCCGCTTGGGATTTCATCACTGTAGAGGCTTCCCGACTCGGGAGAGTTCTCGCCGTTCTTGCTTCGAGTGATTTGTAGGGACTCATGAGAGAGCTCAGTTCCTTGATTGATGCTAAGGAGTGAATTGCTTGGATGATGATGATGGGGGATACTTCCGTCTTCTCTTTCCATTTAAGTGTAAGTTGTATTTGCCTCGTTTTTAATATATATAGATATATATATATAATAAAGCAGGTGATAAAAATACAAAAAAAAAGATATCAATTATATAATTACAAAAACAATGATTATTATGCTGAGTACAAAAATATCGTTCACTAATTTGTCGTACAAAAATGATTATTATTATTATGTTATCGTGTCAAGAATTAAGGGATGTGCGGAAGCGGCGTTGATGGATGCTGTTGAACTTAAGAGGCTCCTGGATCTCTCACAGATCGGTCACAGTTCTGTTATCGGATACGTAAATATGCGTCAGAATAGAAATATCTCCAGGTCTGTCAGCAACTCGCATGTTGGATCGTCCTCATGTGTAAAGACTCCGGCTTTTTATATTATTATTATAGTCCTTTTTTATGCTGGATTTTTCTTTTAAAGAAAAAAAAGGAACACTGATCACACAGAGTTAAATATGATGAACAACGTCTGATTGAATGGCCTCCGTAGGATCTACTGAATACTTTGCAAGACTCCACTTAAAAAGAATTGAATCTGTAGTAAAGTAGATGAAAAGAGTGTAGGAACGGGTAGTCAATAGCTACCGGGTAGGCGAATCCCTACTATTTTGCTTTCTCTCTCACTCCACTCACAGACAAAACAATTGCACAGAGACATGCCTAAGGAAAGCTCTGCTTTCCTCTAATTCAATTTATATAGTTGAGCTCCTTCACCCTCCTCCTTGCCTTTGAAACAGTCTGACGTAATCAAATACTCTCTCCACATTTTCTGATATTAAGCACACAATTAAACAATTCGTTATTCATACTGGTATAAAGGCATCATTTCTTTAAGTACCCGCCCATTCCTTTACTTCCCATTGTCCTACCCATTATAAATAAAATACGTTTCCTTTCTTTCGCAAATTTTTAATTTCTTAAATTTGTGAGAGTTATTATTTTTTCTTTCTTTCATAGGCTCTGTGGGAGCCTCTTTGAATGCTTTGCCTGATGCAATCTCATTACTCAAATTCTAAGTTATTTTTAGAAAAGCGTTCATGAGCGGACTCTCGGTTCAATTACTCTATATTTTTGCATTTTTCTTTTATTGCAACGTAGCTGTTTTATTAATACGATGGATTGTGACTTCCATATAAAAAGAATTATGAAATTAAAAAAACTGATATTTACAATATTTTTAATATTGAACATAAACGATGCTATATATAATTTGTTAATGAAACGTTTGCCCCCCTAAATGTTATAAGTTAGCCTTTATAATAGTTTTTGTTAGGTTGACTAGATGTCACATATCGTTCATTCATGAATTCTGGTCTGTGATTAATGATAGGCTTTTATATACAACTCTTTTTACAACATTTTTTGGGGTGTTATATGAAAGCCTAAAAGTATCATCAAAATTATCCGTTTCTTTTACATTCCAACCGCTTAAAATTTTGATGTAATATGAAATATATATTTCTGAGTAATGCTCATATGTTTTGCTAGAATTCGTTTGGTGTTACACACAAACACATGAGGTTTCAGAGGATATTCGACGGTAGAAGTCTCACAACGTTGTTCATAAGTGTATAAGCCAACTTCGATGAGTCAAATATTAGTCCAATTTAACACAGTTTTAAAAATTGTCACTGAAATATATTTTATTTGACAAGAGTTGAAAAGCAATAAGGTTGATGACTTTTATATAAGAATCGATAATAATCTGAAAGTAGAACCAAAATTGTATAGCCTAAAACCAGAATAACGTTAGAAACGAAGCGTATTCCACCTAACAATGACACAGTGGACTATAAATACAGGGATTGTTTAAGTGAAAAAGGCGTACAATGTGCACATGAAGTGCCAAAATTAATAGGTCATGCCAAAGTTTCTCTTAGGAAGAAGATTTCCTGGCACTATGGCAGACAAGTTGGTTGATAAAAAAACATATTTTCTACTGTGAGAAAATCAGTCATGCTGTTACATTAGTTTGAGCGACACTTAATCAGAATGTGAGGATCGGCATTTCATATTTATAGAGTCCGTGACATTTTCGTTGCTGATAAAGCCTTCGGAACAAGATGGGGAATTGACGACCACACGGAGGAATACAGGAAAGGAAGTCAGCATGACCATTGACAATAGGTTTGAACATGTACGTATCCAACTCTAGTTGGAAGTATATTTTACATTTTTGAATACTAGAGTCTTTTTCTTCTTCATAGGCGGTTATGCCCCAACATTAAAATATTTTGCTTAATTTAATTGAACTTTTTCTATCCTTTTCAGTTATTTCAAGCACTTTAAAGGGATATATTCGGTTTATTTTTAGTTAAACATTTTGTTTATGAACTAATTAAGCCCTTATTTTAAACTACACAATTCACCATTATTGCATTAAAATAAATTACTTAATTTTATATGAGAGTCTTAAAATATATTTCGAGAATCCTTGCTTTATATATATTATTAGCAATAATTGCGTATATCCCTTTACATATTTTTCAAACGTCGAGTTTCTTAGGCCTCACCATGTGCTTTCTCTGCTTTTAAAAATGTGTGTAATATCGTATTTCAATCATGATTGTTCTTTGTTGTATATATATATATATATATATATATATATATATAAATATATATATATATATATAAATATATATTTTTTTAAACAACAGCGCAAGAATCATCAAATAATTTGTAATATTATAAAATGAAGATAACAATTTTATTATATTAATTATAAATAAATAAGCCGAATCAAATATATCAATTGAAAAATCACACAAATTTATGAGATAAAAAAGCCTTCTTTCAATTAAAAGAGTTATTATTATAAATAAAATGGCCTCTCCGAATGGAATGATATCTAAGTTCACAATGGTTCTGACGAATGCATTTATTTTTCTTGAAGACAGTCAAAATATATGAATGTACTTAAGTTGTAGCTCTTTTGTTTATTTAAATTGACTCTTTTCCACTAGTGTTCATCAAATATTTTAACGCCTACAGGCTTAAGAGGAACAAAGTTACGACAATTATATATTTCTTATATGTACCTTATTAAATTTTGTAACTTCAATTATAAAGCAGCGTAAATGAAGTAATCATATTATTAAGTTTGTAAATAATTGAAGTCTTGTAATAGTAAATATATATATATATATATATATATATATATATATATATATATATATATATGAATTATGCGAATCTATTGCATTTGTAGTTATTTTAAGCTAAAAATTAACACTAAATAACTAAAATTAATACACTTCACTTATATATTTTTTAATGTTAATTAAACCTGCCTTGAAAGGTTTTAATCTGTTTCATGTATATCAATTTAGTGTATTTTATTTTTGCACTATATAATATTGTCGTTGATTATCGAATATAATGTTTTAAAGCGAAAAAAAATATATGAATACAAAATCAGATTTTTCTACAAAGTCTGTTTTTGCGCTCATTGAATTTTACATGTTCTTCAGAGTCTCTTGAACATTGATATAGAAGTAAGAAATCGGAGCTGCCCCTTATATCCTAATCCCCCTCCGTTATCTTCACAGACAGCCCTTGTTTCGTGTAAAATACAAAGAATTAAAACCATTCATTTTCGCCATTTTAAATTGCAAATCTGCTTCTCATATTTATCAAAACGTTGTGTCACTTTTAATTGTTGAAATGACGGATGGATAATAAAAATTCAGATTTTTTATTATTTAATTGTTCATATAAGCTGTTTTTCCAAAATGATAGCTAATAAAAAATTATATTTGAAATAAGTGTGTCCCTCAACATTTATATTGCATTAATATTTTTCAACATATAACAGTAGATAAGATAATTTTTTGAAGAAAAAGATTATTCATGGTAGAATTCCATTTGTATGTTAATAATTTAATAATTATTTTATTAAAGATAGTTAGTTATATAATTTCCTTCATGGCTATTTTCACTTAAGTTAGACATTTTGGTACAAGGCTATCTTCAGTTAGAGATTTTGAGCTTTTCAAATATGTCGCACTCGTTTTTCTCAATTGCGAATCATTTATTGAAGGTTTTACAAAGAAAGAGAAAAGAGGAGGAAAGAGAGAGAGAAAGAAAAAGTAGGAGATAAACTTATCTCTCTCTCTCTTCTCTTTCTTCCTTCTACCCCTCTCTTTACCCTCTCTCTTTTTCACGGCCAAAAACAGTCAGTGAATCTGTAAGCACCAAGGCTAAGCTCCAGATTTCCATTCCTAAATATTATATATCTTAATAAAAGTGAAAAACTTTTGTAGAACATCTTCAGAAAAAAAGAAATGCAATATGATTGTATTCCTTTGTTCCTCTTTTGACCAAAAGTTACAAAAGTGTTTTCACTTTTATTTAGAGGAAGAGAGAGGAAGAGAGAGAGAGAGAGATAAGTTTATCTCTTCCTTTTCTTCTCTCTCTTTCCTCCTTTTTCTCTTTCTCTCCCTCTCTCTTCTTTATATCCCTTTCTTTACCCTTCTCTCTTTTTCACGGCCAAAAACAATCATAGAATCTAAAGCACCAAGGCTAAGCTCCAGATTTCATTCCTAATAATTATCTTTTTTTGTCATTTTGGTGACCCCAATTGGCACTAGTGCTCGCACTAGACAGCTAAAATAGCTTTGACTATATACTTAATAGAATAATAAAAATGATGATAATTTATATAAAATACTTCAATACAGCCACAACTCTCTATAGTGACCATCAAAGGGAACCCCCCAAAGAAGAACGGTTGTAGACATGTTGTCAATATACATGTTTACAGATATATCTTCTGCAGGGTAAATTTGTGTGGCCGCTATTGGCAAGTGACCGCACTATACAGATGACCACACAGATAGGTATGACTTTATACATTATAGCCTTATTTTAAAAAATATATACAAAATAATTATCTGCCCATTATGATCTTTATAACATTTTATATTACTATCTCTCCTCTCTTTAACACATTACATTTTTTCCTCTGAGCCGCTCGAGGCTTGCTCAAGTCTTTACGTCCCAAACTCCAGGCCGATTCCCTGTATCCCCTTTTAACAGTAGGACAAGCAAGAACCCATCAGCTTCAGAGTTCGGGGAGGCCTTGATATCAAAACAGCAAGGGCCAAGATAACACTTAGTTCAATGGAGGACTGGCTATATCAGCATTATGCTCACCTTTCTCTGGCCTGAACACATAATTACCTCCGCCGAAGGTATTGTGTTTCACTGGCGTTGGTTTGTTTTTTTGGTTTGTTTGTCAGCAGGATAACTCAAAAAGTACGGGACGGATTCGGATGAACCTTTGTGGAGTTGTTGAAATGCCAAAAGGACCAAGTGATTAATTTTGGCATCTCTGAGTGCAGAATTAAGATGCAAAATGAGCTAAATACTAATAAATATTTCAAGCTAGCCTACTCTGCCAATAGATGTCGCTGCTGTGAATTGGGGGCCGGGAGCGTCTTTCTCTCGGAATTTCCGTCGAGGGAACCCTCCCCCGTCCCTCTACGCCGCCCCAGTCGTGAAAAATCCACCTCGGAAGGCTCATAAGACCCCGTGACGGCGGAGGTTTGCACTCTCTGAGTGTATACATGCCTCTAGTTCATTTTGTGGCACCTCTCGCCCGAAGACATTACGCCACCCTTAATTACTCATTTATATGAATTGATTTTATGATTTTGTTGACTATGAAGCCCTTCCTTCTTTGCGGTATTTTTCGGTCTTCATTATCCGCGAAAAGGGGATTGTCTGAACAACAGGCATTCATGTTTTTTTCTCTTTGATCTTTTAATAAATGCAGTCTTAGTGACTCCAACTATTCAAAGGAAATAATATTACTTTATTCTTATATAATTGTTAATGCCTTAATGCCCCTTCATCAGAATAACTCAAACTGAATCAAAATATTTGTTATTGTTGTTGAAAATATTACAATAAATAACGATTCCTTTCGCATTGTTTTTTTTTTGTAAAATGCTACTACTGTCATAGGTGAATCTATTTTACCGCATTTATTCTTTTCTTCTGACCTATTTAACGGATATATTTTGCAT
>CP045902.1:7257011-7280246 GCA_013387185.1 Caligus rogercresseyi
AACTACAATGTTAATTTATGTTTTTCATAAACAATTGTCTTTTGAACGTTATAAA
Source organism: Caligus rogercresseyi (assembly GCA_013387185.1). Lineage (NCBI taxonomy): Eukaryota > Metazoa > Arthropoda > Copepoda > Siphonostomatoida > Caligidae > Caligus > Caligus rogercresseyi. Next base: position 7,257,067 of record CP045902.1, read on the forward strand.
ATATTTATATAGATCTTGTATATAATTTCTGAAATAAATATAGACTTTGCATTGGGGGGGAAAAAATTATGGCTCAATATTTTTTTTATCCCAATGGGAAGCATACATTTATGAATACGCACAATAAATTCATAAAATCAACAAAAAAAAATAACTACATATTATATATGATAGAAGGAGAAAGACAAGTAATTTTTGAAGGGATGGTTTTAAAAATACATATGATTTATAAAAATTATAGAGTTAAAGAATCTTTAAAATGTTTTTAGAATATGATATTCTTTTAGGGCCACCTCCGCTATCCTTGTGGAAATTTGGTGGTTTTTGAACTAGCCCTCGCCAGAATAGATGGAATTTAGCGACGACTTTCGATGCCAGTTCAGTTTAGTGTATATTATTGTTTACGTTCCTTGTAGGCGAATGAGTACGAATAAATTATTGAATGAAGGGACTTATTGACCTTTTTGCCGGAACTTACATATTCTCAGAGGGACTAAGTGGCTCCCCAGCAATAATCTAAGTACACTCCTACGTCATGATAAACAAGTACATACAATGCGATTGAATAATATGTATTTTATAATTAATATATCTCAAGTCATAGCAAGGAAGCAAAGATTTTTGAAATGCAATATTAATAGTCATATATCAGTGCTTACTTTCATATAATCGTTCAAAACTCTCTATGTTCCTAATCTCTGTCTGTGTATTTACATACAAGTAACTGTCTTATCTCCATCCACCTTGGAAAATATGACGTGTGTAAATACTAGAAAACTAAATCTTATTTATAAAAGATAAATAAGATATACTACTGTTTATATTTCATGTCTCTCATATTGGGGAAGAGACAACAGAAGCTAGTTGATGATAGGTTAAGTAATTAGTTGTACATACAGGAGCACAATATTCGGAGTCCTTTAAAGAATAGATCTCTCAAAAAGCAAGGGAAATTGATCATATATAAGACGGCTATCTTAAGCTTCATCCAGGGGGTGGCAGAACTCATGTAAACAAAGAAGGATATTTCCAATAAAAAATGTGACGTCATCACATCTACGATTTGCATGTACCTCTAAGACAACTAAGCTAAGAACGTAAAGGCTCCAAAGGAATAACGTCCGGAGGCTCCCTCCCGCCACGAGCCACCCGGGGACGCACAGCTTCAGCATCAGGAGGAAGGGAAAGTCTTGAAAAACCGCACGGGACTCTGAGGCCTTTGGCTGGTAGCCGCACGCATCTAGGAGCTCCTGAGCAACGTGGCCGTCCTCTGCAGCTCCGCCCCCAACGGAGAGCTCCGGGTTTCACATTTTTATTTCCTTTTGAAATAATCACTGTTTTAAATGTACCTTTGATTTATTTAATAACAAAAAGATACTGTGACGTCATCTGTGACGTTTCAGTTTTTCTTTTCTAATCAGAGGAATCTAAACATTGCGTTCTGCGCATCTTGTCTTATCTAGTATCTTTGGCTCATCCTAAGCATGGGGCAAAATAGCTAAACCGGTCTGGAACATGCTCAATAAGATTCAATTCTAGTACGGCGTTTCGTTCACATATATAAACAGGACAGAACTCGGAATTATAAAAACAACATGTTAAAGCATGCTGTGATCCAACTGTAGTTATGGCATAGGTGTATGTAATTATTTGCAATAAATGCAATTTAAAATGTAACGTACTCGCAAGAACTTTGAATCACCGTCACTCCAGGTTCTAAATGTATACATTTTTATTACATAATGGTTGGGGGTTTTAATAGAAGATCCTAGGAGTCCCCAGAAACAGTTTGATCACGTCACTACATTTTTTGGGTTCAACATCGCTACAGATTATGCTAATAATGCATTTTAAAAAAACCATGATGTGTAAAGGAATTATATTATAAATATTCAATATATGAATTTATCAAAATTCCATTTTCGTTACATATTTGCTTGATAACATATGTATAATAGCCCAAGGAATACAGAAACATACAGGGAAGGGTGTTCTACTTTACCAAGTAGGTAGTACTTCCTTTTAAGTAAGTTATTTTTTCTTTAGTGAAACGTGGTTTATTCAACATAAATTACTATTATTCTCGAAATTGATCTCAATTAAGTGGTAAAATGGCTCAAATAGTGTATTTTGATGTATTTAATTAAAGAGAATATAAACAATGTAAAACAGAATAAATATAATACATTCTCAACATATATAGTAAATAAGTAGAATTTGTATGCCCTACTTACGTATTGATTTCTGGCGTGCGAAAGAAGTCACCCTTCCATGAAGTAGTTTCTAGTATTCCTTGAATAGCCATTACTAGACTAAAATTAGTTATAAAAAGGAATATAATATGTCCCATGTTAAAACATGTGTTGGCAATGTTTCTCAACGACGAACAAGGTGACTTGAAATGATTAGGCTGTTTCAGTAGAACAATCACACGTTAAAGACAAATATTAAATATATTTAATCGATATTCAAGTCTCTCAGTGTTTCTACGAAGGGATACCGTGCTTATTGCTGGATATGTACATTAACAATATGGTCATATATATAGAGCAAGTATATGGTATTAAATAATGAGTTCAAAATTAGCTTATTACGTGTAAATCCTATGTCAGTCTTAAAATTTCTCATCGGCTGTAATCACATAGGGATTTTATTCATGCTTTTATCGGAATACTTAGCTATTCCTTGTTTCCTTTGAAATAATTTAAATCTCAACTCCAACATTAGTTATGTCGGATTGGATTTTATTAATTTTTGTATATAATAAACATACAGATGATAATAAAAAATCTCATTGATATTAATAATTTGAATTAAGCCGACACAAGTCAGATTTGTCAGAACTGAAGTTTTGTAAAAAGTGAGGCCAACTGGAATGGTATTGCATTGTTCCTGGTTGTCATTCACAGACCATAGATTGGGTAATATAGTGTTTGGTACATGTGTCCCAGACCAGGGACCTATTCAAAATTGCATACATTCGAACCATCAAAGGGCAGAAAATGTATACAAGTGAGAAAAAATCATTATTGAAGCGTTTTATATTGTGTCGATTTTGAATAGCACTTGAAAAAAGGCCTTAAACATAACTTTAGGCGAGGCGCATCATTCGTCATAAAAAGATTCAAGAGAACGGACTTCCATCAATATATGCAAATCGCCGCTTTGAATGAATGGAATATTGAGATATATTTTAAAAAATATTTTTGTCTGTTAATTATTGCGATACAACTAAAGAACTATTGTTGAATTTGCAAATTTATTACTGCATTTATCAATTATATTTGAATAATTATATGATTATACTCGTTTAGAAGTTGCCCTAACTTTAATCTTTTGATTTTATTTTAAATTACTAAATTTTACTCTTTTATATATTTTTAATTGCAAAATTATTATTGATTTTTTTTTTTAGAAATTTTATTGATTTAGAGAAATTACTATATAATTATAATAAACAAAATTCTAGTTTAAAATTAGATCTCTAAACAAAAGTTAAAAGGCGAAAAAAAAAACAATACTGCATAACATTAAATAAAACTTAAAAACAAAAACATATTCTTGAAATATACACAAACACATCAAATTAAAGTACATTAAACACAAAAAATAGTCAAAACATTATATATCGACAATATAACATGATAAATATAAAACATACAACAATAATATAATTTGGGAGTTAATTTACCACCCAGACCAAAGATAATTCAGGATAAATCCAAAAACCCCTCCTTAAAAAAAATGAGAACTAGGATAAAATCTTTTTAAATTTTGATGACATTTATTATATATTTTAAAAATTTCACGTGTTCGACGGCACAAGAAGGATAAAAACGAACTAAATTACAGTTATAATTCCAAGGTATTACTTGAGCTTGGAATTTTAATTGTAAGAGCGGAGTAACGTGTAGTGGTGATATCATAATTTTTTTTTAATTGATAGATTGTACTCTTTATATTTTATTCTAAATTGCTAATTTTTCTGTTTAAACTTTATAATAAATTGCTAATTTTCTCTTAAACTTTATAACAAATTGCTAATTTTTCTCTTTAAACTTTATAACAAAATTGCAAAATTTACGCTTTTGATTTTATTTTAGATTGGTACATTACATTGTGATAAAAATATTTTAGAAACCCGATGCAGATACCTACACGATCCACATGCACAAGAAAAATACGTCTTATAACAACAAAAAAGTTAACTCTTGTATCCGACGGCCAAAAATATGCTTGTTGACTGGGTTAAAGCATAAAGAGTTAAGCATGATAATTCAATTATAGGTACCTCCTCCATTGGCATAAACGCTATTACCCCAACGTTGACATACAAGAGTGGACAAATCATATATTTCCCAAAACCTTCACTAAATAAAGCTAATGCACTCTAACAAAGGACTGACTAGCATTAGGTTTTTTTAACTTAATTAATATTTGTGTAACTGTATATAAAAATATATATCAATAAACATTTTACTTTAAAATTAAAAACAAAAAAGTCATATAACTTTAGCATCATCAATGACATAAACAAAGGCAATACATATTTATAAACATTAATTTATCCACACGAAGAAGTTTGAATAAATATATTTACACAAGTAAAAATATGTATCAAACTATTTATGTCTCTATTGATGCCTGGAACATCGTGATCGATTACAATTGGATGATTGTACATAACCTATTGAATGCCAAGGATTTATTGATTAATATGAGTAGACGCATTGGGACTCTTTTGAGCTTAACAAAGGACATACACCCAAAAAAGGCGGAAGAATTTCATGCTCAAGAAAGGACTTTGTTATTCAATTGAAGAAGAATTATTATGTCTATTAAAGTCACGATATATTTTAATACCAAAAATGTGTTGGACTACAAGATGTGCTTATTTCTTTACTCTAATGCTTTAAACTCTTTCCCTTTTTACAGTTTTGGAGTTTGGGAATGGCATTTAGTAAAATTTTCTATAGAATTGGAAATTGTGCTATGTGTGAATTATATATATATAGATATATATATATACAGTAGTTCCTCGCAAAGTTGCGACGGCCCGGATCCACTACACGACCACCGCGATATATATGAGGGTCGCGATGTATAAATAACATTCTGCATTGAGTTCATATGGGGACGTTTTGCCGTGAAAAAAACGGGAGCCAAGCCGTCGTCGCGTAGTAAAAGAACTGCGAGATGTCGAGGGGCGAAAGTAGCAAGGGCCGACTGTTATATATATTATGTATATATATATACAATAAATACTTAACCAATTTGTTTAACAACTCTGTAAAATTCAAAGGCTTGCTCAGTGGAGCTAACTGACTATCGAGTTAAGTGCAAATATCGACCCTCGAGAGGGGAAGGTCAACATTGGTAAACCTTATTGAAAAGAGACTCCAAATTAGGCAAACAAAAAAAAAAATATTTTTATGTATGGGTTCAATATTTACAATAAATTTAGAAACGGCTTCTTGTTGTTATAATGTGTCGTCCCTGTGTAATAAGCATTGAAATGACCTCAGCCCCAGAGAATAATTTATTAGATACACGGAATTCACACCCAAAAGTACATTTTTGAACTACATTTAATTACTCCAGAACACCAACAATCATATTGACTCAGCCATGACTCATTTTAATGTCTAACACATTCAAGAGAACAGTTTAGATAAGGTAACTTATCCCTCATATACAAGTCTCACTCTGATACAAAATATAAAACTAGAACTTATATTCAAACTCTAGTTTCGATGACTTGAATCAATATAAACTTCAAAAGAGTGGATCATCCCATTATCTCTATCCACTCGTAGTGACCTCCAAGTCTATTTTTAACATCTTATACCTCCGCCGAAGGAGGTATTGTTTTCACTGGCGTTGGTTTGTTGGTTTGTCAGCAGGATAACTCAAAAGTGACCGTACGGATTCGGATGAAACTTTGTGGAGTTGTTAGAAGTGTCAAAAAAGAACAAGTGATTAAATTTTGGCATCTCTGAGTGCAGAATTAAGATTCCAAATGAGCTAAATACTAATAAATATTTCAAGTTAGCCTACTCTGCCAATAGATGTCGCTGTGCTGATCAAACGGTGCCGGGGAGCGGTCTTCCTCTCGGAATTTCCGTCTAGGGGAACCCTCCCCCGTCCCTCTACGCCGACCCAGTCGTGAAAAATCCGCCTCGGAAGGCTCATAAGGACCCCGTGACGGCGGAGGTTTGCACTTCTTAGTGTATATATGCCTCTAGTTTGCGTTTTTAAAATCAGTATTGCGATACAGCTTTCAAATATTGAACACCTGTATTTGTGGTCAAACCTGTGACTATGAGAAGCAATAAATTACCGCAATGTTAATAAATAGCTATTCCTTCTAGTCAGCGCCAATTTTGAAAGTAACCGGGCAAATTAAAACATATTTGTTTTGTTGTCTGCTTTATAATGCTTCAAGTCCTAAAGTTTAACGAGTTTTATAATTGAGGTAACTATACAACAAACAAACAAAAATGCAATGCAAACAAAGTTATTTTTTTTCATTGGAATTCTTCATATGCAAAAGACCGTTAGTCCAAGATTGGGTCTCCTATACTTTTTAAAGAGTTTATTGAACTCATGCGTCTTTGTGCAAGGTTATATATAGCTCTATAGCATTTATTGATGCAGTAATGGAAGAGTACTTATACAATTCGATGATATCACATGATTCTCGAAGTTATTATATTTTATGATTTATAGAGTTTAAAAAATAGCCGTGCATAAAAAAATAACCAGGGGCTTCTGTTGTGTTGCATGGCTCTTTTTATCATGACGTCAGAAGATGAAATAGATATTGTTTCTGAGTATACATATAGTGAAGAGAGTAGTGACTCAGTCCATAGAGATATAAAGATATAGAGAACTTCTTCCCTTCAATAGCAGAGAAAATCGTTCAGCTGTTGCTTGTGCCCAATATATTAAAAAAAGTAATTTGCATTACGTCCTGGTAAGTTGATAATAGAGATAGTAATATTTGTTTATATTGGGCAATATGACGTATGCCCACTGAAGAATCCAATAAGCTCTCTATGTATTTATATCTTATTATTCAGATCCTTCATTGATGTTTAATTATAAACTGAGCTATATCTAAATAAAGTAGAATCTAAGATAATTAAACAGTGAATACGTCACAGTGATAGATTCATACAACACAGCAATAGCCCCAATACTTATATCTAACGTATGTCAATCGACTGAACAAAGTTGTCAATCAGTCACTTCATTGAATGTTCGATTATATATGAGCTTTATCAAAACAAAATTGGACCTTAGAGAATCGACGGCCAAAACTTATATATAATCATTATTATAATCATAAGATTATACAACAGCTTACTTTATCTGTTGGAAGTGATTAATACATCTTACGACAAGAAATCAAAAACTTCTTTCAGATTCAAAATAAATTTAAAAAAAAACAATAAATATATCTATGCCAATAACCTTCGTAACAAACATCAAGGCTTACTCACGAAGGCTAATATTCCAAGGTCTCCTTATAAAAATTACATATTCAGGAATAAACGTCTGTAGTGAATCGTTATCCCGCCAGATGGAGTTAATGTAACTCCCTCTTCAAACGAGGGCATTATAATATATTCATGTAACGTTCGTCTATTTATAAGTATATGCTTATAAAGACAAAGAAGGAATAGGTCCTTTTGATCAAGGTATTATTTCGCTTACATATCAGTATTGTAATCATGTATTATAATCGGGAAAACAGTAAACAGATGTACACAAAGGTGGGTTGGCCGGAACATCACCACATCCACCTTACTCTTTCACTCTCTTTCGTTGAATTATTAAATACTTGGAATAATTGAAGGTTTGGTGAATTATTTTCAAATTTTTATTGCGATATCCGGTGGACACATTAGGTAATATTTTCGTACATCTTCATACGGACCAAAAGGGCCTTTAACCATTGAAGTCATTCTTCGTTATATTGAATGTTGCATAATTACTTGACCTTATGATATCAAATCTTAAATAAATTATTCTATTGTATACAAAGTATCTCATACTTCGGACTTAGTACGAACAAACTATATGATTACATGCGCATTGTAACTCTTTACACTAGATGTATAGACATATACCTGCAAAGTATATTAAACCCTTTGAAACTACGAGATGACTTGTTGCATGTAATGATATTTAATGGGTCATGAATTTTGTCAATGCATTGGTTTAAAATTAAAAGATACAAAACAGCTTACTTTATATGATGGAAGTGCTTATATTTAATGCACCTTTTTTCACTAAGACATTGGCAGCTATACATGAACAAAGGCAAGTCAGAAACTAAATTATTTTCTTATATTATTGCTTTTAAAAAACATATGATAAATATCTATGCACGACTTTTTTTACTTAAAAGCGGGTTTTGATAATCACAATAATATATATATATATACATATATGTCTATATATATATATTATATATATATAAGAGAGAGAGAGAGAGAAAGAGAGAGACTCAACGATAATGCAAGCTTGAAGACTTTATATTAAAAGTTTCTTAAACAAATGTTTACATGTAATAAAAACGACAAGAAGAAGTGTGGCCTGTCCATAATGCATTAACGATGGGCTTTTAAAGTGTCCAGTGCACAATATATTAGAGTGCATCACATTTTGCATGTATACGGTATGAGCAACACAAAAAAAACAATTTTTATATAAGGAAAATTTGGTCAATAACATGTTTTATGTGAATGATTTATTTAATAGAATGTTATGGAATGAATAAAGAGTATCGAGGAGTTTTACTAAAGTGCAGGACTTTCTAAGAGAATTTTGAACAATCTAAATTACATTTAAGTCAAGATTGATTACAAATAAATGATTCGACATCAACTTATGTCTTTGAAATATCATGGTAGATTTAACAGATTTTTAATAAATATTATTTTGCAACAAATTTGAGCAATTACAATGGCCACATCAGGATGCTTTTAGACATAAGATGTCTGTGTATTAGGGGTGCTCACACATGATAAATATTATGTTTGATGCATGAATAAGTATAAAAATCCGTCAATTGCTATTGGGGAATACAATCGACAAATTAATTTGTCAACCTGTTGATTGATATATCGACTATGTTTCAGTATTTGAGTTACGATTTCTTAATAACGTTATTTCAACGTCCTTTTCTCACACATATTCTTCTTTCTCTCAAAAATGGTTTGTTCTACAACAAATGTATTTTAAGCTTCTTTGTTATGCTTTATTGTATCAAACAATTTATTGTTATGGTCATACTTGGTGCAGTAATTTGAAGTAAGATATTGAAACTTATTTGTATATGAAAGTTATGATGCTAAATTAAGTGTAGCTGTCAGTCAAATAATGAAGGAAGATGGAGATCGCTCAAGTATAATTATAAGCAAAAATTGTATTGGTAATCGACAAGTAGTAAAAAGAATAATGTAAGCTAAGTAAGATACTCATTTTTCCTCGAGGACAAATTTATTAGACTTTAAAACATCTTGATTTAAGTCAACATTACCGCGCATTACATTTGTTCATATAAAACATATGATAAAATAGAATGCATAAATTGAATTTGTTATTGCTCAAATTTAACCTCGAAAATGTAATTAACGTCTCAATATCAGCACCGTCTCACAACTTAGTTATAACTTTCTAATATTGTTTTAAATACTCTTGAATAAAAGTCGAATCATTTTTTGGTATTATTTATTTAAAATATTTGGCTATCAAACATTAAGTGTTTTATGAAGGCATTGTTCATACTCAAAGTTAGTTCGATAAAATCCAGCTTGATTAGTAAAAGCACAATACGAAAATAAATATATTTATATATATATATATAGGTATATATATATATATATGTACTTCTTTTCGTATTTATACATATATATATCAGGAAACGACGGAACACCTTTTTTCGCCGGGAACCGGGCCAGGACTTAATATATATTGTCGTTCCTTGGACATTCTGAAGGTGACGGCGTTTTTTTAGAAAATAATTTCCAAAAAAAAAAAGTGACGACGTTTTCTTAGAAAATTATTTCAAAAGAAGTGGCGACGTTCAAAAAAAAAAAATAATAATATTATATATATATATATATATACTCGGCTCGTTTACTAGGACTTGCTGTATAAATTTCGACAATGACCCACATATTTTTAAACTAAATTAAATAAAGGGAAAAAAATCATAAATAAAGGAAATTCCAAATATTATGAGTGTTCCTTTAAACATTGACCCAGCATAGTGGCTGCAAAATCTTAAGTAATAAACGAATGTTTAACCCTTGTGTGGTGTTCATATTTTTGTAACTCAGCCACTCTTCGTGGGTCTGGTGGACCCGCTGCGTTTTGGGGCTCTGAGCTAAACACAATAAAATTATTTTATGTTAAAATACTCAAATGATCTTTTCCTTATCTCAATTACAAGCAATATAAACAACAAAAATGATAAATAATAGTCTTTACCTTCATTAGGTCACATTTATAAATAAAACATCACTTCTTTTTGTTGTTGCTGGCTGTAACCTAGAATAATGAAAATATCAGAAATTTTTCTAACTCTCTCTCCTCACACACAAGATATGAGTGCCAAATCAACTGCAATAGCATCACACTTACTTCAGGCTTTGCAGGTGATGGTTCTGTAGGTGGGTGGATGGTGCACAAGACCTAAATTTCCACTTTCATTGACCCCGGGTCCAGCAGACCGAACACCCTCTATGTAATGTAAATGTGTAGGGGGGGGTATGGTGTGTGGTCACTGAAAACGTGTTTGATATATGTTCTTCACAGAAAATGAGCCAAGGCCAATGAATCTGAGTTTGAAATAATAAAAATTAGTACTACTTTCTTTGAGACAAAAATGAAAATGGGTCCCACAGACCCGAATACCATACAAGGGTTAAAGAGTCTTTTTAAGATTATTAATATGTCAAAAAAATGTACATTAAAATTATGAATCCATTATATTTATGAATTATCAAAAAGCTTTGCATTACGCAACAAACCCTATTAAAAAGAGATAAAATTCATCATAAATATAACTGCTTCTTTTGCATTAGACAAAAAACGAGTTAATGATATATAAATATTTGAATATGTTAAGAGATATTTATGAAGAAAAAAACTTAAGTCCTAGTTATATGAGGGACTATTAATAATTATTTCAAATCCTCGACTAGAAAAAAACATTCATTATAATGAATTACGTTGCCATGCGAAGGCTGTTGCTCTCAGGACACTTTTGGCCTTTGGATTTGAGTTTTTAATTAGGCTTTGATTGTATGAGGAGTGTGTCATATTAAGGCTTATAAATAAATGTTGGCCTCCTTCTTTGCCCTTCATAAAACGGACATCTGAAACTTTTTGGGTTTTTTAAATAGAGTATAAAAAAATTGAGTTGTGAAACTGCAAGATGGACCATTCCAGGCTGGTTCCAATATAAGCAAGGCCCAATCATAAGTACAACCAGGAATATGTTAAGATTCTTTGAATGGTTTTTTATTTAATTATGACTATCAAACTAGAAAAAAAACATTTTTATATAATAAAAAATTCAATTTATTGATGGGTTTGTCGAGAAAAACCTTTTAACTGTCTCTAAATATGTTACATCCTTTATCCCAGATTATATTCCTGAGCCTGTTAAGCGAGTCAAGTCTGTTTCTTCCATTGAGATATAAATATATAGGGAGCTTATTCCCTTCAAAGGCAGAGAAACATCGTCCAGCTGTATTCATATATCATATATAAACAAAGTCATTTGTACTACGTCATCGTAAGTTGAGCTTAGAAAGATTTGTTTATATTAAGCAATATGACGTATGCCTCTGAAGAACCCAATAAGCTCTTTATGTCTTTATATCTCTATGGTTCTTCCTTTTTATACGTTTGCACAACAGTGATAAGATATTCAGTTGTCCAAGAAGCTCAAAGTAGATGGCGCCATAGAGAATACAAAGCCCCAAAACGACCTGTGGTAGCCCTGAATATCAGATATTCAGGGCTACCATAGTTTGTTTCAGCACTCTATATTATTTATGAGTGTGCTTCCACCAACTGTATGTTCCGCAAGTTCAGCCATAAATATTTTTTTAAATCCTTTTGTTACTCTCTCTTATTTAGATGCTATAGATACTACCAATAAGTCTCAACTTTATATATGTTTTTTCTTTGCAGTATCTTGGCCGATATTTTAGTGCAATAAGTAACCTCATAGAATAATAAAGTCTTTTTATTGTTTTTCTTTTGAACATAGATTCATCACCCTCTATTTACAACTTGGGAAACTCCAAGAAATATAGAAAAACCGAGATTGTTAATGTCATGCTTTCATGGATTGCCATATATTTGGACACATTATGTGACATCAACCCAAATATTAATTGTAATATAGTCAAGGAAGATGTGAAGAGTTATTTTTTTTAAAGTTTTGAATGTTATTCCTGTAGTTTTTAATGACGTCATCCCTAACAAGCAAAAAGTAAGTCCTATTGCCATATGGAGATACCATATTTTGAGAAACTGGGTCTTCATACTACATAAATCTAAGGGGTGTCAGAAATGAGCCTTGCTTCGTTAGACACATTTGCAAAAGAGTAAAATAGAAATGCATTAACATTAACAACTAGATTTTTTTAATGACATGAAGTAAGACTTTACTGATTAACATTTATCAAGAGGAAGTAACAAGTTAATATTATTCAAATAACATCCCCACTTTGAAATATGCAATGATTTTCCTACAAAAGAATTGTTGTTGGAAAAGTCGAATATTGGAATTTAAAAAAAAAACTCATAAAACTAAATAACCAAATATACTGGTTGTTAGTAATAAATAACCTTAATTTCAGGCATTTGTAAATGTCAGATGAAATGTAGATTGTAGAACCTTAAGAGATATAAAATTGAAATTCCGGGACAAGGTTATCATTCTTGTAAAACTCTAGAAATAATGTTTTGTTTATAATCCTTTAAAAAGGAAGATTACAAAGGGTGATACGCCTTTTTACATCTATATGTATAAGTGCAGATAGTAGAGTATTAAGATATATCAAATTGAAATTCCTAGACCAGGGTGTCATTCTGGTAAAGCACTGGAATTAATGTTTGTTATTATCCGTCAAATTGATGAAAAAATGATATAGATAGAAAATTATCATCGTGACATACGGAAAAATCATTTAAAATACATGGATACGCAAGTATTTGAGTAGAAATATGTAAAACAATACTCCTTTGAATACAAAAAAAAAATATCGAATTTTACATTACTTACTCAATTTAGATGATAAATATAGTTTGAACAATATTTAGCTGTGTTTCACTACATTACTTGCTTATTCATGTACTTGACCTTTTCAGTTTGTAATTGCGGGCTACTCATCAAGATTTTGACCAACTTTAAATTAGGCAAATACTTCCATGTATTTCCATTCATCCTCAGGCTTCTACAATGCTCTGACCTAATTAGTTGTCCAGTTTACGCAATATATAATTCCTGAAGACTCCTAAAGCACACAATTATCCCGATTAAAAAGTTGTCCTCTTTTAAACCCATGGTTCGATGGAATTGCGACATTCCTAAGCCTTTACATGACCATTTCTTTCTTAGCCAAAGTCCTACATATTTATTTTTTGTTAATAATAAGTGCAACAAATATGTAACAAATACGTTTATTTATGCTTTATATAAAATCCATTTTTCATTAGCCGGATTTAACAAACTGTTTTACAATTTGTAAAAAACAATGTAGATTCTAGGATCATATCATTTACATGGTATAACTGTTATTTAATAAAACATGATTGTAAAGTCATAATATCATTTCCTCATCTAAAATGTAATAATTATTTATAAAGTAAATCATTATGTTTTATTATGTGAATATGTTTTTAAAAGTCTTCTCTCTTCAGTAGATGCAATGCGTATTTCAGTTTTTGAAATTTATAGGAACAATCAAAATTGGAGTAATATAAACATTATTCCGTAATATTTATTCTCATACATTTGTAGAATAAGTCACTAAGTTTCCATTTTTATAACACTTTGTGATGTATTTTTTTGTTATTGCATAATATTTATATTTAGTTGAGTTTCGATATTTTTAGGTAGATAAATTTTAAATATGCTTATTTATACCCTATCCGATGGCATTCTATCGAACCATATAGGCAAAAAAAAACTATAGCGTTATTTATGTATTTTTACGCAATTCTACCTACTATTATATCTAATGTATTTTACTTTCATGTTGTACAATTTTAAATATAGGCCTTAATAATGATTAAAAGTCACTTTCATATTAAATATATCTAAAGTATATTAGGTTCTGCAAAACAATCCTTTGTATCTCATAAATATCAGCTGTTTTAAAATGGAAGGATTTTTTAATATAGAAGTGATCTTCATTTTTTTAAATCGTTACGTTTTTAGAGCTTTTATGTTTCTAATTTATAGCATAGATGTCATAGATGGCATAGAAGTCCAAAATATTACGTATATATTTAAAAAATATTTGGTTGATTAAATAAAATATCTATATAAAACCAATTATATCACTTATGTTGAATATAAATTAGTTTGATACCCATTGTAGTTTTTTTTGGTATTCCTAAAACTTTTAATTTACTTCACCAAGTGGAAACGCCATCTTTTTCTTTAAAAATGTGGACTAATTTTTCTTCTCTTTTGAGTATCGAGCTATGATGTACATAGGTCGGTGGACTGACCCAACAATAATGGTTACGCTCTTCTTAAAGTCTCAGAAATCCTAAAGTATTAAAGTAAAGTAGCGCATGCATAACATAAAATTCTTCCTTTTTCCCAAAGGAATTGGCCAAAATTTTATTTCTTTTTTAGTCCGTAAGGGGCACTTTGATGCTAGGGCTCTTTGAAAATAACAACAAAGTCTTTTTATAATTTATATTTGAGGACGTTTTTTATATTTAAAATCATCAAACCTAATCCCATTAAACCGTTTTTACATAGGATGGTGACGTAATTTCATGGACTAGCGACATCTAACGTTAAAGAAAATAACCAAAGTTTTGGCCAATTTTTTTTTGTTTACTTTTTCCTTGCATGCGCTACTTTACTTTAAGGCTTTAAGAAATCCAACCATAATGCCTAGTAATTGAAATATAAAAAGTGCTTCCCAATAGTGCTGCCATGCTTAAAGTCACAGTAAGCATTTCATATCTAAGAAAAACAACAAATGTACATAGATTTGTCTTCAAATGGAAAAATCACGAAGGAATCTGGGGCTAATACTATTTATCCTTCATTTTTTTACTCCTCAGATTCCGCTCGAGACAAACATACACATACGGCAATCAATAGAAGAAGCATAGAAATCTAATTTTAACCGTCTACCCAGGACAAGAAGACTAATAAGAAAGCACATGATTTATTCCTCGTCTTATGAGAACAAAGATAAAGAGTAGAGAAGAGGGATGTGTGTGTATGAAGTATGCTAGAAGGAGGAGGAGACGTGAACACAATCAGTTTTCAAGGCTGTAAAATGAAGACTTGTCATAGTATGTAGAAGAAGAAGAGAGAAGAAAAACAACTCACCCACAAAAATTTATAATAATCCTTTAGATTCGTGAGAATACAAATGACCAAAGGGATTATGGAAGTTGCATTTAAAATGAAGTGATTGTAGTTAAATATAGAAGCTTAAAGGGCGGCAAAATAAAACATTTGAATAACGCCCTATGACGTCAATGACCTGACATTTTCATGAATTTATACCTTTCTTTAAAAAAGAAAGACAACGATTATATGATCTTCAAACGCGTCTTTTAGGGAGGACATTGAAAAAGTATGAGGCAATGATATTATTCCTCCAAGGACAACATATTTTCTCTTAGGTAAACGATTGGACGCTAAAGATCCTGATCCCTGATCCCTATATCCATATGACCAGGGACGCTCGGTGAGGCTTTAGAAGGTACAGACGTCATCACTCATGAAGCATCCATATTATGGGTTATTTTTTTTAAATCTGGCGCTAGTGCCTCATCTTCTCCAACGTGTTTGTAGTTAACTGGATACACAATGGATTCAATAAAAGTAAGAAAGATAAATATTCAAAACAGCAACTGATGAAAAGCCATCATCATTGTGCATGAAAACACAGACTCTCTCTTTCTCTCTCTCTCTCTCTCTCTTCTCTCTCTCTCTCTCTCTATATATATATATATATATATATATATATATATATATATATATATATAGATATATATATATATATATATATATATATATATATATATGAATTTACAGAATTCTACAAGGAAGGAAAATAATGAAGCTTTGAACAGTTGGCATGTTTTTATAGAATATGAGAAGATCCCAACAACGATGAACATTTACAAAACTATAGTAAAAGTTTAATTATAAATAAAGGCTTTATTTTCCCTTTGATGTACTAAAGGACCCAAAAAATATTATTTGAATATGTAAGCGTGATTAAAAGTAACCAAATACCCACACCTGTTTTGATTCTCTCAAATTCAACTTCCTTCCCTCTTATCGATATAAGTTCTTAATTAATA
Source organism: Caligus rogercresseyi (assembly GCA_013387185.1). Lineage (NCBI taxonomy): Eukaryota > Metazoa > Arthropoda > Copepoda > Siphonostomatoida > Caligidae > Caligus > Caligus rogercresseyi. The sequence continues at coordinate 7,273,666 of CP045902.1, forward strand.
TATTATACTCCTATATGTTTAAGTCAAGTAAATAACGCAAGAAAGGAAGAATAATTATTTTTCTTTAACAATCAATGTCTGAATAAAGTATATTTAAAAGTAAAAAAAGAGTCCCCAGTGACGTCATTAAAGTGCTTTATAACTCATAGGCTTTACTAAAAAATTATTGTAGGATTTTATTTCTCCATTCACAAGATTTATTTGGTTGACAACTATCATTCTTGTAATTAGTTGCCGTTATTTAACATCAGTTCATAAATCCAGCATTTTTTCTTTACTTTTGTCGAGTGTCCAGTTGCTATATAACTGTTCGTGGTCCATGGCCTTAAATAATGAACGTCTTGCCAAATATAAATGGAACTATGTCTCTATGCGATCAAGCGTGACAGATATTATTTTGATAGACGTTTTTTCCTTATTGAATTCTCATGAATGAAGGAATTTTAAATGAACGTTGTCTACATATTAAATCTATATTTCTATCAAAAAGATCTAAGCTATGTTGAGGCAATTGTGAAATATAGTAAATGGGTGCAGTTACACAATCATTATATATTCCATCCTTGGCAAAAGTCGACTACAAAGCATAGAGTATACAATTCTTGAATCACGAATAAATAAGTAATTATTGGTGTCCAGTATATAGTTGTAGATATTATTTTGGTTTACTGTAATTTCATCGCGCATAAATTTGTCGCGGACCTTTTTATAGCCGTGTTTTTGTCGCGGTAAATACATCGCTGGCTCTTTTATAGTCGGTCAATTTTGTCGTTCTTCTTTTTGTCGTATGTATTTTTGTCACCAAGCTTTTTGTAGTAAGTATTTTCGTCGTTCGTCTTTTTTTCGTCGGTATTTTTGTCGCGTATCTTTTTTGTAGTGAAACACTTTCCGCGGGATTTATTTTTTAACTTTGTAGACCTAATATCGTTCGCTTAGTCGGGGGTACCATGGGGTTTAAATCTACTGCTGACACTGTTTAGGGAGAAAGACAAGCAGCCTAAGAGTTTTGCACACCTAAGCCTTGGTTGTTCTGCCGAGAGTACTATGGGATTGTAATCGAGTACCGACTCTTATTAAGATGAAAAACACTCGGCCTAATACTTTTGTAGACCTTAATCTAAGGGTATGCGCCTACTTTAACCGGGTGCCACTTGGGTTAAAATCCACCACCGACTCTTCTTAAGGGGGAAAAACCCGGCCTAAAAAATATACCTAATTTAAAGGATTGCACCGGCCTCAGGTGGGTGCTATATGGGTTCAAAATCTACTGCAGACCCTTCTGGGTTGTAAAAAACCACGCTCAAGAGTTTTTCAGACACTAGGCCGGGTATTTTTTACCTTAATAGAGTCAGTGGTCGATTACAATCCCATAGTACACCCGGCGGAACAACCAAGGCTTAGGTGTGCAAAACTCTTAGGCTGCGTGTCTTTTCTCCCTAAAAAGTGTCAGCAGTAGATTTAAACCATAAAGATATAGAGAGCTTATTCCCTTCAATAGCAGAGAAACATTGTTCAGCTGTATTTTTGTGTCCAATATAAGAAAAGTAATTTGTACTACGTCATCGTAAGCTGATCATAGAGATAGATTATGTCTCTATGATTAGCTTACGATGACGTAATAAATATTACTTTGTTTATATTGGACACAAAAATACAGATAAAGGGAATAAGCTCGCTATATCTTTGTATCTCTATGATTTAAACCCCATGGTACCCCCGACTAAGCGAACGAGATTAGGTCTACAAAGTAAAAAATAAATCCCGCGGAAAACGCTTCACAACAAAAAAGCTACGCGACAAAAATACCGACGAGAAAAAGGCGAACGACGAAAATACTTCACTACAAAAAGCTTTGCGACAAAAATACCGTGACAAAAGAAGAACGACAAAATCGACTGACTATAAAAGAGCAAGCGATGTATTTACCCGCGACAAAAAACGGCTATAAAAAGGTCCACGACAAATTTATGCGCAATGAAATTACTGTACACCATTATTTTCGCACACGCCTTAATCGCACGCTTTAACAGCGTAATACTTTTATTCGTACGTTCCTTCATCGCAAGCCTTTAACATCATATTCTTCTTCCAGTGATGAATGCTTTGAAGGAAAACTACGATGATAATGACCACGATGTTTTAAGCCTGCGATTATAAGCAGCAACGACAAAAGAGCAGCACGTTAATATACTTGCTTTAAAAAGAATGTGATGTTTAAGGCGTGCGATGAAGGAACGTACGAATAAAAGTATTACGATGTTAAAGCGTGCGATTAAGGCGTGTGCGAAAATAATATCTACGACGATATTACAGTAAATCGTAATTATTTAACAATAACGAGGACCTTCTCCTCGAATTGGTTGAGAGAAAGAATGAGTGAGTACTATTAATTATAATAATAACAGTTGACACTATAGAATAAGGATTCAATTCACTCCCAGCCAGGAAGGTACAAGCATCAATTCAAAGATAAAAATATCATCCTAACAAAAAAAAAGTTTTCTCCTTCAATGGGATTCTATCCAATCCATTTACGAATCCTTTAGACTGACTCCTTCATTATTTTATATAATTGTATATTTGTAGCTCCTCGTTCACAGGGAAAGAATGAGTGTTTATTATTTCTCATCATACCTCAAGATAATTGGTGCATACGTTTAACTACAAGACATTTAGAAATAGAGCTAATGAGCTACCAACTGAATAAATGATACTTTTATTGAGTTTTGTAGAATGAATATAAAGTTACCCCTATATATAAGCCTTGTAGTTGGTCAAGGATGTGTAGCAGATTCTCTCAGCTCATTTCGTTCCCTCTCTCCGTATCTGCTCTTATTTGTTCCTCTCTCCTTTTCTTATATAAATACGTCACCAGATGGGGCGACAGAAGTTTCTTTCTTCTCTTTTCTGAAAGAGACTATGTATAAATATTTGTATATAAATATTTCTTGTTTTAAAGAATATATCTTAGAATAGATATATTAAATGAAGGTATACCTTATTACCCCCACGTGTACCGATGTAAGTGCCACGACATATTGTTTATTTATAATCACATGATGGGTTTAAGTCAGAATTTTTGGCAACAAAAAAAAAGATGAGCTGAAGAAAGCATTATTTTTCTAGAAAATAAAATAATCATTTTTGACAAATTATGATTTAATAATTGATAGTTTTATAACAACATCAAATTAATCATTGAAATTCTTAACTCTTATTATTATACATTCAATAACTTTAGTCCAAAGTGTCCAATGTAATTCAATTGCAAAATCCTAAGAGCGCTTACAAAACCACATCAATCCAGGTAATAACTTAGAGACTCTATTTTGGACATTCATTTATTTACTCCTGCCCTCATTATGACTCTATTAACACACTTCCTGTTGAAGTCCTTTTTGAAAATACCATATTGTATTTGCTTCATAATTTTTGTTCAATGAATTTGTATACGAAGAAGAGTGACAAATTATGTTATTCAGATCGCAATCCTTCTCATGGTTTATTTTATTAGTTTTTTCACGCTATAAAGACCAGTTGGTCCCCTTTAGAATTATTTTTTTGGCGTCATTAATAAGTATGCTGTTTCATGGTAGTTATCCCAAAATCAACAACATAACTTTTTCCCTTGGAAACTCGATTTTTTTAAATTATTTCTTATCCTCTGAAGCGGAACACTCTCATTTCAATGAGACATAACAAGAACATATAAGATTTTTCTCCTTGAGTTTGAGGAGTTTATTTATTTAATAGGAGCTAGTGAAATAGTTAATTCAAAGGATTTCAAAATAACTTTGATATTGGCCCATGAGATAAGACACTCAGATAAATAAAATGATTTCCTCTGAGTTGATATTCCCCTCTTAATAAAGCGTTAAACTAAAGTAGCGCATGCAAGGAAAAAGTAACCAATAAATTTGGCCAAAATTTTGGTATTTTCTTTAACGTTAGATGTCGCTAGTCCATGAAATTACGTCAAAATTCTATTTAAACCCGGTTTAAAGGGATTAAGTTTGATGATTTGAAATATATCTAATCACTACAACAATGTGCGAGATCATAGAGATATAATATATAGAGAGCTGATTCCCTTCATAGCAGAGAAACAGTGTTCTGTTGTTTCTGTGTGTTCAAAATAAACAAAGTAATAATTACTACGTACGTGATCGTAAGCTGATCATAGAGATAGATTATATTTATATGATCAGCTTACGATGACGTAGTACAAATTACTTTGTTTATTTTGAACAAACAGAAACCACAGAACGCTGTTTCTCTGCTATTGAAGGGAATCAGCTCTCTATATCTTTATATCTCTATGTGCGAGATTCCAAATATAAATAATAAAAGGACTTTGTTATTATTTTCAAAGAGCTCTAGCATCCAATCGCCCCTTACGGACTAAAGAAGAACAAAAAATTGGCCAATTACTTTTGGGGAAAAAGGAAGAATTTTATGTTATGCATGCGCTACTTTACTTTAACACTTTACCCCATAACACCACAAGGGAAGAGATTTATCAAGACTCATAAAGATGTAACTACGATTAGTAATATGACTAAAAACTTATGTGACGTCACTGTGGAAATATAAAAATGAATAATAAAGAAATACGCGTTGGAGTCCACATACGTTATTAGACTTCGACAGGTACTCTTCAAATTGTGAGTAATCCTTAGTGAAAGAGAGTAAGCAAACTACAGACAAATCTGTATATGTATATCAAGATATTACGTATAGAGAATGGCTCCAAGGAGGAAAAGGAATTGGAAGTTAAGATCATTATCCGTATATATCCGTAAGACATATCTATATAATAACTGGATACACATGGATTCAATATTAGTAGAAAAAGAAAATATTCAACAAAACAACTGATGGGAGACATGTTTTTGTACGAAATTAACAAATAAGAAATCTGCGTTGGATTCGACATACGCTATTAGATAGGGATTGTGATGAATCCTTAGTCATAGAGAATTTAAAGCAAATTACAGACGAATCTTGACGTGTCAAGGCATTAAGTATAAAGCATGGCCCCCAGCAATAAGTAAGAAAATCCCTCACAAATCAAATGTTGTAGTTTCATGGATATTTTCCATGCATCTGACAAGCACTTAAAATGCTGAATTCGATACTAGTACCCTTAAATAGTGACATCTCTGAACTTTAAGCAAGATTTTTTTTTAAAATAAGCAAGAAGATTTTTAAATAAGCAATTGCTCACTTTTATAATAGCCACCTTCCATAAATTCAACTATTTTGTATTGCCGCTCTTTTTCTACATCCAATCATATTCCAGATAAAATGGTATAATTTTAACCATAGAATATAGACTAAGTCAGACAATAATTGACAACTATGTATTACTCCTCAAGAGCTAATAAGAAAGACCTTTATCTCTCTGTACCAATATAATCAACAAAAGCTCTTGGAAGCCACAAATAGAATAATCACTGTCTGAACCACATTAAGTAATAAAAAAAGTAGAATTCTAAGGACGCCTTTACCACACACATAAGACTATAATGTATATACATTTTTGAATGTATGAATAACTTTATTATGTCTTATATAAGTATCATACTGATGTTATTTTTTTAAACAATAGTGCACTCATTCTCAATGCACTTTTGAGACATTGTTTTTGTAGCATGCTCCTACAAATTAATTTATATATATATGTACCTACATATATATATATGTGTGTGTATATATATATATACATATTTTTTAAATGGCAATGTAAGCAGTCATTTAAGGCCCTGCAAATAAAAACTGTTTCAATACCGACCATGTTCCTCTATGGCAGGAATGCCAGTTGATTGCAATCTACTGGAGTTCTGGGTAAAAGAAAATATTAATTATTGTTACAGTGTTTTACACTTGTAAAATGAAGGACATCATCATGGAATTATCATCAAAACCCAGCAAATTATATATGCCAAACAAATATCCACTGACACACAAACTTTCTGGCGTTTCCAATATTGTAAACCCACATCTTCGTGTTTTACAAAAAAGCTTTTGTTCAATTTAAAAGTGTTTTTACTCACTTTTTTACTATAATTTATGCTCTTATTTGGATTATTTGATTTCTGTTTTAACTGTCTAGTCTAATCGTTATTTCTGTTATATCTATATATAATAGAATCGCGTTATGGCCAAACAAATCTTCTTACTATTATTAATTGACTGAATCTTTTAGTTGTTGTTTGAAAGCATAACTCGTAACACGGCTGTTCCTTTTCATCAAACCTTGTTTTCATCTAGTGAACTGGCTTGGGTGCTCGACTGTTTTTGGGCTGCCCAGCTTGGTTTATCCATTAAAAATCAGTTAACGTCATTTGTAATTGCGTTAGAACTTGTCACGATACAAAGATACTTGGTCTTGATAACCATAGGAAAGGAAAGACAGGAGTTTAGAGTCTACAATATCACCCACCTTTTAAGAAAAAATCAATGCTTCAAAAGAGCAGTCTTTTGAAGCTCTCAAAATTGTGAGACTTCCCTACAACAATATAAAAAAACCGAGTTGTTTGCTAGTATGTCCTGAATGCCTTGTTAAGTATTTGTACTCC
>CP045902.1:7280346-7305674 GCA_013387185.1 Caligus rogercresseyi
AAGGACCACTGACTAAACGGTTTATAAATTAAAAAAAAATAATAAAAGTGACGAAATCTCCTACCAACTTTATTGATCTTGCTAAATTATCAGTTAATCAATCGAATGTTCCTTTTCACTCTCTCTCTCTTCTCTCTACACAGTTAAGACCCTAGAAGAAGAGGGAACAGCTAATTGTTTGTTATGAATTTATTATGTTTTTCTCTTCGATAACAAATTTTTAAAAATAAAACAAAAGTATTAAAAATCTATTAATAATATGTAAGCATTTCCTTTCATATTCAAATCCGACTAATTTACTTAAACTCGCATATTTGGGCGGCTACGGCACCCATATGTTCATATTACATACGTTTCTTAAAATTTGGATCATGGATGCTGTAGATATTAAAAGAGTTTTTCTAAATGTCAAATGAGTTACGATAATTTTCCGTTTTTGTACAAACATTCCCATAAAAGTTGACTTTGTACAAAGAATATGTTTAAGTCACATGAGATGCTTTTTTTCTTTTTCCTTTGAAAAGTAAGTAGTAAATCAAAAAGGTGATTTTTCTGGTTTATTTCTGGTTCGATCACTTTGGCAAATAGTTGTATTAGGTCCGCCTTGACCCAGGATTCTATAGAATCTTCAAAGTTCAATATGACCATAAATGTGGAGGAATAGCGTGCGGACATACAGACGGACGGACAGAGATTGGTGAATTATTATATAGATATCTATAATTTGAATTGATATATTATTAAAATAATTATTTGATTAGACAATTGAAAAAAGATATTTTCTCAAGTTTGTGATTTCATACAATAAAAATAATTTTATATTTTAAAGTTAAGTATTATGTAAAAAGGATATTTGCAGAATATAAAAGGGAAGTATCGTAATAAACTATAAGCATATCTCACAAATATTCTATTAGAGGCATTGAGTTTCCCGACGAATATCTTGCTAGGGCGTATATCATATATTGAATGAGTGGCGTTTAAGTAAAAAAAAACCTTCTCCATTGTTATTCTTAGACTACGATATACATGGCTTGTGAGAGCCACGTCACACCGCTAGGTGTCTCTACTATAAAAGATTTGGAAATATTAAAGAACCCCCTTAAAAAATTGAATTAGTATAAATGAAATCATATATGGATCTTTCTTATAATATATTTAAGATTATATTTTGGTTCCTCCAATAAAAGGGAATTTAATTTCTCGAAAAACTATAGTCTTTGCTGAAATGGCGAATGGATATTAAAAAAGTGATCCTCATGTGTAAATTATTAGGATAAGCTTTGAAAGCCGTCCTCCTATGTATCCATCATATGTAAGATCCATTTCAACCCAAAAGATTTTTCCCCCTCCAGAAAAGTCATCCAAAGCAAAGTTTTGGAAGAAAATTATATTTTCAGACAATGCCTGGTGCTGGGGTCTTCTTTTTTCTATGGTCAAAGGTGAATTATTAAGACTTGCTCTTAATATGAGAGCCAAGAATAAACCTCGGAGTATGATAATTAAGGTTCAAGGGGTGCATTTTCTTATCCATCACTTGGATCACCATGTATTATCAACAAAAATATTCGGAATTGCGTTCAAAGAGGATTTTTATATGGCTGATTATGGTTCAAATCAAACGTTAAGCGTTTATCGTCTTTCAAGCTCTACTCTTTTAAATGACAAGAAAACTGCTTCTATACGGATTGATGTCAAGAGAATCATAGGACTTACAAAGTCCTATCCAAGGAGTACTCGATTATTGTCGATATATGGAAGGACGAATTTTATATGTTGTTACCCCCGCGCGCGAAGGAGGTATTGTTTCAGTGGCGTTGGTTTGTTGGTTTGTTTGTTGGTTTGTCAGCAGGATAACTCAAAAAGTACCAAACGGATTCGGATGAAACTTTGTGGAGTTGTTAGAAGTGCCAAAAGGAACAAGTGATTAAATTTTGGCATCTCTGAGTGCAGAATTAAGATGTAAAATGAGCTAAATACTACTAAATATTTCAAGTTAGCCTACTCTGCCAATAGATGTCGCTGTGCTGTAAATCGGGTGCCGGGAGCGTCTTCCTCTCGGAATTTCCGTCGAGGGGAACCCTCCCCCGTCCTCTACGCCGCCCCAGTCGTGAAAAATCCGCCTCGGAAGGCTCATAAGGACCCCGTGACGGTGGAGGTTTGCACTCTCTGAGTGTATATATGTCTCTAGTTTTATATAATGTAACTTTCGTAACAATTTAATAAATAAACAGTATAAAGAAATGAAATGTTTTTTTTTTAAATAGTATGAATGCTCAACAAGAATATTATGATTCCTTCCCGATTATTAATTTTAAACTATAATGTTTATTCAGAAGAAGCTAATTTTTTTTTGAACCTATGGTAAATAATTGTTGATACTAAAATATCAAATAAAATATTAAAAGTCCATAAAAACACATTGGAAGCTCCCACATACTGCCATCGGAGAAAACTTATATCTATCGTACCTCGCACAATTCAAGAGTAGAAATAGGCTACTGCCAATAGTCTCATTCTACTCTTGAAACTGATGGACTCTGGAGCGATCATTTGTTGCAGGCACGTGCACAGATAAAAGCTAGGTGGTGCTAGAGCACCTGCCCTTTTGCCCTCTGGAGAAATGTGCCCTTTTTTGACTGATGTGTTTTTTTTTATTGTTTGTTTTGTGGCACATGGACATCATGACCCCAATTTTTTTCGTCCGCACTGCGCACGCACGAACTATTGGGGGCGCTTCGCACCCAATTAAAATGCCCTTTTTAAAATCTGAGCACCACTAACTCTGACTGGCTGTGCACGCCCCTGATTTGTTGCTTTCATTCAGGGCTTACCCCGTGTAATACGTGGTATTACAAAAAACCTATTTTGTTGATTGATCACAGAGATGCAAAAAAAAGGTTTCGTGATTGATGAAGGGCTGTCCACATTACGAATAGAATTAGACAAACAAAAATATTGTTATTCTACATACAAATCCTATTTCTGTTAAAAATAATATCAATATCATAAAAATAATGCATTTTATAGCCAATTCCACTCATTGCCACCTTTTTACATTAAAATATATCCCCTTTGATTTATACAAATAACATTAAATTTGCTATTAAATCCAAACCCCTATTAATTTTATGATATGAAATTTGTTTGCTGTGGGTTTTTGTCAGCTTTATGTTATGACTCATCAGTCATGCGTCCACTCTAAGGCACTGCCTCACGCTTGACAGCCGAAAAATGGTATTGCTTGTCAAAGAAAAATCTCATCAAGGCGTGGTCTAAACTTTTTAATGAAGGTTTGAATTTACAATATGAAAGCTTTCAGGATGACTAAAATTGAGTAGGAAACAGTTGATTAAAAATGCTTCTCAATATTATCCCCAGCATCCTAATATGGGATAAAAAACCTCAACACATATAAGTTGAGGTACATAATTCAATGGTTTATTTATAAAGAAACGAAAAACCCTAAAATAAAGATATTGATAAATACATCCTATAACTATATTAAAGCAAAATTACCTCCGCCGAAGGAGGTATGTTTCACTAGCGTTGGTTTGTTGGTTGGTTTTTAGTTTGTTTTTACAGCACAGTGGCATCTATTGGCAGAGTAGGCTAACTTGAAATATTTATTAGTATTTAGCTCATTTTGCATCTTAATTCCGCACTCAGAGATGCCAAAATTTGAGTGCGGAATTAAGATGCAAAATGAGCTAAATACTAATAAATATTTCAAGTTAGCCTACTCTGCCAATAGATGCCACTGTGCTGTAAAATCGGGTGCCGGGAGCGTCTTCCTCTCGAAATTTCTGTCGAGGGGAACCCTCGCCCGTCCCTCTACGCCACCCCAGTCGTGAAAAATCCGCCTCGGAAGGCTCATAAGGACCCCGTGACGGCGGAGGTTTGCACTCTCTGAGTGTATATATGCCTGTAGTTTTTATTATATTCTTCACAGTTTTTAAAACTTATTATATTTTTTCTATGTCCAAATGATGTAAGACTGTTTTGACATAATATTATCCTGTTATTGAGACCTAACCCTTGGTTAATCAACTTTTATAAATAATATTTGTATCCGATATCGATCAGTATAGTGCAGGGCTATTCAATTAGTTTTCCAAGTGGGCCACATTTGGAATCCAAGAACTTGAGCTGGGCCGCAAAATTTCCGCGGCCACTTTTTCAAATAACTCTATTATTATGTTTTTTATTTAACATTATAGTATTACTATTAGTATTATTAGGCCGATGGTTACTATGCCTATTATTTTTTATTAGGCTATTTTATATGACCTTTTAGCTTTTAAAATTGAATAGGCCTATAAAATGCCACAAACAACTCTCTGCTCCATCTCCTTTATTTAAAACAAACAAAAAATAGAACATTTAATTCAACATTTCTCATTGTTCATGAGGCTGGCTGCTAAACAGAACAGGGCTATTTTAGCCCACTGCTGCCGGTGACTTTAGTGAGAGAAGTGGCATTTATTGTTTTGCACAAGATCTCTGATGTTTGGCTCATAAGAGTCAATGCAATCCTAAGGCACTGGTGAATTTTGTTGTCTGTTAGTGAACACCGATAACTGTTCATAATTGCATTCACGTGAGAAAAGCTCGATTCGCAAGTGTATGTTGACCCAAACATGTTTTCCGTATCCGGGCCGCATCTGGGCTCGTCCGGCCGCATCTGCCCGCGGGCCGCCAATTGAATAGCCCTGGTATAGTGTATACATAGAGATAAAAAGATATAGAGAGCTGATTTCCTTCTTCTGTATTTTTGTGTCCAATATATGTAAACAATTAATTTGTACTACGTCATCGTAAGCAAAAATACAGCTGAGCGATGATGTTTCTCTGCTATTGAAGGGAATAAGCTCTCTATATCTTTATATCTCTATGAGTGTATATCAACATATGTGCATATATTCGGATATTAACCGATTTATTGTGCATTTTATAAAACCCAGCAATTAAATGAATAAACAAGTCAGACAAAAATATTACTTTAAACTCACTATGACGAATATGAGGGAAATATATAATAAACACAGAATAATAACAAGGGCAACCAATTAAAAAATTGTTGTCTTAGACCAGTGGTTCCAGAAGTGGGGGCGCGTCCCCTAGAGGGGGGGGGGGGCGCAGAGCAATTGCAAGGGGGGTGCGGAAAAAACGATGAAATGAAAAATATAAATACGGAGAGTAAATAACACTGCTAGAAAATGGACAAAAAAAAGGTTGAGATTGTATTAATTATAATGTGTGAAATAAACTGCAATGGACTCTGAGAATAAAATGTGTGTATGTTCTTTTTTGGGGGGGGGGGGGTGGGCGCAAAATGTATTATGTACCAAAGGTACAGCAGAAAAAGTTGGGAACCACTGTCTTAGACCAAGGGCCCACGGGCTGCAATTCGTGTCCGAACCCATACGTCCACCTTTATGAACCCAGATATACATAATAATTAAATCATTCCAGGATTTTTAATTTTGGGCAGTATCTTTTATCTTAATCAATTAAACATATTTTGTATATTTTGTCGGTACTGACGATACTGACCATTAAATATAAATAATCCCTCCTCAAATATGTCACTAGCCAATCAAATATCTGCATTCCAGACACCTAGCATCGTAACTAAGATGCTCCACACTTTACTCTCTCTAGGACTCTTTTCTTACTGCATCTCTTTAAAACTTAGTTGAAGCCTCCTTAGGTAGAATAAATTTTAATAATATAATCAAAAATTTAATCATTGAGGCAAAGTTGATAAGCTTGAAAGTTGAACATTCACACAAAAGTAAACTTCTTTAACCATTCTAATCTCTCGTTGTTCTTTATTCCATTTTGGAGCAGAAGTGGAAATTTTTTCGTGGAGCAAAATAATAATAATTTTATAAGAATAAAAATGGACTATCATTTTGCTAAATATTTCACATGAACATCAATCAGTATTAAATATTATTGTATGTCATTGTTTTCACAGTTTATATAAGAAATAGTGTTTTAAACAATTCTTAGGTGTATTCCACTCATATATTTGCCTCCCTATATAATTGGGCCATTTCTTTCCTTCCATGAGTCATCATTTCCCTATTCTACCTTCGTACGTTTTTTCCTAGGCTGTATTTTCCTCTCTCTCTATCTTTATATATATATATATATATTCTCTGTTAGCGTTCAGCGTTCAAATATTTAAAAAAAGTGACGACTTTTTTTTTTTTAGAAAAGAAAAGAATCTCCAGAAAAACCAGAAAAAGTGATGACGTTTACAACAATTTCCCAAAAAGTGATAACGTTTTTTTTTTAGAAAAGAATTTTCAAAAAAAGTAATACGTAGGGGTAGGGATGCGTTTTTTTTAGAAAAATTTTCAAAAAAGTGATAACGTTTTTTTTTTTTCGGGAAAAAAAGTCCAAGAAATGTTTGAAAAAATTGAACGCTGAACGCAAAACACTTCTTTTTGCGTTCAACGTTCAGCGTTCAAAAAAATTGCGTTCCGTTCATTGAACGTGCGTTCAGCTGAACGCCGTTCAATTTTGCGTTCCGTTCACAAGCCTGATATATATATATATATATATATATATAGATATATATATATCTTATATATATATATATATATATATATATATATATATAAGATCTAAATATATAATAAAATAAAATCTATATATATATATATATAATATATATATATGATATATATATATATATATATATATATTATATATATATATACTCTATATATATAATATATATATATATATTCTATATATATATTATATATATATCTATATATCTATATATATATATATAATAATATATATATATATATATATATATATATATATTATATATATATTTATATATCTGCTATATATATTTATATATATATAGCGATATATCTAGTATCTATATATATATCTTATATATATATATATATACTATATTATCTTACCTATCTATATATTATCATATATATATATAATTATATGTATATATCTATATTATTATATATATATATATATATATATATATCTATATATATATATATATCTATATATTAATATATATTATATTATCTATATATATATATCTATATATATCTATATATATATATGTATATATAATATATATAAATTATTTGACGCCCTGGGGACTCTTTTTTTACTTTTGGAAATATACTTTATTCAGACATTGATTGTTTAAAGAAAAATAATATTTTCTTCTTCCTTGCGTTATTTACTCACCTTAAAAATAAGGAGTATAAATATATTATTAAGAACTTATATCGATAAGAGGGGAAGGAAGTTGAATGTGAGAGGATCAAAACAGTGTGGGTATTTGGTTACTTTTAAATCACGCTTACATATTCAAATAATATTTTTTTTGGGTCCTTTAGTACATCAAAGGAAAATAAAGCCTTTATTTATAATTACACTTTTACTAAAGTTTTGTAAATGTTCATCGTTGTTGGGATCTTCTCATATTCCTATAAAACATGCCAACTGGTTCAAAGCTTCAGTATTTTCCTTCCTTGTAGAATTCTGTAAATTCCATATATTGATAATATATATAATATATATGATATACATATATATATACTATAGATATATATATATATGATATATATATATCTATATATATATTATTAAATATATATATGTAATATATATATAATATATATTATAATCAGGCCTATTAATTTATCTTGTATCTTAATGTATAGGCTTTTTTTATTTATCAACAGTTATCAATTACTGTCAATGATGACGGTACTGCCTCACTTTCACTAGGCTCAGACACCGAAGTGTGTCTGATCACTACGGCCTACAAGTAGCTGAATAGGTATTGCTCATAACAACTGTTCTAAAGCAATGAATCACTTGCTTTAAAACATTATAAATATGTTATTAAATGAACTCTGACAATCTAGTTTATTCATCTACTCTCCGCCATTTTAAGTCTACAAAACTCGAATCCTAAAAGTGTCATAATAGTGAGAATACAACTAATCGTCATTTAAAAGTATTTATTATGGCATTTATTTTATTTATGATACTTCTTACCCCAAAAACCCTATATTGATATATTGTTCAATATCCCGATTACGATAATTTATTTTTCAAATTGGCGAAAAACGCTAGCGAAGAATAATCGATTCACTTCCAACAATGTGAGCAAAAAACTTTATTATTTAAAATAAATATATATTTTATACAGAAGCACAATACATAATGGCAAGAAAATTTAATTAACACCCAAAGTTAAAGTATAATGAAAATGACTGAGTTGAATGATTTGTAAATTTTGGAATGTAAATCCTCTACTCATAATAAATAGTTGAATAAATGTATAGGGAAAATTCGTGAATTATGTTGCCTTGAATGAACACGGGGAATATAATAATATGAGGAGCCAGACAATATAGACAATAGAGATGGACAGATTTAGAGATGTTCGTTGAGTCCTTTGAAGGCGATTATGTTTTGGACACCAAGGATAATTATCGTTTATAGCGGATGTAAATGAAACCAATGGTATCTTAATATCTTTATTGTTTTCTTTCTCAAAGTAGTCTTTATAGGCTCATAAGATGGCCTAAAAGCATTATTATTATATCAACTATATTTAAAGATATTAATTGGGTACATATATATATATATATCTATATATATATATCTATATAGATATCTATATATATAATATATATATATATATATATATCTATATAATATATATATATATATATATATATATATATATATATATATATATATATATTATATATATATATATACCTATATATATATATATATCTATATATATATATATCAGAGCTGGGACTACCAAATGTAAATCAGTATTCGATACTACCGACGGTAGATTTCAATACCGAACTGATTATACGATATTCGTAGAAACTACCAAATACCGTACCGATTGACAATCGGTACGGTATATTTGAAAGTATGACTTTTATGACATTCACATAGAGACATAGAGATAAAGAGAGATTATTCCCTTTAATAGTAGAGAAGCGTCGTCAACTGTCACTTTGCCCAACATAAACAAAGTAATTTGTGAAGCGCTCCCTTGTGTGAAGAACTTGAACTTTGCAAAATAAATAAACAACTACAACTTATAGTATTATAGAGCAGATACTTAAATACACATTCAATATAAGCTAATGCTATGCATCGAATACTAGAGTACCTAAAAGTGCTTTAATATCGGACAATAAGAGAACAGTAAATGAAAAAAGTCTATAGCCTTCCATTGCCTACAAAATCCAAGTACATAAATAATTCATATAAGATTAGTATTATTAAATTTCTAATAATCTCTAAAAATTATAACAAATGATGTATTTAATTGTCCTTTGTTATAAACTGTCCGATAAAATGCATATGAAGAAGAAAGAGCAAATACATAAATGAATTTTTCTCTCTTTCTAATCTATCTACCGTACGCGATATCGATCGATACGTAGATATATAATAAAATCTACCGAATACCGATATCGATTGGTAGAAGGTATATACCGAATATCGAACCAGCGGTATATTTTCTACCGAATCCCAGCTCTGATATATATATATATATATATACATATATATATATCTATATATAATATATATATATCTATATATATATAGATATATATACTAATATATATATATATATATTGTATATATATATATATATATATATCTATATATATATATATATTATATCTAGATATATATATAATATATATATATACTACTATATATATATAATATATATATATATATCTATATATATATATAATTCACTACACTTCATTTTATAATAAAAATGTCTTGATCATCCTCAAGTCATCACTTATTAATTCATGGTTCAATGATCTCTCTATATATTTCAAATAAAGGAGACAGAGGCAAAAAATAATAATAATACTTTGATATTGCACCTTATAGGACTTGTAGGATTTCAATGATTCTTTCTCTCTAGAGGGGGTGTATTTAAAAATATATACATATATGTAAGTAAGTGGTGCAAAACCAGAGCATTTATATAACAACCCCTTATGGTCATTAGAGGAGCAAACGAGGAGGACGCCCCTAGGGAGAGTGGGAACAAAGAGCGGGAAAATAAGAGCGTGTGCGAGAGATACAAACACTACTACTACTATTACTACTTATAATTTGTCCAGAAAAAAAGGGAAATAGAAAAAGGACTCAGTTGTTTCCTCCCATTGATGGAACTTACGGTGTGACGCATAAGCATATATATCTATATTGTATTAAATAAAAATCCCAAACAGTTTTTTTAAAACGATATGAAATCATTTAAACATAAGGTCCTCGTTATTTATATCCTCCTGATAGAGCCATGACCTCCTTAAACGGCAGCAGCATTATATTCCTACTCTTCCTATTTGTGGGAGTCCTTCCCTCGGAGTCCTATGGAATGGATTATTTAGTAAGTTTTTTCCCGCCTTTAAAAATAAATATAATAATGTTATTGAAGGGAAGAGGCTTTTTTTAATATGAATTCAAAGCAGCCAGCCGAATAAAATTATTACAGGGCATCTAATATGTAATTATTTATTTTAGCTGTTGATGAATAATAGGGGGAAAATATAGCTTCGAATTTTCCTTGAACGTCCGATGAAGTTTGTTATATGATCGGCTCTGGTTCTCTGTAAATAGCCGTCAGTCTACTTAAAAAGAACACTTAATTCCTAATAATTTATTTCAGCTGTCAGTTTGTTTTGACTTAATACAAAAACATGATTTCGCCTAACTTTTTTTCTTCCTTGCTAGATGTAATTTCCTTAGATGATTGACACTGATACTAAATAGAAGCCACTAGCCAAATAAATTGACAATGAATACATAATATTAATAATTTATTATAGCCGCCAGCTGTTGAAAAAATAACTATCAAAATGATGACCTTTTTCCTTGTCTTCCGAATGTGGTCCCTTAATAATTTAATATATTTACAAAAATGCCACCCCCCCAACTAATACAATTACACGACACTCAATAAAAAAATAGTTTAGCCTTTACTGACAATGCCCATTTTCGTACAATATCGATTTTGACAATTGATTTTGGGTATAAAAAAAATCACGAGCCTACTAAAAAACATCCGAACCCTCAATAAATAATAACAATTTGATTAAGTCGTCAGTTGTTTATGAGAAATAGCAGTAAAAAATGACACAAGTTCATAGAGATATAAAGATATAGAGAGTTATGCGATTCTTCAGAGACATACGTCATATTGCCCAATGTAAACAAATCTTTCTATCTCTATAATCACTTACGATGATGTACTAATAATTACTTCGTTTAGTTTGGGCAATGCGACAGCTGAACGACAATGTTTCTCTGCTATTGGAGGGAATAGGCTCTCTTATCTTTATATCTCCATGTCTCTATATCTCTATGGTATATGTTAATATGAAGGATCATTTTTTTCTTCAAAGAAAGGTCTTTTTTGCTATTTGGTTCGATAGAATTTCATCCGACTGAATATAAATAAGATACTAGCATTAAAATTAGTCTCTCGCGACCTAAGATCTACTCAATGAGGTTGACCCAGTATTGACCTCCCTCTCGCGATTCGAACTGGTCCCTCAACATTGACTTGAACACGCCTTAACACACTGCGCTATCTACCTCTCTTGATATTGTTTTTGCAGATATAATAAAGCATAAAATATAACTATAAAACATGATACAAAAATTTCTAGTTTTGCTAAAAACATTAAACATCTTTAGACAGCCATCTCACAAAGACATTTTCTACCCCTCTAAACAATATTTCATGGTATTTGCATGATAAACGGTTATGGAACTCACTAAAAGTATATTGTACCTAATGATTAAAAAAACATCGCTTATGGCCGAGTCCTTGAGTTTCTTTTCGACCCAAAAAACTTAGTATGACTCCAAATATTAAGAGTTTTTAAAGTTTCATCACATCATTTGATGGATATATTTCAAATAGTTTTTTATTACTTCTTATTTTGTAGTAAGAGTTTAAGTCAGATGTTATTTTATTGTTTGTTTGCAAAATTATATAAATATATTTTACACATATTGTCAATAAATATTGTTAGTGAGTTTTTTTTTAAATTAGAAGATAAGTTTTCCATCGTCAGTCATACACAAGGTTTAAACAGATACTAAAAATAGTAAAGTTCCAATTACTCAATATAAGAAATTAAATAGGATTAGTAGACAGTAATTACGTTGAATGAATGTCTTATTTAATAAATAACGTAGCTATACGTCCTTCCTAGCAACCCTTGACAGAAATAAATATTTATTTGATTTAAATTCCAGACAGAAGGGAACAAGGCAATATAGAATTTTGTTTTATTCATGTTATTTCAGTGACAAGTGACAAGGTCGAGAAATTGCCCGGGCCCTATTCAATCAGGAGCCCCAGTGCTAATATATATACCTATATTTATATTTACCTATATAAATATATCAGACTTGTTGACGTTCGCGAAAAAATTGTCGTTCGTTGTCGTTCGCCAAAAGTTATCGTCCGTCGTTCATCGTTAATTTTAAATTGAATCGTTCGTCGTTCATCGATCGTTTGTCGTTGGCCATTCTGAAAAAATTGACGACTTTTTTTCTAGAAAGAAATTTCTGAAAAAATTGACGACTTTTTTCTAATAAGAAATTTCTAAAAAAATGACGTTTTTTAGAAAAAAAAATTGTTCCATCAAATTAAAAATCTTTTGCCTTTCTTTTGGGGCCAAAACGAACGATAAGTAATTTTCCTTATCGCTCGTCGTTTGTCAAAAAACTTTGTCGTTCGCGAACGACAACACATGAACGATAAATCAATAAGTCGATATATATATATATATATATATATATTATATATATATTATATATATATATAATATATATATATATATATATATATAAAGCTATATATATAGATATATATATATATATATATATATATCATATATATGGATCTATCTATATTACTGTGTGTGTGTGTGTGGTGTGTGTTTGATTTTGAGCCCCAAAAGGGCTTTGAATTTCCTTGAATCGTCGCTGGTTTCTAATTAGGTATGTTGCTGTAGTGACAAAAATGGATAGCTACGCCATGACGTCAAATTTAATGAATTTCATAATCTATACCTCCAGCCTAGGCCAAGGATTGAGGCTTAAATGATTCGTGAACCCATAAAATGAATAATCTATATAAACATTCGTGTGCAGGAAGCACTTTAAGTTGTGTTGATGCATTTCATTCCTATATAACTGCGTTATTCAGTTTATTGTTGTTATCATTGCTGTTTTTTTTTCTTACATGCAAATCCTTCCTTCATCAAGCTCCTCTTTGGACCTCACTTAAGAAAGTGCAATTCAATTTAGTAAATAAATCTTCCCTCTCAATTAAGGCGGCCTCTGGGTAGAGAAGAAGACTAATTCCAGTTTATGGAGTCATTCTAGCGTATAATGAGGAACTGGAGAGGGGGATGGGGTCTTATGGGATCTTAATTGATAGGTGTCGTTGTCGTGTGGCAGAACCACGGCACAGTTAAATACATCCATTACCACTGCTGGCCAGTCTACTTGCGATAATGACAAATAATGAATTCATTCATTTATAATTGAGTATTTGATCAAAAAGAGGCTTCAAATTAACAAAAGAATGGGCAATTATTATCTATGTGTATATATGTATGCTTATAATTCGTGCTAAATGGGAGTGAGTGAGTGAGATTCTTGGATTCCTCAAGAGAGGGAGAGAGAGTAGGCGGGGAAATATTGTAATAACATGTAATGATGCTTTCTTTTCCCCTTAATGTCATATCATTCCCATACGACATACGAGCCTTCTCCTCTTAAATAAATATAAATACATAGCAAAGTGTACTTCATCCCCCCCTCTTAGACTCCTTTATCATCATTAAATCATTGAGCGTCTCCCAAACACACTCCTTATCTTGGGATAAGAGTTCTCTAAATACAACTCTTGTCAAAGGTATCCTTGTCTGTTTATATAGTTCCTAGACAGCATTAAGATTAGCTTATTGACATATCTTACCTTAAATTTATTAAAAAACAGTATATTCTATTTTTGTATCAAGGATATTTTTGCCGAGTTTTTTATTTATTTATTTCTTAATTGAAGGACTTACAAAGAAACCTCTTAAAAAGTGAATGGCGTAAAGGGGGTTGGGATGGCTTTTGGAAATAATTATTATATGTGTTGAATACACGGTTGAATGATTGGTTTATTAGTACTAGAGAAATTACTAAGAGTGTAGTCATAATAAGTTTATTGGACTTTAATCCAATAGGATCTATGTCAGGCGTACCTGTCTTTATTTTTATATATATCACTAAAAGTGCATAAGCGTTTTGCGAATATTTGCAATCCTTTTGGACATCCTTGATATCCGAACTCTTCCTCGACTTGCCTAATCTTTTGTATGTGGAGAGCCATAATAGATAAATCTTCGGGATTTTCATCATCTTGAAGGAATGTCGAATTAGATCCGGATCCTCACCATTCCGACAATTACTGACATTTTGTTGGACTTAAAGATGAAATATTATAAATTATAAATTAAAACATCCAAAGATTAAAACCGACTATATGGAATGGATAAAACCATATATTTAAAAACTTTATTTTAAACTATCAACTTACCATCATACTCGTTGTCCGCAAAAGTATTTTCATAAAAATCATATGTTTTATAAGCTGTATAAATTTAAATTTCAGCAATTTATTTTCATTCCTCTTGAACAACGATTGTCACAATTGCATAGCTTAAAAATACTTGTATATAGTAGTTTCTTAAAGAAGAAGAAGCTAATATGGTTGTTTCTTATGATGACAGTCTCAATACAAAAAAAACACAAAATAGGAGGTTCGATTATAATATTTTAATTTTGTAAATGAATGAGTTTATTGTACTACCTATATGCAATCTCCTGCAATCATCTTCATACCTTCGTTGGAAGAGGAAATACAGACAATTACTCTCATCCTCCAAAGACGAAAACTTATTTTCCAATATATACAAATTGTAATACGCTTAATAACCCGTAACGACTCCTTCCAAAATCATAACTAGTCTGTGTTATTTGATTGCCTGTCTGACTGATCCGTTTTACGCGCTCTTATAACTCCATTGTTTGAACCGTAGTTTTTTTAGGGTAAGGGATACAATTACCTTTATAGGTATATATAGTTTGGGAAAAGTGTTTTAATTATTTTTTTAAATTATATATTGGGCCCTTCATACTACATATACTAAATACAGAAGTTCCATTAAGCCAGTCGTATGTTCCGCACAATAAGTACCATTCACGCTTTTTATCATCACCGAAGACTGGACAATTTCACATTCAAAGATTGAAACAAGAGAGAGACGAATGGCGCTCTTGATTCGAGTTTTGTTTCAAATGATAGAGGGATTACATAAGTTCATATACAAGTTTAAATGAAAGCAACTCATCATCTTCTAATTCGAGCAGGCCGAAATCCTCATTATATCTTTGAGTGCTTATTTATATTTGTAAATGTGGCATACAAACTTCGACAGTTAGACTTTAATTACACGCTTTCATACTGTTGCTTATATATATATATATATATATATATCTATATATATATATATATATATATTATATATATATCTATATATATATATATATTATATATCAGTGTGTGTGTGTGTAATGTGTTTCTTTTACCACGATTTTTTCAACAATTGCCAATTGTATTTGCCTTGATTTCCTTCCGTTCTTTTTACACTTTGCCTAAAATTTGTATTGCTCTTATCCAATATATTCCACTATCCTCTACATAGTTTAAAATGTTGTTTATTTGGACTTTTATTCTTGTTGAAAGGAGCCTCCAATACCCCTTCACTTATTATTCGTATATGTGATGGCGACAAGCCAAATTAAATTTCTTTTTCCCCAGTTTTTTCTCAATTTATTTTGCTGAACCTTATACATGTCCCGATTATTTGGTGTGATTTCGAACACACAGCAACTACACTGTATTCTACTCCCCACGTTTTATAGCTCAAGTTGTCACGTTCCACTGTTTGATTTCAGTTTTTTTATATAGGAAAGGTAGTTTACCTTTTTTATATGGTTGACCCCTGAAACGAGTACAGATAAATATTCGACAGGAAAATTTTCTCAAAGAACATCCCTTAGAATTCTCTGTCTCAGTGTAGAGTACAGTAGGCATTTAATTTGAGCTCAAATTATGTCTCCTTTTCTCCGGGTAGTTTTACATAACAAAATCATTTAAATCTACACATCATCTTGATTCTGATACAGATGATTCTAAGATTTATCATCAAGAGTGACAAGCGATCTACGGTTTCACAAATCTCTTCAAAGCCATGATAAAGCGTGGAAGTGTAGACGCATTTTTTTATTTATGATAACGTTCAGGGTTCGTTCAACTATATTTGGGATCATATGAAGAAGAATCTTGATAGTAATTGTGTCCCATGACTGAAAATTTCTTAACCTTCTGTTAGTTTCGGTTGTTGACAGCATTTCGCTTTTTCTCTGTGGTCTCAATTGTTTCACCAGTGTTTTTTTCTTTTTTTGAAGACTTTATCATGGCCCGACATATGTGCCATGTCTGTTGGTCACAGAATATTAATGTCTTTTCTTTGTACTCCTTTGTGAGTAGCGATTGAAATTAATATCGTCTATGTGGCATCTTTTTGACAATGTCAAGAGCTTGTCTAATTCATTCGAAAGTTTTATTGACGTTATTATCATCCGATTGACTAGTCTGTGCCTTTATTTTTGACTAATGCACTGTAATTTGTTCATGGAGGTCATTGAATATACTCACGTATTAAGTGCTTAAATCCTCGCTTTATTCCAAAAGATAAAAACGACCATATAATTGCATAAGCTCAGAACCTAGTTTCCCGATTGGGTTTTCATTTCGGAAATAAGAAATATTCATATCCTGGTTTATTGGTAGGAAGTTAAGAACCTTTGATGCAAAAGCTGGACTGAACATTAAGATATCATTACAGATTCTCTTCTACATAGATATGTTTCTTCTGGTTTTGAAAATGATATATAGTGCCACTTTAAAAAAATTACTGACCAGATTTCCACTATGGAGTTTTATTTAGTAGAATTTACATAACATCAACAAAAAAACTATAAATTCAGTTTTGATGTTACACATATATATAAAGAACTGCAATTTTTTTAAATACTTTACAAAATATGCATCCCTTCGTTATATCAGCTTCCGTTGTTTTCCTCTCTGTGTATATCTAAAGAGTAAGTAATTTAGACTACCGACTTAGTGGGCATCTTAATGTTGTACCTATATTTATATCATTAATAATAATTGTTGAAAGAGAGGTCAAATTTAGATTTTGCTATACTTTTTCCCACATTTACAATGACGAATTATATGTATACGACGTAGATACATAGCTTTACTACACATATGCAAACTATAGAGTTGCAGTTAATAAATAAACTTCAATAAAAAAATCCATTATTTTAAAACATAGTTTTTATTTCTTATAAATGTTTTTGTATAATATTATTTACAAATTTCATTTTATATTGTTATATTGTGATAAAAACTTTCTTGGTGCCGCCCGAAACGACAGGCATTCAATATTCTCCTATAATTTTTAAGCCTTGAATTCAGAAAAATCAAGAAATGAAATACAAAAAAAAAAAACATTTATAAGATGTGCCAAGATTTAAATATATAAAAAACTTTTTTTGATATTGAAGAAGACTTTGAATGTTTTTTATTCAAAATATGTTATGCTTTATCCTCTTGGGCATGAAAATCTTCCACTCCCCCTATTCTTTTTGATATGGGAAAGCTCTCTATTTATTAATGTCCCAATCTTAGTTTTGAGTATTAAAGCCTTATATGTTTTGAGTTTACGTTTTTTTTAAGACTATAAGTCGCTTTTTCCTCTTTTGCTCTGGTGAGTCATATCAACGTATAAGACTTAGACATATTTTTCCCCCCCCTAAATGGTACACAAAAACTTATATTTTGAAAAATACACTTTATAATCTAGATATTAGGTTTGACTTTTTCATCTTGTCATGATCACAATTCTTAATAAATATCACATTCAATCTCCCCTCCTATTTTTCTAATTTGCCAAACAATATATACAAGAGCTGCGACTACCGAATGTACATCGGTATTCTGTACTACCGACGGTAGATTTCAAATAACGATACTGATTATACGGTATTCGGTATTGTTTTTAAATACCGCTATTGTTTGTCAATCGGTACGATAGATTTGTAAGTATGACATCTATAACATTCAATGTATGTAGCTATGTAGTCGACATGAATTACAACCGTCCGAATTAGCCAAACTAATATAATTATGATTAATGATGCATATAGTTTAGGACAACTTATAGTATTATAAAGCAGATAAGTAAAGATGCAGTACATGTATGCACATTAAGAGGTATTATAGAAATATATTAGGTTTCAAAATTTATCCCCCCGAAAGTTGCGTCATAAGAAACTAAATGATCATAAAAAAAGGATTTTGGTTTGACCAGCCCCTTCCCCCCCCCCCCCCCCAATTGCGTTCAAAGTTTCGTTATGAAGCAAACTTTTTTTGTTATTACTTATTTTGAAAAAATTTTTTTTACAAAATTTAGCTATAATCTATTATGACTTTGTTATTTTTGCAAATTTTCGTCAAATAATTTAGTGCCAATAAATGAACATAAGTGTTTTTGATGCACCAACCATTTTTTAAATAACGGCTCCTACTATGGTTCTTTTATAGTTTCAAGAAAGAAAAGAAAAAGAGGGTACTCTGTTGATGTTTTTAAGTTATTTTTTAAATACGTTTGCTTTTCCCATCTTAATTTTCATACAGTAACTCCCTCCATGGTTGAGAATATAAATCTATGACGTTGATTATATCCATCACTGTTTTGATCATTTAGTTTCTTATGACGCAACTTTCGCTGGGAGATAAATTTTGATATCTTAATATTAGGTTTCTATAATACCCCCTAATGCACATGCTATGCATTAAATACAAGAGTACCCGAAGCTTATTTAATATCGGACAACGTATAACAAAACATAACTTATGGCTGAAGTAATGCTAGAGTGAGCGTTGTTGTGTAAAAAGATCTAGAGGCTGCCGAACTGTTTGATATTCAGTAGGGACATGATAGCGATTACTATACGAGTTCAGAAAAGCTGGTAGTATTTGTATCTTTCTATGCAGATATCACTTTCTCGTGTGTTTTTTCCGGAATTAGAAAGTTGATGACGGAGTGCAAAAAGAAGAAAATACCTTTACTGATTGGAATGGATACAAATGCTCACAGTACTTTATGGCTCGGAAACGACAAATAAAGAGGATGAACAAATAAAAGAATGTGTGCTTCCATCAGATGAATGTTGTAATGAGGGAAGAGATTTACATTTGTTGGTGGAGTGGAATCATCAGTGATAGATGTAACCTTCACAAACAACTTAATGCTCCTTATGTATCACTCTGGATAGTATCACAAAAAGGTCAAGGTTAGAGTCATGCATAATGTACCGATAAAATGGCTGATCATTCTCGAGCAAAAGGTGGAGGGAGTATCATCCAAAAAGATTAGACGTTCTACTGAAAATATGGTACTCCATGGAAAAAAGTATCCACAAATCATATTCCATGCCTCCACTTAAAATTACCAAGAAGTTAATTGTGGATCCCAAATGCCCGAATATTTTACGGATGGTCGAAGATGAGCAATGGAGTTGGTTTTGGTTGGTACATTACCTTTGGAGAGCAGTCCATTCAAGAAGGATGCGGAAATCTTAACTGGTACAACACAGTATTTCAAGCAGAGTTGGAAGGAATTATACAGGCAGTACGAGCTTTGAATGTGATGGAAAAATACCACTACTCCCCAGTGACATTCCATGTGGACAGTATGGCTGCCATTGAATCTTTATCAAAGAGAAGAGGCTTATTTACAAAACAGCAAAATGCAATTATATATGAAATGGATTAAGGCCATGACGACAACACTGGCAATGAATTTGTGGATGCCTTAGCTAAGATGGGATGTAGTATGATATCTCCATCTAGCGTCGAAGTCCCTCAAATAACATTAATAAGAGAAATTGAAAACAAGACTCGATCGTTATGGCTGAAAGAATGGCATGGTGAACAAAGTTGCCGCCAAACAAATTCTTCTTGCCTGATCTGAAACAAAGATGGAAGTTACACATTAACACAAGATTTCAATTCATAATATTGTAAGTTTTGTGTCTGGCCATATTATATGAAAAACATCTGAAGGAAATGGGATTGGCGGATGAGGACTCTTGTAGGCTTTGTGGAGAGGAACGAGAGTCTCCCATTCACTTTGTCAACAGCTGTGATGCCCTTGCTGGTGTGAAGAACCTTACCGAGGATCGTGGGGACTATCGTTGGAGTAAGGGTGATGTTTCCCACTTCATCAGGGCTCTATCAACACGTGCCATTCGTGGATGTCTCTTCGATAACCAAATTCTTCAATGATTTTTTAACAATAGTTGTAATTTAATTGATACGAGTATATGTGCTTTTAAACGTTTTTAGTATGTTTTTAGTATGTTATATTAGATTATTATTGTTGTTTGTTCACCGTTTGTATGTAAATGAAATATACCTCACCTTTAGGGTATATGCCTAACAGGTTGCTGCATTAAATTGCAGTTTCTGTTACCCCATGAGAAGCATATATCCTGGGGGGGGGGGGGGGGGGAATTGAAAAAAAGTTAAGGAAATAATTTGCTATTGCCTTTCATTTCCTACCAAATCCAAATGCAGTACATGATTTATATAAGATTAAAATGTATTGAATTTCAAGTTATCTATAATAAAAGACAGGAGCAAATAGGTATATTAATTTGTCTTTTGTTATAAATTGTCCGATATTATATGCATATGAAGAATCGCATTGGAGATATATATATAAAACTTCTTTCTCTCTTTCTTATAGTTCACTGAATACCGATCGGTAAGGTAGATTTATAATAAATGTAAGGAAAACAGTTATTGTACGGTAGAAGGTATTGCCGAAGCGGTGGTATATTTTGCTACTAAATTTTAGTATATATTTGTATAGGTTTGAAGTACTTATTTCCCAGCATTTCAAATACCCGCGGGAAAGTAATATAGCCCTTCCTTCTTTTTCAGGCATGCATAGATGATTCGGATTGTGTGGACTTGGGGCACAAGTACGCTTGTTTCATGTATAAATGTTATCCTTGGAAGGACCCAGACTCTGAGGAGCATCCAGTCTGTACTTCGGATTGGGACTGCTGGTTCAACATGGGAAGTGCTTCCGTCATCATAGGTAAGGATTTGTTTATTTATTTGAAAATCATTGAGGGGCAAGAAGGGGATGAGGTGGCACGCTGAGATTGATTCAGGGCTTTTTGTAAGTTGAAAAAAGCTCGTGAAAACAGGAATAGAAATGAGGGACTCATAAAGGATTTTAAGTAAAAAAAATCGAAAAGGGAAAGAATCATTTGTTAACTATTCGATCCACAAATACATAAACATCAAATATGGCACCAATCCATTGGTTTCAGCCATAACATTTTTAAAGGTTACGATAATGCTAAATTGATTTTTTTTAAACATGTTATAAGTATATAAAGTTCATGATATTGTTCTTTACTTGAGGTTTTTAATAATACAAATTTATTTTTTTCACAATATCTTAAGAGCCCCCCTACAAATTCCCCCCTACAGTTTATATGTTAATGTTTTAGTTAAAATTTA
Organism: Caligus rogercresseyi; assembly: GCA_013387185.1. Classification (NCBI taxonomy): domain Eukaryota; kingdom Metazoa; phylum Arthropoda; class Copepoda; order Siphonostomatoida; family Caligidae; genus Caligus; species Caligus rogercresseyi. Next base: position 7,302,167 of record CP045902.1, read on the forward strand.
ATTATAAAGTTGAATTTTTGAAAAGTTTTGATGGTAATGTCTTGTCGTGGATGTAGATGAGAATAAAATTGTTGTACTGTGTACAAAAAAAAGTTAATTGAGATACCCATTCATTGAAAAAAAAATTGTGCGGAGGAGGAAAACCTATTTAAAAAGGTGTCGTTCCTTGTTTAAAGGACTATGGATATGTGATGAGCGGTAAGTTTTTCTAAGAATACATATGGGATCTCAGCAATATTTAAAATATATATCACTCATTCTATCGCACACGAGAGCCAGTGCTATTAACTACATACTAAAGTAAGACTTACAAATAAAGTAGAACTGCATATCACTCTAATATTAATCTACTCAAAGCTCGCTGAAGGATAGAAAGGTATATCTTATAAAATTGCCCAATGTTTTTAAAATTAAAGACAACATGCCTTTTTCGTTTGGTTTTTCATGAGTAATTATAACTAAGCACATTTAGCCAAAGATATATACGATGTAAATGGAAATTTTGTGCATAAAATTTAAATAAGATATGAATGGGATAGTTTGAAATTCGTATAAGTTATTGTCTTATAAGATTGTAAATGAATATACTAAATATACATCGTGAATACGTTCTTAAGACTTGTATCTAAATATATTTAAAATTTTCAAAGCACATGAAAATGAATAAATATTTTTTAACTAGATTATTATAACAAATCATTTTGAGTCGTGAGTTTTTTAACAGTTCAATTTTACAGAATGTTCATAAATACATAAAAGCCAAAGCTAATACGTTAAATGAATACAAATAAAAATTATAGTATTATTTCTGTATTTCAAATAATTTAATAATGTTTCGCCCATTAATATTGCTATATAATATATATAGCAATATACATTGTGGAAATCGTATATATATATATATTATAATTATATATATATATATTATATAATATATATTGTAAATATATATATATATATATATATATATATATATACCAAAATTTCATTAATTCTTGAGGATCGATTTGAATATTGATTTTTTTACAAACTTTTTCCATTTACACGATTTAAAGTGATAAATTCTCCTAAAAATCAATATTTTGCTTACTATAATAGCTAGTATTCTCAGTAAACTTATTATCACAGATAAAGAAAGACTCTTATTGAACCAATCCATAACCTCATCATGAGAAACCCTTCATTCATCTCTAATTAATCCATATCACGCGGTAAATGCAATATTTGTAGTTTGTCAAAAAAAAATACTTTATATTTGTTTTGGATGCTACAATGATCAATAATATAATATACCTCACTAGCCTATAGTTTTTCAGGGTATTGATATTCATTAAAATTCCAATACTTAGAATCATGTCGACGATGGAAAGGATATGCCTGATATTTAATTTTAATCCATGCCAATTGGCAACTCCCACAAATAATGGATTTCATTAAAAAGAAGTCTTCCTTGGAACTACTACATTATAATAGTTATAAAGCTTGAGCCTTTCTAGGTCAATTCAATAAAATGATAAAAGAAAGTTTTATTTAACTTTTCTATTTTGAAGAATTTAAATTACTCGACAAAATTAAAATATAATTCCTTTAATACTTCAATAAATCCTTATTCTTTTAATATTGTGTTTAACCAATCAATAATTTGCAGTTTAAGTAGGTTTCTTAGCGTTCATCTATTAAGCCTAAAGCGTTAAAGTAAAGTAGCGCATGCAAACATAAAGTTCTTCCTCTTTTCCCTATAGCAATTGACCAAAATTTTAGTTCTTCTTTAGTCAGTAAGGGGCGCTTTGATGCAAGAGCTCTTTGAAAATATTAACAAAGTCCTTTATTATTTATATTTGGAATCTCGCACAATGTTGTAGTGATTTGATATATTTCAAATCATCAAACTTAATTCCTTGAAACCGGTCTTAAATAAGATTAGGACATATTTTCATGGAATAGCGACATCTAAGTTCAAGAAAACAACCAAAATTTTGGCCAATAATTTTGTTTACTTTTTCCTTGCATACGCTACTTTACTTTAACACTTTAATTCCGCCCATATTGAGCTCAAACCTAATCGAAAAATATAATATTTGACTGGATTTTTCATACTAAAATCCTTATGGACAATGTATGAATATAATTAGAATAAATGATGAATAAAATAATTTAAATTTATGCACAACCAAATGGATTTTGCTTCCATAATATTAGCATACATCAGACACCATATGGAATGAATTACGTTTTAACCTTTGTTCATATTTCATTTGCGAGATGATCAACTTTTTTTGTATTTCTCTAAGATTGTTTTTCCAAATCAAACCTATAATAGAGATAATTGATTTACAATTTGTTGATTCCAAACGTTATCCAGTTAAGTCAGCAGCACACGCCACAAAGTATTTAAATGATAAAGATGATGCTATAGACTTCATGTCTCCACTTCTTGTTCAATGATACCAATAGATTCCAAAAGACTACCAATGGTATAAAATATGTTTAAAATAATATTTATAAATCTATCAATTTTCAACATTTCCTAGTAAAAAAAAATATTAATTAATTTTGAGGGTTTAGTATCCGAGATAAGAAGCATTATATATATTATATATATATATTTGAACGTCCCGGGCCGGAGCAGGACTTTAATATTTTCGTTCAGTCGTCATTCTGTAAGTGATGACGTTTTTTTAGGAAATATGTTTTTTAATTAAAAAAAATATAAAATGTTTTCTAAAAAAAACGTCGTCACTTTTTGAATTTTCTTTTCTAAAAAAAACGTCACCACTTTCAGAATGATGAAGCAACGAAAATATACTGAAGTCCCGTCCCGGTTTCGGCCCGGCTTGAAAAATTTAAGTCCCAGCCCGGGTCCCCGCTAAAAAAAGTGTCCCGGTCGTTTTCTGAATATATATTATATATATATATATTAATTACTCTAACTAGATTTTCCATAATAAAAGCTGTAATATAACTTTCATGATATGATGTAAAATTGTCTGAAGTTAGGATTTCGTTCAATTTATTAATGTTGATCTAATTCTATTGGCGAACTCAGGTTCATATGTATAATATCATTCTAAAAAAAACAATATCCGTTGACCAATCCATTAACTTAAGATTCACAAATAGCATGAGACATTCCATCCCCCTAACTTACATATTAGGAATTTTATTGTTTATAAAATATAAATCATCTATTAGACTTATTAATTCATTTTAATTATGTACTCTGTATCATTTCATTAAATTCATTGTATAGTGAAGGTCGTACCCTTTCTGAGAGGCTTTTAATATACCCGGGAAAAAATGTATATCGTAAGACAGGGATATAATATATAATATAGATAAATCAAGCAAAAATGATCAAATGTTGAAAGTATTATTCTTTATTTCAACTTGGTTGAATAGAGGCATTTAGTGTCATTGGATATAAAAGCCTCCAGCTTTCACTTTCAATGCTTAAAGAATTCAGAGAGAGTCCTTATCATGCCTCTGAAGATGCAGATCCCATCACAAA
>CP045902.1:7305774-7324387 GCA_013387185.1 Caligus rogercresseyi
GACTCATTCTCGAGCAAAAGGTGGAGGAAGTACATCCCAAAAAGAATTAGACGTTCTACTGAAAATATGGTACTCCATTGGAAAAAAGTATCCACAAATCATATTCCATGCCTCCATTTGAAATTACCAAGAAGTTACTTGTGGATCCCAAATGCCTGAATATTTTACGGATGGTCGAAGATGAGCAATGGAGTTGGTTTTGGGTGCATTACCTTTGGAGATCAGTCCATTCAAGAAGGATGCGGAAATCTTAACTGGTACAACACAGTATTTCAAGCAGAGTTGGAAGGAATTCTACAGGCAGTACGAGCTTGAATGTGATGGAAAAATACCACGACTCCCCAGTGACATTCCATGTGGACAGTAGGCTGCCATTGAATCTTTATCAAAGAGAAGAGGCTTATTTACAAAACAGCAAATGCAATATTGAATTAAATGAGCGGTCGAAGGGACTATATAGGTATATGAAATGGATTAAGGGCCATGACACGACAACACTGGCAATGAATTTGTGGATGCCTTAGCTAAGATGGGATGGTAGTATGATATCTCCATCTAGCGTCGAAGTCCCTCAAATAACATTAATAAGAGAATTGAAAACAAGACTCGATCGTTATGGCTGAAAGAATGGCATGGTGAACAAAGTTGCGCCAAACAAAATTCTTCTTGCCTGATCTGAAACAAAGAGGGAAGTTACACATTAACACAAGATTTCAATTCATAATATTGTAAGTTTTGTGTCTGGCCATATTGTATGAAAAAACATCTGAAGGAAATGGGATTGGCGGATGAGGACTCTTGTAGGCTTTTTGGAGAGGAACGAGAGTCTCCCATTCACTTTGTCAACAGCTGTGATGCCCTTGCTGGTGTAAGGAGGAACCTTACCGAGGATCGTGGGGACTATCGTTGGAGTAAGGGTGATGTTTCCCACTTCATCAGGGCTCTCATCAACACGTGCCAGTTCGTGGATGTCTCTTCGATGAACAAATTCTTCAAGATTTTTTTAAACAATAGTTGTAATTTTATTGATACGAGTATATGTGCTTTTAAACGTTTTTAGTATGTATTTTAGTATGCTATATTAGATTATTTATTGTTGTTTGTTCACCGTTTGTATGTAAATGAAATATACCAACCTTTAGGGTATATGCCTAAGGTTGCTGCTTAAATTGCAGTTTCCGTTACCCCATGAGAAGCATATACTGGGGGGGGGAAAATTGAAAAAAAAAAGTTAAGGAAATGATTTGCTATTGCCTTTCATTATCCAAATCCAAATGCAGTACATGATTTATATAAGATTAATATGTATGAATTTCAGTTATCTATATAAAAGACAGGAGCAAATTAGGTATATTAATTGTCTTTTGTTATAAATTGTCCGATATTATATGCATATGAAGAAGTCGCATGGAGATATATCTATATATAAACTTCTTATCTCTTTCTTATCTATAGTGACTGAATACGATCGGTAAGGTAGATTTATAATAAAATGTAAGGAAAACAGTTTATCGTACGGTAGAAGGGATTACCGAAGCGGTGGGTATATTTTCTACCAAATTTTAGTATATATATTATAGGTTGAGGGACTTATTCCCAGCATTTCAAATACCCGGGGAAAGTAATATAGCCCTTCCTTCTTTTTCAGGCATGCATAGATGATTCGGGTTGTGTGGACTTGGGGCACAAGTACGCTTGTTTCATGTATAAATGTATCCTGGAAGGACCCAGACTCTGAGGAGCATCCAGTCTGTACTTCGGATTGGGACTGCTGGTTCAACATGGGGAAGTGCTTCCGTCATCATAGGTAAGGATTTGTTTATTTATTGGAAATCAATGAAGGGGCAAGAAGGGGATGAGTGGCACGCTGAGATTTGATTCAGGGCTTTTCGTAAGTTGAAAAAAGGGTCGTGAAAACAGGAATATGAAAAAGGGGACTCATAATGATAACAAAGTAAAAAAAATCGAAAAGGGAAAGAATCATTTGTTAACTATTCGATCCACAAATACATAAACATCAAAATATGGCACCAATCCATGGTTTCAGCCATTACATTTTTAAAGCTTGCGATAATGCTAAATTGATTTTTTAAACAGTTATAAGTAATATAAAGTTAATTGATGAGGAAACCCATTCATGAAAAAAATTGTGGGGGAGGAGGAAAACATATTTAAAAAAGGTGTCGTTCCTTGTTTTTAAAGGACTATGGATCTGGATGAGTGATAAAGTTATTTTTTAAGAATACATAGGGATATCAGCATATTTATATAAGTTATATATATTCTCATTCTATCGCACACGAGAGCCAGTGCTATTAACTACTTTAACATGACTAAAGTAAGACTTACAAATAAAGTAGAACTGCATATCACTCAAATATTAATCTACTCAAAGCTCGCTGAAGGATAGAAAGGTATATCTTATAAAATTGCCCAATGTTTTTAAAATTAAAGACAACAGGCCTTTTCGTTTGGTTTTTCATGAGTAATTATAACTAAGCAACATTTAGCAAAGATATTACGATGTAAATGGAAATTTGTGCATAAAATTTAAATAAGATATGAATGGGATAGTTTGAAAGTAGTAATAAGTATTGTCTTATAAGATTGTAAATGAATATACTAAATATACATCGTGAAATACGTTCTTAAAAACTTGTATCTAAATATATTTTAAAATTTTCAAAGCACATGAAAATGAATAAATAATTTTTTAACTAGATTATTATAACAAATCATTTTTGAGTCGTGAGTTTTTTAACAGTTCAATTTTACAGAATGTTCATAAATACATAAAAGCCAAAGCTAATACGTTAAATGAATAACAAATAAACATTATAGTATTATTTCTGTATTTAAAATATCTTAGTAATGTTTTCGCATTAATAAGTCCTATAATATATATATTAATATATATACTTACAATATATATATATATTATATAGACATTATATATATATATATATATATATATATATATAGCAATTACATTGTGAAAAGCGTATATATATATATACCAAAAATGTAATTAATCTTTCAGGACAATGGTTATATTAAGAAATGACATTATCGATTTGAATATTGATTTTTTTACTTACTTTTTCCATTTGCACGATTTGAAAGTGATAAATTCTCCTAAAAATCAATATTTTGCTTACTATAATAGCTAGTATTCTCAGTAAACTTATTATCACAGATAAAGAAAGACTCTTATTTTAACCAATCCATAACCTCATCATGAGGAAAACCCTTCATTCATCTCTAATAATCCATATCACGCGGTAAATGCAATATTTGTAGTTTGTCAAAAAACAAAAACAAATAACTTTATATTTGTTTTGGATGCTACAATGATCATTTAATATTAATATACCTCAATAGCCTATAGTTTTTCAGGTATTGATATTCATTAAAATTCAATATTAGAATCATGGACGAAACGATGGAAAGGAATATGCTGATATTTAATTTTAATCCATGCCAATTGGCAACTCCACAAATAATGGATTTCATTAAAAAGGAAGTCTTCCTTGCAACTACTACATATAATAGTATAAAGCTTGAGCCTTTCTAGGTCAGTTCAATAAAATGATAAAAGAAAGCTTTTATTAACTTTTCTATTTTGAAGAAATTTAAATTGCTCGACAAAATTAAAATATGATTCATTAATACTTAAATCAATCCTTATTCTTTTAATATTGGTTAACCAATCAATAATTTGCAGTTTAAGTAGGTTTCTTAGCGTTCATCCTATTAAGCCTAAAGCGTTAAAGTAAAGTAGCGCATGCATAACATAAAGTTCTTCCTTTTTCCCTATAGCAATTGAACAAAATTTTAGTTCTTCTTTAGTCCGTAAGGGGCGCTTTGATGCTAGAGCTCTTTGAAAATATAACAAAGTCCTTTATTATTTATATTTGGAATCTCGCACAATGTTGTAGTGATTTGATATATTTCAAATCATCAAACTTAATCCCTTGAAACGGTCTTAAATAAGATTATGACGTATTTTCATGGAATAGCGACATCTAACGTTAAAGAAAACAACCAAAATTTGGCCAATTTTTTTGTTTACTTTTTCCTTGCATACGCTACTTTACTTTAACACTTTAATTCCGCCCATATTGAGGCTCAAACCTAATCGAAAAATATAATATTTGACTGGATTTTTCATACTAAAATCCTTATGGACAATGGTATGAATATAATTAGAATAATGATGAATAAAATAATTTAAATTTATGCACAACCAAATGGATTTTGCTTCCATAATATTAGCATACATCAGACACCATATGGAATGAATAACGTTTTAACCTTTTTCATATTTCATTGCGAGATGATCAACTTTTTTGTATTTCTCTAAGATTGTTTTTCCAAATCAAACCTATGGATAGAGATAATTGATTTACAATTTGTTGATTCCAAACGTTATCCAGTTAAGTCAGCAGAACACGCCACAAAGTATTGAAATGATAAAGATGATGCTATAGACTTCATGTCTCAACTTCTTGTTCAATGATACCAATAGATTCCAAAAGACTACCAATGGTATAAAAATATGTGTAAAATAATATTTATAAATCTATCAATTTTCAACATTTCCTAGTTAAAACAAAGATATTAATTAATTTTGAGGGTTTAGTATATAGATATATAGATATATATTATATATATATATATATATTTGAACGTCCCGGGCCGGAGCAGGACTTTAATATTCGTTCAGTCGTCATTCTGTAAGTGATGACGTTTTTTTAGGAAATATGTTTTAAATTAAAAAAAAATATAAAATGTTTTCAAAAAAAAACGTCGTCACTTTTTTGGGAATTTCTTTTCTAAAAAAAACGTCACCACTTTCAGAATGATGAAGCAACGAAAATATACTGAAGTCCCGTCCGGTTTCGGCCCGGCTTGAAAAATTAAGTCCCAGCCCGGGTCCGCGAAAAAAAAGTGTCCCGGTCGTTTCCTGAATATTATATATATATATATATATATTAATTACTCTAACTAGATTTTCCATAATAAAAAGGCTGTAAATATACTTTCCGGATATGATGTAAAATTGGCTGAAGTTAGGATTCGTTCAAATTATTAATGTTGATCTAATTCTATTGGTGAACTCAGGTTCATATGTATAATAGCATTCTAAAAAAAACAATATCCGTTGACCATCCATTAACTTAAGATTCACAAATAGCATGAGACATTCCATCCCCCTAACTTACATATTAGAAATTTTATTGTTTATACGATATAAATCATCTATTAGACTTATTAATTCATTTTAATTATGTATTCTGTATCATTTCATTAAATTCATTGTATAAGTGAAGGTCGTACCCTTTCTGAGAGGCTTTTAATATACCCGCAGAAAAATGTATATCGTAAGACAGGGATCTAAATATATAATATAGATAAATCAAGCAAAAATGATCAAATGTTGAAAGTATTATTCTTTATTTCAACTTGGTTGAATAGAGGCATTTAGTGTCATTGGATATAAAAGCCTCCAGCTTCACTTTCAATGCTTAAAGAATTCAGAGAGAGTCCTTATCATGACTCTGAAGATGCAGATCCCATCACAAAATTTAAAATTAGAACTGAGATTTAATGTGCATACTAAGAACAACAATGTGGTTCCGGGTAGGTTAATAAATAAAGAATAATGATTTGCTAAATAAGAAATTAGTGTAGAGGGAAGTTTACAGAACTGTTTCTCTTATCTGAACCTGTATCTAACCACAAAACTTAAAAAAATATAACTCAACTGCAATGTACTCATAAAGACCTCACGGTTTCGAATCGAAATGTAAATTATGATAAAAGGCTCCAGAATAAGGAATAGATGAAGGTTAGAAAAATTATTTATCGATTTTTAAATAAAGCCCGGACTACAAAAACTTTCCTTGGAATTAAAGTATATCTGAGCTAACGATATACCACTTGATATTGGTATATCCTTTGTACCGGATGTAGCTTTTCTAACGATACCAATATTTTCTCCTTTGATAAATCTGCTGAATACCGCTATCGATTGCATAATCGGAGGCGGTGGATTGAAAAGTGACTTTTCGTTATATTTATATTTTTTTTTAAATCCTTCGATCTACCAATATAATTCGGACACAGATTGCTAAACCCTACCGAAATGCTAGATCCCCCCTTCCTCCACACTGAAGACCAACTCAACATAAATCAAAACTATTGCAATATATGATGACATTACAAGAAATGTAACAAATTACAACACACTGTTGTTCTTCTTGTTGTGTTGTACAGTTATGCTACGAAAATGTCTGAATAAAATGAAATAAGAGATATTGAAAGAGGAGACTCAACTTATTTGTTTAGAAAAGCAAGGAGACCCTGAAGTTAGAGGTTAAATCCCTCCATTTTTATACAATACAAATATACAGCAGAACAAGGTTCATATAAACAATATTTTGACAGTCCTTTTTCCGAATCCTTATTCTATATATATATATATATATATAGATATAATGTCTAGACAAAGACATTTCTTAAGGGAGGGAGTATATTTGGAAACAAATTGGCCCTTTAATTAACTATACATTATAGTCATATATATATGTATATACATTTATTAGGAACATTAACTTCTTTATGTTTAACATGATATTAAAACGATCGTTGTATATAAAAAACAATTATATTGCCCATTGTTTACTTAGGAGACAGATATACTTGAATAGGATTTAACGTTTAAGGTCCCAACTGCACATCACAAGAATAGTTGCACGGTTAACTTTAAGTGTCCCATTATTTCTTTAGCTACACCATTTGTATGCATGCTTATTGCAATATAATTTTGGATAATACTTAGACAGATGAAGTGATAAAGTAATTGCTAACTCAAAAGATCCTTTTTGATACATTGTTAGTTTAAGATTATATATAATTTTCAGGAAACGACCTGGGTACCCGGCCCGGATCCCGGCTTTTGGTTGAGTGTCCCGGCCGGCAAAAAAACGTCATCACTTTGTGATTGACGAAGGAACGAAGATATATTAAAGTCCCGGCCCGGCATGAAGAATTAAAGTCCCGACCCACCCAGGTCCCGGCGAAAAAAAGTGTCCCGGTCGTTTCTTGATAATTTTGAATAAGAATTAATAATATTTGAAAGGATACATGCCCCTTGTAATTAGAACATGGTCTAAAGTAATAAAAAACTTGATCCATCATGGAGTATCTGTGTCATCCCATTATTTTTATAAAATTTGCAAACTATGTTTTTTCGTTGACAAACTTCATTTCACGTAAATAGCTTCAAGATTGATACTGCAAAGCCTAAAGTGATAGGATTGCCTGATCTCAATGACTCATCAAAATACGAACATAATTAAATGCTTATTTTTATATACCTCCATTTATTCATTAGATGAGTTCTTATTCATATCGATATATTTATTTATCAATCCATCGAATGTGTTAGTTAGACAAACAGCTTTAGAATTATTAACTTTTTAATTTATTCATATTTTAACCATTTTTTTTTCAGTTTATTTCAGTTTGACTAAAAATACTGTATTTTTTATCTTTCATTTCGCAATATTTGTTTTGTTTTAGTTGTTCTGCAAAGGTTTTAGTTGGTCTTACAATATAATTCAATTTTTAACAACTCACTACTTAATGGTAAAGGATTGATGTCGATAGTATTTTCTATCATTCTAAACACGTAAATTTGAAGGATATAACCTAAATATTTATTTGAAAAATGATTTTACAATATTACGATATCTTCTATAACTCTGACTTGTTTACCGAATCTTTATATTATTGAAATATCACTATTATAATTTATGAACTTTTATCTTTATTTCCCATTTAATTATGGAAATGTTTTTCATTTTCATAGAGAATAACATATTTATGTATTTATATAGTACTTATATATACTTGTACATTGTACAAGTACTATGTATATGTACAAGGTATATGTACTAGAGGTCGACGATTTTCGGTGCCGATAATAAATTCTTTAAAAACTGTATCGAATAATATATCTTATTATATCAAAAAATATACATTCATTTAATTAAAAGACGAAAATAAGCTCATTTTCTACAAGGGTCATAAAAGGCAATGAAGGCGGTGAGTGTGTAGAACTTAATGTTCAATTGTTGTCGGAACAAGTAACAGACAGTTTATACATAAAATACATAAAGTTATTTTATTTTTTACCATATATATATAAAGCTATTGGCTTTTTCTGAAAAAAAAACTATTGGTAAGTTATCGATCTTTAAATTCAACTATCATTCGACCTCTAATGTGCACACATCTAATATTTTTTTCTTCAAAGTCTGATGTAAAGCGTCATTTATCCTTCAGGCATCAGGGCACTCTTGTAGTAGGCCAACAATGATTCAATTAGGCCTTCATATTTGAAATCACATTTTTCTTCATGAATAGATGTAATTTCAGCATAATAATATCCCTATTAACATCAATGAACATTCATCCCATTTGGACAAAAAAATCAATAATAACTGTATTCTAACTCGATTTATCTATTCTCATATCAATATCAAATGCATGTCATACTTGTAAAGATATGCCAAGCCCACGACAATTTTGACCCTATTTCCTTCTTTATGAAGGATACGTATTATTTCCTTTTTTGTATTTTCCCGCCCTTCTTTCATCAGCTGTTGTTGTGCTCAATAAGAAGTTTATTATAGGATCATAGACGTTCTTCTTATCAAGGGATTTGAGTTGTTTATCCTGAAAATATATCATATATTCTTTTATTTATTTATTCAAATATGGCCTATTTTGGGCAGGAGGACTGTGACATCATGTGAGGAGAGCCCGTATGACGTAAATGTAGTTTATATATTCTATATATCCAAAAGAAGAAATGAAAATGTGTTTTCCAGTTAAAAAAGGATGCTTACTTTTGAGTTTAGCAAGAACTATCATTAGAGCACCTCAGACCATCAATATAATGACAGAAACGACGCTACTAATACACAAGAGGATTCCTTTATGCTGACAAAGAAAGTTATGACCAGGTATGATCTATATTTGGAATCAAAGAGGTTTATAGCTTAAGTTAATCAATCTTCTCAATGCATAATACTCCATAAAACTCAGTTGCCATAAACGCGTATATGTAAAATGGTTATTTATTCATCTTACATGCCCATATATTGTTTCCCTCTGTTTATTTTGTATATTAGTTAGTTAAGTATGTATTGTTGTTTTGCCATAGTTCATACAAACATTACAAATATACATTGATAAAAGCAAATACATACATATAGCAAAAGAACACGACAATACAAAGGGGTATATGTGCTACAACAGCAAAATGGATATTGAGTATTACAATATAGTTATTATTTATAATTTAGTGATTAAGCAATTAAATTTAGGTTAAAATCAATAATATGTTGCATGTTTTTGTATTTAATAAATTTAGTAATACGAAAATCTTCCTCCTCTTCTTGCATGACTTGGTATCTCTCATATGAGAGCGATGGGTATCTGTTGATTATATGTTCAGCACTTTGAGACTCTTCCATGCATATATTGCAAATGACATTTGTTTTTTTCCACTTGCTCATATGGACCAGATATGGCCCATGGCCTGTGTAGGCATGGACAAGTATTTTCATACTGGGACATGAAAGTTCGACAACCTTTTGTTTTGGAATATTCAACATACGATGAGTATGTTTCATTCCAAGATCTTCTTTGTATCTGTTGCACCAAACTTCATAGAAGAAGCCATCTATCACTTTCTTTAGGTAGCTTGGTGGTGCTCCAACACATAAACGATTTTTACTTTTCGTTCCATTCTTTACAAGGTAGTCCGCAAGCTCGTTACCTGAAATTCTGAATGGCCTCTACACCAATCAAGATGTATATTTATTTTGGATTTTATAATGTTTTATACTTCATTGCATTTCTTAACTGTGGCACTTTTTGTAAAGGGATTTAGAATAGCAGCAATTTCCGATTGCGAATCCGACCGAATAATTACACTCTTTGATGCCTTGTCTTGTTTAAGCTTTTACAGATTGTGCGATGGCGATTACCTCAGCTTGGAAGACTGATGCTTCCCTATTAAGAGATGTATAATATTGATAAAAGGATATCTAGTGACAACCCATCCCGCTCCGGTGTTGTCTTTTTCATCTTTGGATCCATCAGTGTATACATATAAGAGATAATTATCAACCCAGATACCATTAATGCAGTCGCTTGTTTCATGGAATTGAAGTTGATGAAGTATTTTATTATTAACGAAACGATGCCCACGACGCCTTGAACAATTGCCCACACCAGGCCCGGCAGCAGGCCAGCTTTTAGGGGGGCTCTACAGTTGTTATGGGGGGCACAGTTGGCACATTCATAAAAAATCGGGCCCACGTCACTCGGCGGGCGGGCCTGGCCCCCTTAGGCCTGCCCATACCGCCAGGCCTGGCCCACACCATCCCAGGTATCCCGGATAAAAAACTTTGTTTACCACATCGACTCTGTTGCATGTGCCTGTATGTAAAGAGTGATTTTGTCTATATCTGAACATGAGACACATAACACGAAAATGGATATTAATCATATTCAATTAATCCATGACAGCCTCATAGATGCCAAGATTTAGTTAATATCTTTTAATTAATCGTGGATCTGAGCAACAAAAATGAGATGGAGTGATCTTTACATTACCAATGCGCATTCAAGAATATTTTCATGGTAGCAAGGAGAAAAAATTAAATGTATTGTATTTTCTAGGCCAGAAACCAAACAATCATTTGTTCTTAACCAAATGAATGTTTTTTTGTAGTTCACACAAACTTCCAAATATGCAAAACTTTTTAGGTTGATTACGCATTTTTCTTTATTTTACTACGTCTTAGTGTGATGATCAGTTTATCGGCAGATATTACAATACAAAAAGAGCCCTAATTATTTCCTTAAGCGTGGGGAGTGGTTTAAAAAAATAATAGGTAAGGTTGACCATGTCCCCACTAAATTTCAAGGTTTCTTCTCCTGATCCCTGGATTCCTTTAGCATTTGTGGTCGTAAAGATGTTTCTATGTCCATTACCATATTTCAATCGACGACGCCTGTTTTTTTCTCTTTCTCAAGTCAATAAAACGGTTGATGGTCACACTTCACATCGACACAGTAACGAGTGAAGGTTATGTCTTATTTCACATTGTCAATTGCTTTCTTTAATTATTCATATTCACTTTGTTCAACCAATCAGACTCAAGAAAAAGGTTAAGGTGTGTTATTCTTAACCACACAGCCAATACCCAAAGGGGAGGCTTTTCTATAATATATGTAGTTTTTATGGGCTTTTAATAGAGTGAATGATTCATATAAAGAGGTGTTTTTTAAAAGCTCGAAAAATGGAAAATAAGAAGAGTAAAGAATGAAGGACATATAAGATATGACAACTAATATGATAGGACATCAATAAATTGCTTTTGAATGAGATCTTGTTTAAAAATATATTTTTTTCTTTCATTCTTCCCGCCCTTTTTAAATTGCTGCTTCTTAAGCGTCTCCTTTTTTTATTATTTCAGAGTACGACAGATCTCCAAGGGCATCTGCTTCCGAGAGATCCACACATGCTTCAAACACGAAGACTGTCCAGAGGGCCACCGCTGCTGCGGCAAGCACTGCTGTCCCCTCCCCTACTTCGAGGCATGGAAAGAGTTTTCCTGCTACTCAGACGTGGGCTGCCAGAGCCTCAAGCTCGGCCCACGATGCTGTCCGGATACAAAGCGCTGCTGCGGGGGAGAAAATGAGGCAGAGTTCTTCAGCACACTCTCACCAACCATCCTGGACAGCGCAGACTATCCCCTCTCCATCTCTACTACGGAGGGAGACTACGGCCCAGAGACTGAAGAAGCTGAGGAGAGTCTCCCGCCAATTCTCCCTGAAGAACATCAGCTCACATCCGCCAGTGCTGCTGCCAGCAGCAGCAGCAGCCATGAGAAAGAACTTCTCTCTGCCATTTGTGATGAGCCCTCTTCATCACCCCATGAATCTCCCTCCTGCCTACATATCCTTATCTCCATTTCTCAATTAGCCTTCATCAATCGTCTGTTGAATTAGTTGCAGGGTTTTTATCTATTTATGTATGTGGAGGGCTCCAATCCATTGTCTTCTTCATTCACAGTGTCAAGTGATTTGCTTATTCTACAACCCTGGTGGATAGAGCCCCACACCTCTTCAATCCTAAAAAATGAAGTTGACTCGCTTTCAAAACAATATATATATATTACTGATATGAACTATTATTGTTAGTGTATTATAACCCTTAGTCTATTATTGAATAAAGTCATAAATATATAATCTATATTATTTAAGTATGTTAAAGATATATCTATGATTGGTGAATAAAATGGGCCAATTGTGTTGATTGACTCTTTGAACATTGTGATTCGCTATTGTGGTGCAGCTGAAGCGTTATTTACGATGTATTATGTTTTTTAGGTATAAATACATATGTGTACCAGACTTGTTGATTTATCGTTCATTTGTGGTCGTTTGCGAACGATGAACGACAAAGTTTTTGACGAACGACAAGGGAAATTCTTTTCGTTCGTTTTTGGCGCCAAAAAAACAAACAAAGGTTTTTCATTTTCATAGGAAAAATTTCCTTTCTAAAAAAACGTCACCACTTTTTTTCAGAATGACGAGAAAAAATTCCTTTCTAAAAAAGCGTCGTCAATTTTTTTCAGAATGACGAACGATGAACTATTCAATTTAAAATAACGATGAACGACGAACGACTTTTGGTGAACGACAAACGAACGACGAACGACAATTTTTCGCGAACGTCAACAAGTCTGATATGTACGATTGCTGAAATATTGTGGGTAATTGATTTAGTTTTATTCATAGATTATTGTGATTGAATAAAGCGTTATCTCTGTAGATTTATTTTTATATATTTCGATCATTCTTTGGGCTCATGTCTTTGGGTTGTCTATTGTTTTTGGGAACTTGTGTCATCAAAATTGTATTTTAGCCTGTAATCGAACTAGAAGATGAAAAATAAATGAAGTTATTATTTTAAATACCCTTCTTCTTCCTCTCAGAAGAGTCTTTATATGACTTCCTGTTTTAGGACACAATGCAAACTGACAAAAGTTTAGCCAATCGGATAGCAAAGAAAATAAGAAGAGCATGATATTATTCCGATATTTTGTATTGATATAGCTGCCAAATATCGCTGCTTACAGCATGATTTGTAGGTCATTGGATAGCAGTAGATTGAAAATGATTCTTGATTTCTAAAAAAGGAATTGCAAGCCCAAAGGTTGAAATAACTTAGAAAGTTTGTTTTTTAATCTTCAGATATCGCCTAGAGTCGGCATACTTTCGACAAATCTACGGATACCGAATGGGTATAACCTGCTAGCATCTTGTTCTTCAGAATCCCAACTCTGTGTCCACTCTTTCCATATTTATTCTTATCTTATTAATTGTCCCCGCTAGAGGACTCTCCATTCAATTGAAATTACCCTGATTTTCCTTCTCAAGTTACGAAAAGGAATGTTTAAAATCCTATTATTGCCTTCCAATTCATGCACAAAAAAGAAGGCTTATAGCCTTCTTAGCACTGCATGCAAACTATCCATATCAAGCCTTATAAAGGACGTCGGCCTTTTTTCAAGCCTTGAAGGGACTCCTCCTCCCCCCCCCCCCCTTCTGTACGGCTTTGACATAGATTTTAAATATACAATGACCTGTCAATTAAAATTGATACAAGGATTATACATTAATAGTTTTCTCCAGAGTAAAGGGTAAAAGCCTTTTAAGTCCTCCAGATTGTTTAGAAATATAATAACATGGTTTTATATACAATATTTGGACCAAGATTAAGGTATTGTTTTATCAGTACTTTATTTTGCTAGTATATTTACCATATTTAGGTAATACATCGGGCTAGTTGTTTGAAGGGTTCAGAGGGAGAGATTGGACAATTATCATAGGGATAAAAAACAAAAAATAAATCATCAAACCTTTCATTTATTGAGGGTAAAACTTCAACCAATAAATAGTCTCTTCTTTAGTTAATATACTTATAACTGTTCACAATAGTTATACATACAAAACGAATGTACAAATGTGAGTAACACGACCACACAACGGGTATCTGTGCTACTGCAGATAACCAGTCGTAGTAGCATACAATACCTCTTTAGTGGAATAGCACAGGGTGAGTATCTATTTATCGTCAGGGAGGATAATACCAAATATTTTTTTTCCCCTGAGCAAGGTTAATTTCTTTGCTTAATTAATCTTAAAAGTTGACTTCAGACGAATCGATTCCGAATTCCTGATGATATTGAATTCAAAAGTAGGTGTCATTTTTTTTCTCAGTACGATTTGAAACGGTCAAAAGTCAACCTTTAGAATATGATATAACATATATATTATGAATTGCAAACAAGATCCGATGAAGAAAACGATATATAGATTACGTTGTGTCCGAATTTAAAGGACTATCCGTTCAACAGCTGCATGTGGTTCATCATCAAGAAATATACCCCATTCAATGACCTTTATATATGCCAAAAAGAAAGGTGAAATCATGGTATATTTTATAGAAAATCTGGCAAAGAAAAACCTTAAAAATATTATATTATCAAAACTATGAATGAAACTTAAAATCATGGAACTAGAAATATATAGAGGGCTTATCAACTACCAAAAGTGTAGGGGGAAGTCAAAAATGATGTTTTTCGTTGCCGAGAGGATCAAAGCATAGTTTTAATTTTAAGTAACTCAGGGATGCTCAATCAGTTGATCTTGACCTACTGATCCATGTCAACTTCGGTTCCTGTGATATAGTGAAATGGGTATATCGGGGGACGGATGTTTTTTTTTTTTTTTTAAGAAGGTAATCCCCATTTCAAAAAGATTCCCTGTGCTATTACTTGTGTTCCTCCATTGTAAAAAGGATTTTAAACACCTGTTATAACCTTAGCTTTGTTTTTATAAAAGCTCTTCAATGTTGATATCAGGCAATTTCCTTTATATACACGCCAAATGTCAAAGCTTTAATATTTTTTACGTTCCTATAAACACTTCCTATGCATATGAATATATATATCTATATTTTTATCCCAACATACTTCTCTCCTTTATGACGTCATATTTTTTCAAATGCTAAGTCAAAATATACAATATATTTACAACACCTGCAACCTTCTTCAACTACTAATTTTCCGCCAATGACTCAGGTTACAAGCTTCCATAAATACACATTAATTAATATCCCCTTGATTAGGGTTCTCTTTGTAGGCAATAGCTTCATTAGTTCATTTCTTTAGGGACTGAGGCACAGGATCTCACTTCAATTGGGCCCCGTCATTAGTTAATTTAAGAGTGAAATTCAGAGCCACCAGGGCACAATGAAGAGTTCATCATAATTCATGCGTTGCGTCACGGGGAATATCCTCTTTCAGAGGAAGTTTATTCATCGGATGAAGGAACAAAAAGAAACACGAGGAAAAATAATAACAATAATAAGTCATATTCATGCAGTAAACAGCAGCAAACAAATATAAGTATAAAAATCCTCTTATTTTTGCCTGAAGGAATCATAAGGGGTCAGCGCAGATGTCTGCTTTACTTCCGATATTGTCATAAAAGAATTATTTAGGGCACATAGATATAAATACATAGAAGTCTTATAGGAAGGAAGATAATAAAAGCTTTGACAGTTGGCGTATTTAAAAAAAGGAGGGAACACAAAGGAGCAGTACCATAGCGATATATGTAAATACATAGAGAGCTTATTGGATTCTTCAGAGGAATACGTCATATTGCCCAATATAAACAAATTTTTCTTTCTCTATGATCAGCTTACGATGACGGTGTACAAATTACTTTGTTTACACTGGGCAATGGCGACAGCTGAACGACGATATTTATCTGCTATTGAAGGGAAAGAGCTCTCTATATCTTTATATCTCTATGAATGGACCTTCAATGTACATACTCCTTACAAAATAATAATGGTCTATTGATTGCCTGAATGAACCATAAAGACATAGAGAGCATATTGGATTATTCAGAGAAATACGTAATATTGCCCAATATAAACAATTTTTTATATCTCTAAATAACTTGCAATGATATAGTACAAATTACTTTGTTATATTGGCAGCACAGGCGACAGTCTGAACGACGATGTTTCTGCTATTGAAAGGAATAAGCTCTCTATAATCTTTATAGCTCTATGAGCAGTACCAAAAAATTAATCAAAAGTAACGGTTATATTTCCTTTAAAATGGGTTGTATTTTTCTCTATAAAGCCACCAAAATATTATCAACTATTTGAAATATGTATTGGTGTTCAAAATGAAAGAAGATATATCATTTTTTGATATTCATTGCATTGAAGACACGTCACCATAACTCAACAACCTTCCTTTTGATGTAAATGGTAGTCAAAATCATATGTATATTGGCGCTGCAATCATTTCATATCGCTGTCGTTACAGAAAGAATCTATAAGACCTCATTATAAGAAAAATATATTAGGAAAATACGGCCTAGGCGAAACGACCCAAGGTAGCAAAGAAAAATGATGACGCATGAAAAAAAAGGCCCAAATAAATATTTGACCTCTAGAATAACAACAGTAATGAAATCATTTAGCTGTAATTGTAAAAGAACAATATTTTTTGCCATTATTTACTCCATTTATTTATAAAAATAGTTTATATCAATAATTAGTTGCATTCCAACCAAATACTTACCTACCCAGCATTTGGCACTTTTCACCATGAGTCATCATTTTCCTTTTCTATCTTGAGCCATTTCTACTCGACGCCATGTGAGATAAGTCATGTTCTGGACACTCTTGGAATGAAAAATACCGTCAAATATGATTGGATATCAAAAGCATATGTATATTGGCGCTGCAATAAATCATATCAGCTATTGTTTAGGATATAATAAGGCTATATATATTTTGTATCATAAATATATATATATATATACATATTATATAGACTTATTATATTAATTCTATATTAAGACTGGTGACAGTCGCGAAAAGTGTCGTTCATCGTTCGCGAACGACAACGACACAAATTAACGATAAATCAACAAGTCTGATCTATATAACTATAATAATATATATAATATATTACAATAGATCCACGAGGAAATACACAAAGTCTTCTTAAGGATGATACACTTAAAAGCCACAAGGAATAAGAACGTAGTTTTTCATAATATCAAATTTTGTTTATTATTTATTATTCACAATCCTTTTCTTTCACCAATTTTTAGGGAAATGTTTACAATGATGAAATTTTATAGCGGAATATGATTTTAAAGAAAATATATTTAAAAAAAGAGAAATTGGTCCAAGAGACTGTTTTTTACAACTTCTCCACCAACAGCAGTAACCAAACAATAAGGGAATGTCTCGTTGACAAGTCGAGAAAAAAGCAATATCTGGGCCAGATTGATAGAAGGAGACAGAATTTGGAAATAAAGGCAACTGTTGCAGATATTTAAAAAAGACTTAATTCAGACTCTCTTGGATAAACCTTTCTATTGTTTTTTAAATACAGAATAGTTACCGGCACGTTAAAATGGGAAGCATTTACGGGAAAACATGGATTTAGAGTCTGGTTTTTTTTTGCAAAAGTCTTTAGAGACGTCAAACATTTTTACTTGAGTGTAGCATAATTGTTGAATGTTATACAGACTAAAAGAATTTTACTTGAACGATACAATGTTTGCTTGAAGACGAAAAATTTCGTGTATCGTGCCTATGTAGGCCCACTCAGGAAGAAATACACCGGATCACCCTAGATTGCAGTTATGCGCTATAAATTTGAAGCTCCAAAACAGTATTCCCTCCGACATCGAACCCTTCTAATAAGGTAATATGTAAACTAAATAATTGTGTAATTTCACTCCAAGATGGATGTAAATTAAGATAGGACCGTTGTGTACAAAAAAAATCATTAAGATTCCGTCCAAGGTTATGAATAAGCTGGTCAAGATCCTTTTACTTCCCCCCCCCGGTTCCTCAACCTCAAATGTAAACCACGTTAAGGCACTACATTGTACTTCTTTATCAATTCCATACTCTTGATTATAAAATCCCTTTTGGGTACACAAACATTTCCCCTTTAGGGCTTCAACATAGTCGACTATGAGGTGTCTTATGAATCAAACTTTGCCTTAGTGTGACCTACTTTAATATTGTCTTAATAATAATTTCATTCCTATGTAACATGATACAAAAATGAATTCAAGGGTTCAATAAAATATAAAGTATGCTATACGAAACCTTGCACGTTGTCAACGAGGGTACAAAACAATATATTTTTAAAGAGGTTGCTTTTTTGCAATAATTCTAGCGTTATTAATATCTCTACAATGGTAGATTCAATTATCCCATTTTGTGGCTCACAAAAGAAATGTACTCCCTTTAAATGTTAAAATTATGCCATACAAATCACCATATGATAGTACTTTTTGAAAAAAAGGGTGACCCTCATAAATCCACAGAGATGTGTACGAACTAATTGGGGGACATTTAAAATGTATGCAGGTGAGAAAAACCAATAAGGATAAAAGATCTTAGAAT
>CP045902.1:7324487-7326987 GCA_013387185.1 Caligus rogercresseyi
TCCATGAGTCATTCATTTTCCTGTTCTACCTTGGTCCATTCCTTCCTGGTCCATTTCTTCCTTGTGCATATGTTTCCGGTCCATTTCTTCTGGACACCTAAAAATAGTGTCTACTGAAGTTATTTAGATATGAAAATTCATACTCTTCGGTGGCAAGAAACCCATTGAGACCTTTAAGAAATTCCTCCAGGAGATTTTCATTCCGAAGCTTCTGGTGTAATAACATCTATACCTCCCTTTTGTGGTTGATGTCATTTTCTCACTCAGGACCATGAATATGAGCTACGCGATTTACGAAGCTTAGAGTAGTTTCTACTAATAATCAACTTTAATCCAAGAGAATGGAAGTCATTTGTAGTTTATGAATAAGAGCACCATTTTATTATCACCACTTTTAAAAAAACATTTTCTATTTTCTACAAATATTGCATTCAACATTAATCTAGGATCATTGAAGTTGAACCTACCGGCATATTATTAAAGCTAATATGATGTTTGCTAAAGGAAAGATTCTATTAAGTTGCTGTAGGATTTTTTTTTGTTTGGGCAGACCTATAATAATCTTGATAAAAAATTAAAAGGCTTTATTGGTCACAAAGTTTTTTTATTCAAAAACTATTTTAATAATCATTTCTGCTGAAAATTAAAGCTTAAAATTAATTTCACAAATAGACTGTTGCACTAAAGAATAATCCGATTTAAATATACATTAGTTGAAGAAATATGACACAAAACCTTATAAAAAATAAAATCACATTAATAAAATAAGACTAAATTAGATTAAAATGATTTTTAAATAATAATTAATTAATGCATAAACTAAAGACATGTCGCGAAATGTATCGTTTAGTCACATTATTAAAATTAAAGAAATTAAAGATATAAAATTGAATTTACAAATGAAAACATAAGGTATTTTTTCTTATTTGTTTTCTTGATCCGAAGGATACGACGCAAAAATTCCGATTAATCATTTGTGCCCGTAGGATAATACCAGATGATATTCTGGTTTACCTCTACATTTTGCAAAAAGATCGAATTCCCAAAATACGCTGAGAAAATAGGTCTAAAGTCTTCTACTTTCATCGACTACCAATTGAGAGCTTTTACAGCTTGAAATAACAAAATATATTAAAATATTATACCATTAAATGTCATTTTCTTTGATGGGTCATGTACATTTTTTTTAATGTTAGTTTACAAACAATGGCTTAGATTTACAACAACATTTTTATAACTATTTCCATAACATCCCAAAATTGCACCTCCCCCCCCCCCCCCTTTCCGACAAATAAGGTTTCAATTAAACGAATTTAGATTCCTCAAAAATTGTCTGTGCTCCCTCCCAATTACAAAAAAATAATGTTTCGAGTGGGCACATCTTTTTTGCTCAAAATAAATTGGACACAACCTTCCTTAACACACATGTCGTTTTGGAAATTTATTGTTAATGCCATCGCAAGTGTATATATTTGATCGCCATGGTTTTAAAAAATATATTTCTAGTTTAGTTTTGATTCTTTATTACTTATTATTGGCGGAGAAAAATATCATGATCACTGAGGCAACTATAAAAACCTTATCGCAGAAACTATTACTGTATAAAAGAATCTTCATATTATGAAAAATGTGATGTTAAGACATACCTGCAATAAAATAAGAGAAACTATTTTCTAAGGTCGTTTCCTGATAGTTGCATACCTAAATACTTTATTTTTACTTGTAATAAGAATGAATGAAGAAAAAGGTCATTCAATTGTGTGTAAATTTGGTCACTTGGTATATTAAAAAAAGTGCTTTACTATCTATAGAGAGTTCTTGGGAGAGTAGTTTATAAGTTCTTCTCATAATATTTCATCCCCTTGTTTATATCCCAGAAAAAAATACTTAATCAAAACTACATTGAAATATTTGGAAAAATTAAACGCTGAACGCAAAACTCTTTTTTTTTGCGTTCAGCGTTCAAAAAAAAGCTGCGTTCCGTTCACAAGCCTGATAAATATATATTAGGGGGTATTATAGAAAAACTAATATTAAGATATCAAAATGTCACCCCCCGCGAAAGTTGCGTCATAAGAAACTAAATGATCGTAGAAAAATGGATTTTAGTTTGACCCCCCCCCCCCCAAATTGCGTTCAAAGGTTTCGTTATGAATCAAAACTTTTTTGTTATTGCTTATTTTGAAAAAAATAGTTTAAAATTTTTAGATGTGATCAATTAATGAGTTTGTTATTTCTTACAAATTTCGTCAAATAATATTTAGTGCTAATAAATGAACATATATGCTGACGCACCAACCATTTTTTAATAACAGCTCCTACTACTTTTCTTTTATAGTTTTAAGAAGGAAAAATATTAAAAACATGCTGATGTTTTTAAGTTATTTTTAAATACGTTTATTTTTCACATCTTAATTTTCATGCAGTAAATTTGGCACAAAAAAATTAAATGTATATTCTTTCTTTGTTTTAATGTAGGGAGTTTTTTATTGACTATAAT
>CP045902.1:7331987-7391730 GCA_013387185.1 Caligus rogercresseyi
TTATTTGTGAGATCCGATCCAAATAGTAGTCGTGTAATAAGGGATCACCTGGAAGTCAATCTTCCTCTCCATTCCATTGTAGATTTTATTGTGAGATTTATAAATATTCGGAATTATCGTTCTCAAAAGAGAAATAGGCTCATGGACGTTTAATAATAACCTCAATAATATACGAGTTATGAAAAATACCCCTAAGCCAAGAGCCTTTCTCTATTAATTACTAATAAATTATTTCAAAAGACGCTAAGGATAGCTCGTTAAATTGTGTTGGGAAAAACTTTTGGGACCATAAAATAACAGCAAAATGTATTGCACATAAAGCATCATCTCTTGTTTCCTTTTGTCAACTGAACCAGGGAATAAATACCAAGTTTTAATTCCTATTTGTGTTTCGATCTGTTCAGATGTAATTTTTCTAGGGTAACTTGTTGTTCCCACGAAATTCTTAAATTGATCTGATCCACTTTATTTCTACGCTATGTAGGTACATTTTTTTAAGATAAAGCAATGAAGCATCATATTTGGAAAATACAGGATAGTAAATTATGATATTTATTAAAGTATATAATTTTATAGTTATATATATAGAGAGAGAGAGTTGTGTATATGAATAGAAAGAGGGGGGTCATAAATAAAATAATAATTGGCTTAGCTAAAAACATTAGTTTTTTTGTAATAAAAAAGCATTGTACAATATATTAAAATTACTACTCCTCTTTAGTGAGCTCTAGGAGTACAAGGTCTCTGTTTCTCTCTTCTAGAAGATAGACGTGTCCTTGTCCCGAGAGGATTTGTGGGTTTTTGCAGAGCATCATTTTGCTTGAGCCTGGGGTTTGCTCCTTGAAGCTGAGGTCAAATACTTCTACGGCGTTGTAGTATGTGACCCAGAGCTTTCCCTTGGAGTATGCAAACTGTCCCGAAATGGAGTTCCACTTGATGTCGGGTCTGGACTTGTTTCCACTGGAGTTAACAAAGAGTCCCCGCTCCTGGAAGCAGAGGAGGAACTCCTTGGGGTTGATTTGGAACATGGCGATGGGATAGTTGTTTGAGAGCGTCATGGGTGACTCGTCCAGATCTAGGAACTCCTCCACGGCAAAGTCCTCTAGGTCGATGTCGTATATTTTGTCCGTAATGACGAGGACAGAGGAGGCCGTGAATTGGAGGCAGGAAGTGGGGTTGTCCGTGGAGAACTTGTGCACCAGTTGAAAGGCGCTTCCCTCATATTTGAATATGGATACGCGGCAGTCGTCCACGGCACAGAGATAAACAAGCCCCTCCGTGACGCCCAGGCCGAAGAGATGGCAACTCTTGACGGCGCTGAGGTTCACGGGGTTGAAGTCTCTGGAGTGTATGCGGTCCATGTTGAGGACGCCCAGCTTTCGGCTCTGTCCCGTGATGAGGACGATCTTGTTGATGCTGGGAACGATCTCCATTTGGTATACAGATGAGGGGGAGCGCTCCACGGGAGAGAAGGATCCTCCGTGCACAAAGAGGAATCCCGAAGACGTCCCAGGAGCCAGGAATCCTTCATGGGTGCGACGCAGTAGACGTTGTAAGAGGGATCCAAGGCGGCCAAGACCCTGTTGTCAGCGAGTTCATCATCTTCCTCTTCATCCTCGGAGTCTTCGCTGAGTAGTGCGGCTTCGTACTTCATGCGTAGGCTGATATTTTCGATTTCCTTGATCCAGAGTGCCTTGTCCGTGAAGGACTTGGCCATAAAGTAGTGCGTGTCCTTGGCGTTGCTGTATCCGATTTTGAAGACGTGGGGTTGATCGTATGCTGTGGTGTGGAGGAGCTCCGTGTAGACCACTGAGCTCTGGATGTAGACGAATCCGTTGGAGGGCATGAGGTTGATTTCTCGTGTCTCCATTCCCTCGCCCTTGAGGATGAGTCTGTCGTCGTGGATGCGTACGTGGACGGACATCCAGTATTTGCCTCCCTGCTCGGGGATCTTGAGATATCCTTCAAAGGGCTTCTTTCCAGACCCGCTGCTGCTGCTCTTAAGCACGGGTGCGAGGGTCTTTGGAAGTCCACAGTCGTCCTGGGACTTTGGGGCGCAGTGGCTGTGCACGGTGCGGTGGCAGTGCTGACAGACGGAGGCCTGGCGGCAAAAGTGGACAAAGCCGAAGCAGGTGGAGCACTTTGTGACCTTCATATTTGTTTGTGAGGTCCAGCGATGAGGTATGCTGTGGTTTGCACGCTGGTCGTTGCTGGGAAGGAGAAAGGTCGTGGGATTGGTGCGTGAGCATCGTAGCTCCCCTCGGAGAGAATTGAGCTCTTTGAGGAGCCCCACGTTTTTGCCTTCCTCTTCTTTGAGCTTTTCCTTGAGTGCCTCGTAGGGCAGTGCCATGTTTTCTTTGTCACTCGAGCACTTTGCGTGTGAGGAGAAGACGCTGCGGCACTTGGCCCGCTTGTTGAGCTTGCTCTGGAGGTAGTCGATGAGCTTTTCCAGCTGGTTAATCTTGGTAAGGAGCTCGTGCTGTACTGTGGCATGGCTCCGTACCACTTTACTCAGCTCGTCCTTCCCCTCGGCGATGTCGTCCTCTGAGCGGGCCAGGCGGATGCGGAGCTCCTCGTTCTGGGAAGTGAGGGAGTTGCTTCCCTCCAGGAGCTCGTGGTAGCGCGTGAGAAGGCTGGAGTAAGACTCCTTCAGGTCCTTGAGAGCCACTTTTTGAGTACTGTCTTCCCCGGACAAAGTGGAGAACTTGCCAAGGAGATCTTCCATTTGAAGTCGGAGGTCGTTGATGGTCCCCAGGTGGGCATCCCGGGACTTGGTGAGATCCTCAAGCCGCTCCCGAAGTTTACCCTCCTCCGCTTTATATATGCCTTCCATCTCCCCGACTTTGGACTGGGATTCCTTGAGTTGGCTCTGTGCAAAAATGAGCTTGGACTTGAGGTCGTTGATTTCTATTTTCAGTGCCGTTCCCTTGGCCTCGCTCTCCTGCGAGGAAGCCTTGCTCTGGCTCAGCTCTCCGGAGAGCTTCTCGTTCTTCTCCTCCAGTTTCTCAATCACAGTCTCAAACTCCTTTGCCTGGTTCTCCAGCTCCAGGCAGGCGGCCTTGTAGATGTTAAGCTGTGTCTGGCTCTCCCGGTACTTGATCACCTCCTTCTCTGCCTTCTCCAAACGAGAGCCAGATCGCTCAGACTCAAACTCCGCATTGGAGAGCTTGAAGCCCAGAATCTTGAGCTCAGAGCTTTTGGAGGCCAACTCATCCTTCAGCTTACTCATGGCTTCCTTGTCTTCCTGCGCTGAGCACAAACTCCTCTTAAGGCTCTCTACCTCAGAAGCTAGGGACTCTTCTCTGGCCTTCACGTCCAGGAGCTTCTCCTGAAGTTTCCGCGCCGAGTCCCGCTCGTCCCGGTAGGACTGGCGCAGGTAGGAAATGGTCTCCTTGTGCTCAGTCACCTGTTTGTTGGCTATGCGAAGGTCCACCTTCATCAGATTCATTTCCTTCTTGACCTTTTCTGCCTCATTTTCGCTCTTGAGGGCTTCCTTTCGATCACGAAGCTTCTTGCTCAGATCCTCACGCTCCTGAGAGAGTGCCTCGATCCTGGAGTTGAGTTCCAGGACTTCTCTTGAATGGGTTTCACTCAGCTCCACCTGTGTTTTCTTGAGGCGAAGGTCATGTTCCTTTTCCCTCTCCTCTCTTTGGGCCTCCTCCTTTTCTTTAGATACCTGGAGGTCCCTTTGAAGCCTCTGGAGCCGGTCCTCTTCCTTTGAAAGGGATTCTCGTTCTTTCTGGAGATCATGTCCCAGAGAGGACAGATAAGTATCTTTAAATCTAAGCTCAGAAACGAGGACATGAAGTCGAACGGATTCCTTCTTGCATCGGGCGTCTTCCTCATTCAACTCCCTCTTCTTCGCCTCATATTCTTCGCGTTGAGAGGTCAGGATTGCCTCTAGAGACTCCAGGCGTTCCTTTTCCGCCTCCAAGCCAACTTGTCTGCAGCGTTAGCATCCTCATGAACACAAGAGGAATCCCGAGTCTCCAATTCTTCTCTCTGCCGAGCAAGATCCTTCTCTAAAGTCTTGATTTTGAGCTTCATTTCCTTGTGCGTCTCCTTATTGGCCATCATCTCCGCTGTGTGTGCTTTTGACTGCTTCTCAAAAGACGCCTTGGCCTCCTCCATGGATTGGAGTTCACCTTGTATCTTTTCCAGAGCCGTTTCCTTCTCCAAGAGACACACTTTGGACTCTTCTCGAATACGATTGACCCGTCGCTCCAGATCCTCTTTTTTGTCCCTCAACTCATTGTTTAGGGCCTCCATTCTTTCATTTCCTTTTCAAGTCCCGTGGCTCGCTTTTCGGACTCCTCTGTGAGGAAAAAGGCGTCTCGGCGCTCCTCTTGGAGTCGACGGACCTCTTCCTTGAGCTTGATGTGCTCTTTTCTCTCCCTCTCTTCCTCAGCCCGTCGATTTTCCTCCATGGCCTCCAGCTCCACCTCATAGGTTCTCCTCTGCTCCTCGAGTCGGGCCTCGAGGTCTTTCATTTTCCTTCCAAGCGCCTCTGTCTTCTCGCGTGCCTCTCGGCTCTGCTCCTCCGTCTCAGATGCATGGAGCTGGGCCTCCTTGAGGTCCGCGAGTGCGCCATGGGCCTTCCCGGCTTCTTGATTGAGTCTTGCCTGGCGTCTTCCACCTGGTCTTCCAGGCGAGTCACCTCTTGTTTGAGCTCCGAGATCCGAGTCTCTTGTCCGTGTCCTTGGCGTCGGAGCTCCTCGAGCTCTTCCCGGTGGGCTTTCTCTCTGTTGGCGAGCTGAGCGGCGGCTTTGAGGGCTTGCTCCTCGTGTAGTTCAGAGCGAGCCTCCAGTCGGGCGGCGGCCTCATGGATGCGTCCAGTCTCGGCCAGGCGGTCCTTGTAGGCCGTCTTGAGGTTCTCCAGCTTGGCCTTGAGCTCCTGGCACTTATCTTTGAGCTTGTTCTTGATGTCCAGTGCGTTTTCCAGCTCCGAGGTGGATCGTTCCAGTTCTTGGAGGATTTTGGCGTTCCTCCGAGCGCTTTCGTGGGCATTGTTCTGTGCAGCCTCCACCTCAGAGCGCATGATCCCGATCCGGGCCTCCTCGCGCTCCATCCACTGCCGCTTCACGTCCGAGAGGAGCTCGATGGCCTTTTCTTCGTTGGACTGCCGCTCCTCGCGCTCCAGGGCCAGGAGGCGCTCCAGGCGGCCCACCGTGAGACGGAGCTCCTCCGTTTCCTTCTCGCAGAGCTTAGACAAAAGACCCGAAGAGGACTCCAGGGAACTCTCCTGGATGAGGGACTCCGACAACTTGGAACGGAGCTCATCGTTGGACTTCTGAAGCTCCGCAAGGACCAAAGAGGAAGAAGTCTGTCGACGAAGCATCACGACGATCACCCCCAATATCTCCGGCTCCAGAAGGAAAGAACGATCAAAGGACACAAGTCACACATATAAAAAGAAACGATAAATAAATAAAACTGATTTCAAATCTCGCGGAATTCAAAGGGAAGAATGAAGGAGAAGGGAAAAGAAGAAAGAAAAAATGAAAAAGAAAAAAAGAAGAAAAGAAGACGCCTACTCACTCTCTCTCAAATGTCTCATTCTCCTTTCCTTGTGTGGACTTGAGATGAACAAAGGGAATAGAGAAGACGAAATGGAAAGAATGACGTCAGTGGCTTAAGATATAGAATAACACTTTGGTCTTTATGAAAGGCTCTAAGAATAGAATGTCATCCTGGGACTAAGGAATGATAGTGCTATCTCAATTAGAGCCCAGCCAAGGGATATATCAAAGCGTCCTTGATACTATATAGGAATCAAATAAATGGTGGCCCATGACGTCATGTCTTGACATATTATTCCTTTCATATTTTTTATTTGAAGGGGGAAAAAGTGTATTAGCAGCTGATGATTTTTTGAATTTAAATCCATTTCTCCTTTCACAATATAAAAATTCTGAAATGAATGCTGAAAGCAAGGGATACTTCAACCCTCTAAAAAGTTGTTATAGTATTCTTGATCGATAGATATCGACTTCCACAAATTATGAAATCTGAATGCCAACAAAGTAGCGTTTCCTTATAGGAAAGATGTATGCTGAGAATGATTTATAACCCTGTTTTACAAAGATTTACAACATGATCATATACATATTCATGAAACCATCGTTAATCCAAACATCATCTTAATTAGTCTATTATTTCTATAAATAAACATAGATACGGAATGAATTGCTTGAAATAATGATCAAATGTTGATCCTCTCATGAAGCCAATATTATACGCTTAAATACACATTAATTACGCATTTTATTAATATCATAGCTAATTATTTGTCCATTAAATAATTGAACAAATCGCTTCATTTCTACAGATATGACTCACTGTACTAGTATATATAGATATATTCAGACATAGTGAACCCCACCCCCTATGTATTTGAATAGTTCCTCATTTAATAACAAAGAAGAACGGTTGATATGTATTTAGCGTATCAGGACTAGCACCCCCCAGACAATCACCCCCGGACTAGCACCCCCAGACAATCACCCCCTGGACTAGCACCCCCCGTGCCAATCACCCCCGGACATTTACCCCCCGTTAGTAATATTTATTATCTCTTAAAGTCCACTTATGAAGTTAACTATGTTTTCCAGCTATTAACAAAGGTGACGTCACTGGTAAACCACTTTCTTGATCTCCTTTTCCGCTGCTTGCGAAGACTAATGGGGACTTAGTTATCTTTAAAAAATGCCGTTTTCGGGTGTGAAGAAATGAATATAATAAATTGAGAATAAAATTTATATGTCAACTTATTTGAGTGTATGAGTTTTTGATCATAGTCTTCGATTTAGGACAAGTGGTTCCTTGATGAAATCTTAGAAAATAGCTTAGGACCTACATGAGATAAATAAGATATCTTGAGTTGATAGGTTACAAACTGTATGATTGTCTAGTTGTACATAAATATCCCATATATAAGGTCTAAGACACGAAATTTGCAAATTTATGCACGTTTAATTTATACAGATTCCAATTCTAAAGGACTGGGACTGCATACTAACCAGTGACGTCATCTATTTTAATAACTAGAAAACATAGTTAACTTCATAAGTGGACTTTAAGAGATAAGAAATATTACTAACGGGGGGTAAATGTCCGGGGGGTGATTGGCACGGGGGGTGCTAGTCCAGGGGTGATTGTCGGGGGGTGCTAGTCCGGGGGGTGATTATCTGGGGGGTGATTGCCCTAGAACCAAAAAAAGACAGTTAAGGAAATAGATTTTTTGCTATTGCCTTCCATTTCCTTGAAAATACGAGTGCAGTTATGATTTAAATAAAAATAATTTTTATTAAATTTCAAATAATCTCTAAGAAAAATATTACAAATTATGTACTTAATTGTCTTTTGTTATAAATTGTCCGATACTAAATGCATATGAAGAAGTCACAGAGCAGATACATAAATAAATTTTTCTTTCTTTCTTATCTACCGCACCGATGGATATTCGGTATTCGTTAGATATATAATAAAATCTACCGAATCGGCGAATCCCAGCTCTGAATACCAACTATCATGAATATTTTATTTATGTTCAATACTTGATTTTAAATTGTTATTATTATTATTATAAAGATAATTAGGTTTTTGATTTCAATTGTTTTTGTTCCTTTCTACCACATTGCTAAATGTGGGTTTTGGTAAACATATATTTGTGTGAGAAACGTTATTGGGCCAACTTCTTCATAATTTCTTGAGCATTCTAGATTTTTCATACAATATGTTAGTATGACTGATTATATTTATGAGGTAAAAAAAAGTATTCAGACAAAGGAGATCCAGAGCCCAATACTTTTAAGGCTCATATGTGAGCGAAGCAAATTAACATTATGTAGTAAATTAATATTTGTAAATAAAAATGAAACTAACAGGGTTTTTTTTGTCTGATTGATTCAAGTATTGGATGTTGATTTTATAAGCTATATTTGACCATCTTGTGAAGGTGTGCGTTCAGCCAAATATGTCTAGTCAACATAGCAACAATCCTCGCGACTTTTTTCTCTTATTATGAATTATCTTCCTTCCGATAAAGGGCTTGTGAATAAGATTTATAGAATGCAGTCTTCAATATATTGATGCAAAAATTAACTGTGATGGATTGAAAAGGGTTAAAAATCTAAATATAAAGCAAGAAAATACAAAGCAAAAGTTTAAATGCATATCCATATTTCTTCAAGTAATATTATTGTGTTTTTTACTTCTCTGTAGACACATGTCTACTTTTCTTATTTACTAAAAATGTATATCTTTATTCCATCTCTTTTCATTTAACGAAAAATTATATAAATAAATCTGATTTGGTGATTTATACAAATAGACAAAGTCACGGACCTATCTAATAAAAGTCTTTTGACCTTATTTGAATATTTTAATCATCGTAAAATTTTGGTTAATAGTTTAAAATATGTCTACACTCAATAACGGAATATGTAACGGTTTATCTGATTTTTTTTAAAGCAAATCTTTACCGATAAGGCTAGTCCGTAGTTATCTCACATATTGTCAATATTGTGGGAAATTTTGAAGCATAATATTTTTTATTTAAAAGCTACAAGGCAAAACAGTCCATTTTAATTAATAATATTGTTATTAAATAATAAAAAATAGTTATTAAAACTCTAAAAGAAGGATTTTTTGTTGCTTTGAATTTTTTGGGATCTATAAAATGCAGGAATGACAATAACTAATTCCCAAAATTTAATATACTTTGTATAAAGTCATGAATAAATAATACAAAGAACGACCATTATAAAACCCAGATTTAGCAAATATGGATGATTAACTAAAAAGCTTCAAAAATATGTATATTGCTATAATTACTTCTATGAAATTGTCTAAGGAAGATGATGGGTATATGGCCACATTTGACAGCAAATGCTAACAATAATGATAGATAACATCAGTTTCAAAATGAATATATAATATATCAAAAGATAAGCGCCTTTTTATGGCCTTGTTATTTATTATATCCAAAGCAAGCAACAAATAGGTTTTGTGAGTCATCTCCTTTTTATTTCACATATATTTTCATTTCAATCCTTGATATCTACAGTTGGTTGTCATTTTTAGAAGACGTCACGTATTGTCGACTTATGTGAAGGATCCTAAAAGTGGAGCGAAGAATTTGAGTGATTGTTTTGATATTTCTTCGAATGCGTGTTGGTTTTGGGGTCTCGTGATGGTTCTTCCGGGTTTGATTGAGGACTCGAGCAGTTCTTGTGGTTCTGATCTCCTATTAGTTCGTTCCGTGTCTTCCATGGACGAGGCCCGTGCGGAGTCCTTGGCGTACGAGTACTTGTGTCGCCTGGAGGAGGTTCGTGTTTGGTTGAGCGGTCTTTTGGAGTCTGGGTGTCGTGAGTACCCCATTCCGTCCTCGGTGACCGAGTTCGAGTCCAGCCTGGTGAACGGGATTTGGCTGGCGCGGCTGGGCTGCGCGTTTTCCCCGAGTGGCCTGGATCATCGGCGCATCTTCGACCTGGACGGGGCCCGCTTCCGCTCCTCGGGGCTCCACTTCCGGCACACGGACAACATCAACCTTTTTTTGAGCGCCTGCCGCGAGATCCGGCTCCCGAGCGTCTTCACGCCCGAGACGACGGACATTTACGACGCCAAGAACCTGCCGCGGGTGGTTTTCTGCCTCCACGCGCTGAGCCTCTTCCTCTTCAAGATCGGGGCCGCGCCGCTGCTGGAGCCGCTCAGGGACTCGCCGGAGTTTACGGCCCAGGAGCTGCGGGAGACCTCGGAGGCCCTGCGGGTCATGGACTCGCCGCTGCCGGAGTTCCACAGACTCCAGAGGGACCCTGCGCTCTCCGCAGACAGAAAGAAGACAAGGGCGGCGCGGGACGGGCTCCAGGGGCTGCTAAGGGTGGACCCCAACCAGAAACACCGATACAGGGCTCGCCTGCTCAAGGCGGGGCTCGGAGAGAGCCGCCAGGGCCTCGTGGACGAGGTCAACGTCCTCCTCCAGCTGGAGGAGGTCATTCGAGAAAAGAAGGCCCGAGACCTGCGGCAGGCGCTCGAGCCCTGGAAGCTCCGCGTGGAGTTTGACGCCTCAAAGACGGAGATGTACCTGGAGTTCCTCTACCACGCGCTCCTGGCTCTGGACGGGGAGGAAGAGCTACGAAAGGAGACCATCGAGGCCGCCATGCGGGAAGCCAACCGCAGGGATGCCGAACACTTCTACACAGAGTCCTTGGCCCGACTCAATCGGGCGCTGAAGAACGACGCCCCGGTGGAGACCCTAACCGCCCTCAGCCACCTTGACGTACCCTTCCACTCCTTCGCGGGAGGACTCTATCACGAAGAGCTCAAATACATTCGCGAGGAAACGGGACGGGATCTCTGCCGGGGCCCCGTCCTCTCACTCATCCAGTTCCTCAACAACATTGCCTCACTCAACCAAGCCGTGCGAACTCCTGGAAACGCCGAAGAGACATGGAGGAACCTTCTCGTCACAAACATCGAGGACCTGGACACGGGGCTCAAGGAGGCCTACGCCGAGGCGCTCCACTGCGCACTGGAGTCAAAGGACGGAAAGCTGCTCACGCACTACGAAATCCAAGACGCAGTGGACGCCGTCAACAAAGACACCTCCGAGTCCGTCATATCAGCACTGCAGAGTCTCAACGCCGCGCTCAGAGACAAGGACCCCCGGGGCCTCCTCAATAGCCTTGCCCATCCTGCCCTCAAGCTCCCAGAGCTCTCTGAAGTGGACGCACCCCACACGCTGGACCTCCTCACAGCCATGCTCATGGACAAGTCCCTCCTGGAGGGCGAAGAAGACTGTGAAGCTTGGCTAGAGCACGCACAGGATGCCGTGAGGCTCTGCAACGACCACGCACAGGAGGCCGCCCAAGCCGGACTGGCCCTCTCCATCGTAAACATGGCTGTCCAACAGGGGGACCATGCCCACACACTCCAGACACTGGCTCATCCCAGCCTCTTCCTCGGGGAAAACCTCCTGCCCAAACAAGCAGAGCCCTACCAGGAAAGCCTCTCGGAGATCTTCAACGAAAAGGAAGAGACCGGAGAGTCCGACTGGGTGCGGCACATGCTCTCAGACGAAGTCAGCATCGTCTACTTGAACCTCAGAGATCACGTCTACAGTTGGAGGGAGCCTACGGACTTCAGGGAGAACCCCTCCTTCCTAGATGCAAGAGACATCACTCAAGTCCTCGAGGCCATCAATGGCTTCCAAGAAGACGAAACTGAGGAAAGCTTCATCGATGAAGGAATCATTGTGGCACTCCAGGCACGGATCCGGGGATTCCTCACGAGGAAGAGGCTCTTCGCCATGCTGGGACACTACTACGATAACGTCTCCTCCATCATAAAGACACAAGCCATCGTAAGGGGACACTTGGCGCGGAAGAGCCTGCTCCTAAAGAAACGCCGCTCGCCCCGGTTGAGGCCCCTCTCAGACTACACACCCCACATAGAGCACATTCTCAAGATCCAAAGGGCCTGGCGAGCGCATAAAAAGGAGGCGGACCTCTTGGCCCTAAAGAGAGTCGACAGCCAGGGGAAGCTGGACCTCAACGTCGTGCGGAGGTACCTCTACCTCCTAGACCACAGCCAGGAGGACTTCCAACAGGAGCTTCGCCTCCAGTCTCTCAAGGGAACCATCTCCAAGATCATCCGCTCAAATCAAACCCTGGAAAAGAACATCGACGTCATGGACATCAAGATCGGGCTCCTCGTCAAAAACAGAATCTCCGTTGAAGAAGTCGTGGCCCACTCAAAGACACTCATCAAGCAGAGGAGCATGAGCTCAGCCAACAGGGCCGCCTCCTCCCTCAATCTCCTCCAAGACGAGCACAACAATAACAATGGGGGGGCTTCTTCACACGGACTCAAGGCCCTGAGGAAGGAGAGCCGGGCGAAACTGGAAGCCTACCAGCACCTCTTCTACTACCTGCAGACCAAACCTAAAATCCTAGCCAAGCTCATATTTGCCATGCCGCAGCTCAAGACCACAAAGTTCATTGAAAGCGTCATCCTCAGCCTCTACAACTTTGGGGCCAACCAGCGAGAGGAGTACCTTATGCTCAAGCTCTTTCAGACGGCTCTCGAAGAGGAGATACGCGTCAAGGTGGACAAGCCCAGCGACATCATCACGGGGCAGCCCCTCGTCATCAAAATGATTGTGAGCTTCTACCGGAACGGGGGAAAGGGATCAAACTCACTCAGGGACATGCTGGGGCCCATTATACGCCGTGTCCTGGAGGACAAGAGTCTCTGCATCAACACCAGCCCCGTGGACATTTACAAGCAATGGATCAACTCTGAGGAGTTTGCCTCGGGAGTGGCCTCCGACATGCCTTACAACGTCACGCCCCAAGAGGCCTCTCCCACGAGGAGGTGCGGAAGCGACTCAACCGCTCCATGATCAAGCTCAAGCAGGCTACGACCATGTTCCTCGCTACGATACTCCGATCCAGGAAGAAAATACCCTACGGAATGCTCTTCATGGCCCGAGTTCTCTACACTGCGCTCAAGAAAAAATTCCCCGGGAGCCAGGAGAAGGAGATACTCAAGGTGGTAGGGAACCTTCTCTACTACCGGTTCATCAACGGGGCCATCGTGGCGCCTGACGCATTCGACATCATCGACCTCACGGCGGACAACGTTTTGGGGAATGAGCAAAGACGAAACCTGGGCTCCATATCCAAGATACTCCAGTTCGCGGCCTCCAAGCGGGGCTACGGGGAAGAGAGCGTCCACCTCATGTGCCTCAACTCCTATATTGTCGACTGCCACGAAAAGTTCAAAAAGTTTTTCCTCCAGTGCGTGGAGGAAGTTCCCTCGCCCGAGGAAGCCTTCAACATGGACCAGTACTCCGAAGCTACCCTGCTCGCAAAGCCCGTCATCTTCATTTCCCTCCAGGAAATCGTGGACACTCACCAGCTCCTCCTAGACTTCCAGGACTCCATTGCGCCCCACCCCTCGGATCCGCTCCACGAGCTGCTGGAGGACCTTGGTGAGGAAGGGCCCAGCCTTCTCTCCCTCCTGGGCGCCGCAGCCTCCAAAAATGGTTCACTGGACAACTTGGGGGCCTCCGAGGTCTGCCTCACGCTCAGCAACAAGTTTGACGCCTCCGGGAGCAACGAAGCCCGCTCGGATACGGAGGAGCTCTTCATCAAGACCAAGCACCTCGTCATCTCCATCCTCCCCTGCACTCGAGAGAGCAACCTCATTGGTTGCCTCAAGTCCGAGTCCAGCCCGCAGCAGGAGGCACTCTACTGGGAACTGGTCTCCCAGAAGGAGGAAGAGGAGCGAGAGGCTGATCGGAACAAGTCCATGCTGGACCACACCAACCCCTTCATCAACGACGAAGGGCGACTCCCACTCGGGGACTGCAAGCGACAGATACTCAAAAACCTCATGGTCCTGGAAGTGGCACGACTCGTCACCTCCAAGGACGGCTGCAAGGCCCTCATCAGCTCCATCATCAAGGACATCCTACACATTCGACAGTACCGCTCACGGCGACTCCGGGAAATATTCCGACTCAACACGACGCTCAAGTCTCTCAAGCTCAAGAGGGACTTCCTGGAGGAACAGGTCCTCTACTTCGATGCATACCTCAAACAGTGCCTCAAGAACCTCCAGGCTAGCAAGCGAAAGCGCCGCGTGCACTTCCAGAAGGAGCCCACTGCTCTCAGCTCTAGCTCATGGAGCGCCAGAATCAAGTCACGCTCCACGCTGCGATACTCTGCGAGCCGCCTACACGAAAAAGGCGTCCTCCTCGCCATCGATGGCCTACCCCCCAGCCAATTCAAAAACGTACTCTTCGAAATCGTGCCCATGGAGCAGGACGGGGTCTTTGAGATACACGCCAAGTTCATGGGGGTCAACTTGGAGCATGTGGAGGTCAACATACAGGACCTCCTACAGTTCCAGTACGAAGGCGTATCCGTCATGAACATGTTTGGAAAAGCCAACATCAACGTCAACCTCCTCTTGCATTTCCTCAACTCCAAGTTCTACGGAAGGAAAAAATGAATTCCTTGCTGTCTCAAATTCAACGTGTTTTTATTACTGCTCTAAAGTTTATATTAATTACAGTATATAGCTATCTAACCTACATAGTACTCATAATATAAATAATAACAACTCATCTATCATTCCTATCGTTAACCCTCATTAGTATATATATATATATATATTAATTACCCTATTGTCATAGTAATATACAATCTACTAGCTAATAACATACTTGATGTTTTTTCTATCTTGCAATGATGATTTTAGAAATCAACGCGATTTTTTGATAAATCATTGGGGGGCTGATGTTTGAAAATTGAGCATTCCTTGCAAAACTAAAATTAGAAGGTTTCCCTTTTGCTTGGGAAATAGTTATTAAGAATAGAATCGATATTCCGGTGGACAATTGTTGCATCAATATATTAAAAATAACTACCGAATACTTCAACAGATTGCATGGTTTATGTGGGTTTTTGAGGGAGCGTAAAACTATCCGATTTCTCAAAAAATAAATTAATGTGTAATGGCATGTCAAAAAGATACAGCACCCCCGCGACATGACCATCAATGAATGAATGCTTATCATCATTTTTGGTAAATTTATTAAGCTTTATAAACTAACTCCATGTGCTAAATTTCAGATAGATGGAACTCACTGAGGCCATTTTAGGGGCGCTTAAATTTATGAAAACCCCATTATTTACTTATTAAAAAAACGACAACTCACTTCATCATCATTGGATTTTTATTTTGTTTACATTAAAATTATCAACAAAACAACAACTTTCTTTTGATTATAATCATGGTACAATAATAATAGTATCACCAAAAGTGGCAAGGCGGAATATCAAGCGAAATAATTACTTTCCGTAATTGAAGAACATCAAACTCTTGATACTTTGGTCGCTGTGTGTTTAGACAGATACACCAATGTCGGAATATGGTCAGGAGTATAAAGAGTCAGGAGTTATCTCTTGAAAGACCACTTCAATGGATTATTTGTTTTCTACACATGAATGAGTCACCTTTTTTGGAGAAGTTTTTAAACATTTAGATTGTCGCAAAAAAAAGGACCTTGGACTTATGAAGGCCCCATAAGAAAATTAATTATTCAGACCTTTTAAAAAATCCAGTATACAGTTTTAAA
The DNA here is from genome assembly GCA_013387185.1 of Caligus rogercresseyi. NCBI lineage: Eukaryota > Metazoa > Arthropoda > Copepoda > Siphonostomatoida > Caligidae > Caligus > Caligus rogercresseyi. The sequence continues at coordinate 7,347,136 of CP045902.1, forward strand.
AATAGTTGAAGGAAAAGTAAAATACTTAAATCAAAATCAAAAATATTTTTACGAAATTACATTAGCTATACAAACAGAATTTTTTCGAATTCCAGCTTTTGCTACAGGTCTCCAGTTAGCATTACATGAGGCAAGATGTCTTAATAAAGCCAACATAATTTTAAGATCCTATATTTACAAAAAAAAAAAGTCTCACATAAAATTGGAAACTAAATTTTTACGCTCATATATGATTTCAAAACCAATTTAAATCCTCTTTACATTGCATTACCAATTCGCCGTAACTCTATTACAAGAGAAAGATGAAGATTTAGCCCCTTCAGTTGAAAAAGTACTCAAGAGAAACGCTTTTTTTGCCCAATCTAAAAAAAATATTGCTAGCAGACCTACCGATAAGAAATTGACACAAGAATATTTGCCGTGGAAAAAGTTTTGCTTTCAAGAAAGAATATAAAAATCTTTCAACTTCACAAACATTATCAACTTTAATTCTAAGCATTTTCGAATCTTATCGATGGTCAAATATAAATTGTCTGTTCCTCCAATTTGCAATTTGTGACTGAGGAGATCTTATAAATGCAAAAGAACATCCTTTAAAAATTAATAATATCCTTGTCATGCACTATCAGTGGAAAGAGCTGTGAAACTAGAACGGAGGCATCTGCAAAAGTTTTAATATTTTTTCTACAACTTAAATGTCCGAATACCCCAACCAATTTGCCCAAATTTGAGAACTCACCCGATTTTTTTTTTTGGGGGGGGGGCTGGGGGTTGCCCCCCTATCTCATACACCTATATTATAAACCATGGAGTCAATAAAAAACTCCTTACATTTAAAACAAAGAAAGAATATATAATTTAATTTTATGTGTCAAATTTACTGTATGAAAATCAAGATGTGAAAAGTAAACGTATTTAAAAAATAACTTAAAACCATCAACATGAGTACCTCTTATTCTTTTCCTTCTTTAAAACTATAAAAGAACCCTAGTATGAGTTGTTATTTAAAAATGGTTGGTGCGCCAGCACTTATGTTCATTTATTGGTACTAAATATCTGACGAAAATTAAAAAAAAATAAAAAATGGATCATATCTAAATTATCTAAAACTATTTTTTTCAAAATAAGTAATAACAAAAAGTTAGCTTCATAACGAACCTTTGAACGCAATTTGGAGGGGAGGGGGTCAAATCAAAATCCATTTTTCTACGATCATTTAGTCTTTTATGACGCGACTTTCACAGGGGGTGTAAGTTTTATATCTTAATATTAGGTTTCGTTAATACCCCTTAATGTCCATAGTCTATTCTGAGAATGAGAAAAATATCGAATAATCTTTTGAGAAACTTTTAAAAATTTCGAAACATTTTCACATACAGTCTGGTCCAAAAAAAAATTCCTCAAAAACTCATTTTATAACATATATAAAGGTTTTATTTCATTTGAAACGGAATTAAAGTTAACAAGTATTTAAAAGTTTTAGGAATATACAAAACTTTAAATTGGAAAGATATTTTAATAAACAGCAAATTTATAGAAATATCAAAAATCAACAGCTATCAGTCAAGAACTAGTTTAATGCATGGGAAGGGAATTTAATATGTTGCAATGTTCAGGACTTAATTTGTTAGTTTAAATTCTATCTTGGGGTAACATTATCATCCAGAAAGGATCATTCAATTTCATTCCTGCCTTGGTCAATAATTCGGCAATGTGAAAGTAAATATGATTGCATGATGACCTGACAAAATGTGAAGATATTTTTTAAGCCGAAAGTAAGGTCGATTAATTCCTCAGACACAAAAAAAAAATGGTAAATACTATTATTATTGTACCATGATTATAATCAAAAGAAAGTTGTTGTTTTGTTGATAATTTTAATGTAAACAAAATAAAAATCCAATGATGATGAAGTGAGTTGTCGTTTTTTAATAAGTAAATAATGGGGTTTTCATAAATTTAAGCGCCCCTAAAATGGCCTCAGTGAGTTCCATCTATCTGAAATTTAGCACATGGAGTTAGTTTATAAAGCTTAATAAATTTACCAAAAATGATGATAAGCATTCATTCATTGATGGTCATGTCGCGGGGGTGCTGTATCTTTTTGACATGCCATTACACATTAATTTATTTTTGAGAAATCGGATAGTTTTACGCTCCCTCAAAAACCCACATAAACCATGCAATCTGTTGAAGTATTCGGTAGTTATTTTTAAATATATTGATGCAACAAATTGTCCACCGGAATATCGATTCTATTCTTAATAACTATTTCCCAAGCAAAAGGGAAACCTTCTAATTTTAGTTTTGCAAGGAATGCTCAATTTTCAAACATCAGCCCCCAATGATTTATCAAAAAATCGCGTTGATTTCTAAAATCATCATTGCAAGATAGAAAAAACATCAAGTATGTTATTAGCTAGTAGATTGTATATTACTATGACAATAGGTAATTAATATATATATATATATACATAATGAGGGTTAACGATATGAATGATAGATGAGTTGTTATTATTTATATTATGAGTACTATGTAGGTTAGATAGCTATATACTGTAATTAATATAAACTTTAGAGCAGTAATAAAAACACGTTGAATTTGAGACAGCAAGGAATTCATTTTTTCCTTCCGTAGAACTTGGAGTTGAGGAAATGCAAGAGGAGGTTGACGTTGATGTTGGCTTTTCCAAACATGTTCATGACGGATACGCCTTCGTACTGGAACTGTAGGAGGTCCTGTATGTTGACCTCCACATGCTCCAAGTTGACCCCCATGAACTTGGCGTGTATCTCAAAGACCCCGTCCTGCTCCATGGGCACGATTTCGAAGAGTACGTTTTTGAATTGGCTGGGGGGTAGGCCATCGATGGCGAGGAGGACGCCTTTTTCGTGTAGGCGGCTCGCAGAGTATCGCAGCGTGGAGCGTGACTTGATTCTGGCGCTCCATGAGCTAGAGCTGAGAGCAGTGGGCTCCTTCTGGAAGTGCACGCGGCGCTTTCGCTTGCTAGCCTGGAGGTTCTTGAGGCACTGTTTGAGGTATGCATCGAAGTAGAGGACCTGTTCCTCCAGGAAGTCCCTCTTGAGCTTGAGAGACTTGAGCGTCGTGTTGAGTCGGAATATTTCCCGGAGTCGCCGTGAGCGGTACTGTCGAATGTGTAGGATGTCCTTGATGATGGAGCTGATGAGGGCCTTGCAGCCGTCCTTGGAGGTGACGAGTCGTGCCACTTCCAGGACCATGAGGTTTTTGAGTATCTGTCGCTTGCAGTCCCCGAGTGGGAGTCGCCCTTCGTCGTTGATGAAGGGGTTGGTGTGGTCCAGCATGGACTTGTTCCGATCAGCCTCTCGCTCCTCTTCCTCCTTCTGGGAGACCAGTTCCCAGTAGAGTGCCTCCTGCTGCGGGCTGGACTCGGACTTGAGGCAACCAATGAGGTTGCTCTCTCGAGTGCAGGGGAGGATGGAGATGACGAGGTGCTTGGTCTTGATGAAGAGCTCCTCCGTATCCGAGCGGGCTTCGTTGCTCCGGAGGCGTCAAACTTGTTGCTGAGCGTGAGGCAGACCTCGGAGGCCCCCAAGTTGTCCAGTGAACCATTTTTGGAGGCTGCGGCGCCCAGGAGGGAGAGAAGGCTGGGCCCTTCCTCACCAAGGTCCTCCAGCAGCTCGTGGAGCGGATCCGAGGGGTGGGGCGCAATGGAGTCCTGGAAGTCTAGGAGGAGCTGGTGAGTGTCCACGATTTCCTGGAGGGAAATGAAGATGACGGGCTTTGCGAGCAGGGTAGCTTCGGAGTACTGGTCCATGTTGAAGGCTTCCTCGGGCGAGGGAACTTCCTCCACGCACTGGAGGAAAAACTTTTTGAACTTTTCGTGGCAGTCGACAATATAGGAGTTGAGGCACATGAGGTGGACGCTCTCTTCCCCGTAGCCCCGCTTGGAGGCCGCGAACTGGAGTATCTTGGATATGGAGCCCAGGTTTCGTCTTTGCTCATTCCCCAAAACGTTGTCCGCCGTGAGGTCGATGATGTCGAATGCGTCAGGCGCCACGATGGCCCCGTTGATGAACCGGTAGTAGAGAAGGTTCCCTACCACCTTGAGTATCTCCTTCTCCTGGCTCCCGGGGAATTTTTTCTTGAGCGCAGTGTAGAGAACTCGGGCCATGAAGAGCATTCCGTAGGGTATTTTCTTCCTGGATCGGAGTATCGTAGCGAGGAACATGGTCGTAGCCTGCTTGAGCTTGATCATGGAGCGGTTGAGTCGCTTCCGCACCTCCTCGTGGGAGAGGGCCTCTTGGGGCGTGACGTTGTAAGGCATGTCGGAGGCCACTCCCGAGGCAAACTCCTCAGAGTTGATCCATTGCTTGTAAATGTCCACGGGGCTGGTGTTGATGCAGAGACTCTTGTCCTCCAGGACACGGCGTATAATGGGCCCCAGCATGTCCCTGAGTGAGTTTGATCCCTTTCCCCCGTTCCGGTAGAAGCTCACAATCATTTTGATGACGAGGGGCTGACCCGTGATGATGTCGCTGGGCTTGTCCACCTTGACGCGTATCTCCTCTTCGAGAGCCGTCTGAAAGAGCTTGAGCATAAGGTACTCCTCTCGCTGGTTGGCCCCAAAGTTGTAGAGGCTGAGGATGACGCTTTCAATGAACTTTGTGGTCTTGAGCTGCGGCATGGCAAATATGAGCTTGGCTAGGATTTTAGGTTTGGTCTGCAGGTAGTAGAAGAGGTGCTGGTAGGCTTCCAGTTTCGCCCGGCTCTCCTTCCTCAGGGCCTTGAGTCCGTGTGAAGAAGCCCCCCCATTGTTATTGTTGTGCTCGTCTTGGAGGAGATTGAGGGAGGAGGCGGCCCTGTTGGCTGAGCTCATGCTCCTCTGCTTGATGAGTGTCTTTGAGTGGGCCACGACTTCTTCAACGGAGATTCTGTTTTTGACGAGGAGCCCGATCTTGATGTCCATGACGTCGATGTTCTTTTCCAGGGTTTGATTTGAGCGGATGATCTTGGAGATGGTTCCCTTGAGAGACTGGAGGCGAAGCTCCTGTTGGAAGTCCTCCTGGCTGTGGTCTAGGAGGTAGAGGTACCTCCGCACGACGTTGAGGTCCAGCTTCCCCTGGCTGTCGACTCTCTTTAGGGCCAGGAGGTCCGCTTCCTTTTTATGCGCTCGCCAGGCCCTTTGGATCTTGAGAATGTGCTCTATGTGGGGTGTGTAGTCTGAGAGGGGCCTCAACCGGGGCGAGCGGCGTTTCTTTAGGAGCAGGCTCTTCCGCGCCAAGTGTCCCCTTACGATGGCTTGTGTCTTTATGATGGAGGAGACGTTATCGTAGTAGTGTCCCAGCATGGCGAAGAGCCTCTTCCTCGTGAGGAATCCCCGGATCCGTGCCTGGAGTGCCACAATGATTCCTTCATCGATGAAGCTTTCCTCAGTTTCGTCTTCTTGGAAGCCATTGATGGCCTCGAGGACTTGAGTGATGTCTCTTGCATCTAGGAAGGAGGGGTTCTCCCTGAAGTCCGTAGGCTCCCTCCAACTGTAGACGTGATCTCTGAGGTTCAAGTAGACGATGCTGACTTCGTCTGAGAGCATGTGCCGCACCCAGTCGGACTCTCCGGTCTCTTCCTTTTCGTTGAAGATCTCCGAGAGGCTTTCCTGGTAGGGCTCTGCTTGTTTGGGCAGGAGGTTTTCCCCGAGGAAGAGGCTGGGATGAGCCAGTGTCTGGAGTGTGTGGGCATGGTCCCCCTGTTGGACAGCCATGTTTACGATGGAGAGGGCCAGTCCGGCTTGGGCGGCCTCCTGTGCGTGGTCGTTGCAGAGCCTCACGGCATCCTGTGCGTGCTCTAGCCAAGCTTCACAGTCTTCTTCGCCCTCCAGGAGGGACTTGTCCATGAGCATGGCTGTGAGGAGGTCCAGCGTGTGGGTGCGTCCACTTCAGAGAGCTCTGGAGCTTGAGGGCAGGATGGGCAAGGCTATTGAGGAGGCCCCGGGGGTCCTTGTCTCTGAGCGCGGCGTTGAGACTCTGCAGTGCTGATATGACGGACTCGGAGGTGTCTTTGTTGACGGCGTCCACTGCGTCTTGGATTTCGTAGTGCGTGAGCAGCTTTCCGTCCTTTGACTCCAGTGCGCAGTGGAGCGCCTCGGCGTAGGCCTCCTTGAGCCCCGTGTCCAGGTCCTCGATGTTTGTGACGAGAAGGTTCCTCCATGTCTCTTCGGCGTTTCCAGGAGTTCGCACGGCTTGGTTGAGTGAGGCAATGTTGTTGAGGAACTGGATGAGTGAGAGGACGGGGCCCCGGCAGAGATCCCGTCCCGTTTCCTCGCGAATGTATTTGAGCTCTTCGTGATAGAGTCCTCCCGCGAAGGAGTGGAAGGGTACGTCAAGGTGGCTGAGGGCGGTTAGGGTCTCCACCGGGGCGTCGTTCTTCAGCGCCCGATTGAGTCGGGCCAAGGACTCTGTGTAGAAGTGTTCGGCATCCCTGCGGTTGGCTTCCCGCATGGCGGCCTCGATGGTCTCCTTTCGTAGCTCTTCCTCCCCGTCCAGAGCCAGGAGCGCGTGGTAGAGGAACTCCAGGTACATCTCCGTCTTTGAGGCGTCAAACTCCACGCGGAGCTTCCAGGGCTCGAGCGCCTGCCGCAGGTCTCGGGCCTTCTTTTCTCGAATGACCTCCTCCAGCTGGAGGAGGACGTTGACCTCGTCCACGAGGCCCTGGCGGCTCTCTCCGAGCCCCGCCTTGAGCAGGCGAGCCCTGTATCGGTGTTTCTGGTTGGGGTCCACCCTTAGCAGCCCTGGAGCCCGTCCCGCGCCGCCCTTGTCTTCTTTCTGTCTGCGGAGAGCGCAGGGTCCCTCTGGAGTCTGTGGAACTCCGGCAGCGGCGAGTCCATGACCCGCAGGGCCTCCGAGGTCTCCCGCAGCTCCTGGGCCGTAAACTCCGGCGAGTCCCTGAGCGGCTCCAGCAGCGGCGCGGCCCCGATCTTGAAGAGGAAGAGGCTCAGCGCGTGGAGGCAGAAAACCACCCGCGGCAGGTTCTTGGCGTCGTAAATGTCCGTCGTCTCGGGCGTGAAGACGCTCGGGAGCCGGATCTCGCGGCAGGCGCTCAAAAAAAGGTTGATGTTGTCCGTGTGCCGGAAGTGGAGCCCCGAGGAGCGGAAGCGGGCCCCGTCCAGGTCGAAGATGCGCCGATGATCCAGGCCACTCGGGGAAAACGCGCAGCCCAGCCGCGCCAGCCAAATCCCGTTCACCAGGCTGGACTCGAACTCGGTCACCGAGGACGGAATGGGGTACTCACGACACCCAGACTCCAAAAGACCGCTCAACCAAACACGAACCTCCTCCAGGCGACACAAGTACTCGTACGCCAAGGACTCCGCACGGGCCTCGTCCATGGAAGACACGGAACGAACTAATAGGAGATCAGAACCACAAGAACTGCTCGAGTCCTCAATCAAACCCGAAGAACCATCACGAGTTGGTGGAATCCTGGAAGAGAGTATTCACACTTCGTGAATTTCTTTCGAGACTTTCTTATGTTCAAAATAAGCTCCGCCCAAAAAATGAATTCGTATAAGTCGACAGTTTACACAACAACAATCTGTAGAAGAATGTATTGTTCAACTTAAGTGAATGGAAAAGGAAAAATAAAAACATTAAACGAAGGAACACTAAACCTCGATTTATAGTTCTTATGTTCGTAGAACGTTAAGTATGGGTTTATTTATCTCTGAAGCTGTTGTTGGAATAGTAAAAAAATAGGGTTTTATTTTTATTTGCCTTCATAGACTCAAAATTAGAGCGTCTCCTTACGATTATAAACGAATAGAAGGATATGACAAGGGTTTCTACTATAATTTTTCCAACTTGCCATAATAAAAATATCAACTTCCGATAATATAAACGATAAAAATCGTCTTATAGTTTTGTTTCATTATTATTGCATCGGAGAAATCATCAGTTTGTAGTTTGGATGATGCAAAAGAGCTCTTAAGTATAAAAAATGTATTTAAATAAAATATAATTATAATTTATTATAGAATTGTTCATATATATATATATATATATATATATATATATATATATATATATATATATATATATATATATATATATAATATCATATATATTATATATATACATATATATGTGGTATACATATAATATATATATTATCATCAACTTATATATAATAATAAATTGCAAACAAGATTCAATTATGACCTTAACATGACACTAAATTTAAAAATCACAATTAAAATTATTTTTGGGTAAACACAAGGCATACACTAGTTGAGTCATGAGTTTTGGAACTCATCGATAATGGGAATAGTGTGATTTTTGTTCGCCTTATATAAACCGAGAAGCTCAGTGATGGAAAACATATTTTAATTTTTAAAATAAAAACAGGCGCCACGATAGGCTCCTAGGTACTAGCAGGCTTGTGGGCGTTCGCAACATTAGCGTTTGTCCGTTCGATTAAAAAAAAAACCTTAATTTTTAATTTTAATTAATTTTTAATTTTTAAAAAATTTTTTTTTCGTTCGTCCGTTCGTTGGAAAAATATCAACTATTTTAATTTCTACCTAGTTCAAATTTCAATTCAATACATTGAATCAGACTTGTTGATTTGTCATTTTTGTAATCGTTTGTTTAAAAAAATCACATCGTAGCTTGCAGGTTTGTTCTTATTCATATATCTTCATGAATGTCTAAAAGTATTCTTCATAGCCCAATAATGTTGTCTCCTTTGTTTAAAAAAACCTCGTCACTTTTATACAAAATGACTCTCAGCAATTGCACTTCTGTTTGTAAAAAAACGTCCTCATTTCTATTCTGGAGTGACATAAGAAACATTGATTGAACTTCTTTTATAAAAAACGTCCCCACTTTTCACAAAAAAGTATCTATATTGATATACTCCATATAAATTAAACGGACGAACGCTAACAAAAAAAATAGCGTTCGTCCGTTCATTTATTATCCCTTCAGGCGTTGGATTTTTAACGTGCGTTCGTTTTTTCCGTCCGATCCACAACCCTGGGAATTAGGTCATGGGATTCATTCATATATGCAATGCAAACGCAGTGTATATTTGAGAATTAAATCGCTTCATTGGTTGAGACTAGCGACGAGTTACGAACGATAAGCTTAAAAACTTAGATATTAGCAATAACATTAAAAGGTTCAATTTTATGATAAATGTCGTCTATTGCGGCAACCACTGATTCATTTTAATTATCTCTTCTCAGAGACCTTTGAACTAGAAGCTTTCACAGAAAAATGTAAAATATTTTATTTTAAGTTTCTTCGGAAGCGTTGCACCATTTAATAGCATTGAGGCATTGCCCTATTCAACAATTAGCATCATCGTGGACAGACAGTCGATGAACATTGTTTTTTTGTATAGTTAGTAATAGAGAATGGATGGTGCTTCCTTGAAAAGGTTCTGAAACGTAGGACTCGAACTCAACCCTCTAATCACGCGAAAACTTAGTTCGACGATTATTCGGATAGTTTGTCTGCAGTTCATATATATATATATATATATATATATATATATATATATATATATATATATATATATATATAATATATATATATATATAGATATATATATATATATATATATATATATATAAGGGTGATTCTTATTTCACATTTTTGGGTTTAAGAGTCAGGCATCCCCTAGGATTTTACATTAGTGTTTGGAATCATTTAGAGAAAGTTTGAACGAAATCGAAAAACGTTAAGTGTCTCCTCAACAGACTCATAAGTTATGTAGTAAACTTATGTAGAAATATTTTTGTTCGCCATTCGATCGCCTTTCTTGTTTTCAATATAAATTATATTCAAAATAATTTAGGGCAAAATGTAGGTAGAATCTAAGAATTCTAATTAGAACAAATGTATTTTCTTTCAATATATATATTCAACAAATACATTAAAGCGTGATACGAAACATAAGAAAAGTAAAGTTGGTTTGTTAAACAAATGTATAGCTACGCTAATAATTTACTATGACATGAATACATATTTAGTTAAATATCTTATAAATATATAATGAAAGCTGAATCTTTTATAAAAAGGAGAAAAATTAGTCAATTTTAATTCTTATTAAATAATCATAGATATTTGCGAGGATTCTTTGACGATAAATTCGTTATAGCTGTCGCAACGGTAGTCATTATGGGGACGGGTGATCTCACCCAATGGGGCGCAGACGCCCTCCAAAAGGTGGAGGTCATCTCTCTCCAGTGGCTCGTATAGACAGCTCACTTTGATGGAGTTATACGACTTGGCCACTTTATCATCAAAATTGCCAGATAGTTGATTGTAGACTTTTCCGAGATGTACTTGGCACAAGAAAATATAAGCATAGCTCTTATTTTGATCGCAGTTGTCAAAAGACTCATCATAGACATCTGCTGCGTAGATTCCTTTCCCATAGGTGTCTTCACATCGTTCCGAGTATGGTGGATCAACGATGAGACCCTTATCGAGAATGCTCAGCAAATGAATGCATTTTGTGCCATGCCAGAGGAGTCTAGGAGTTGATTCGGGGTATTTGTTATGAAGACTAGGATTCCCAACCTTGTTTTGGGTAATCTTGAAGATAGCATCAATTGAATGGTGGGTTTGACCCCCGTTGTAAATATATTTCATAATGATGTCACTCATTTTATCTTTTGGAGTCAGTGGTGTCATTTGGACGGAGAGACAACGGTAAATGTAGTCCAATGGATTGATTTCATTCTTCCTGTATTGAGCACCCAGAAGAACCCTCTCGGCAAATTCAAATTCTAGCAGATATGTGGCCAGACTCAGCTCCGACGCAAGTGAGTATTCATCTTGGATGGGAGTTATCCTTGTATCGGAGATTTCTCTCACAGGCATAAGATAAAAGTATTCATTGCTCTTGTTTTGAATTTCTTCTAAAACGATTTGAAGTCGGCTCATGGATGCCTCGTCCTCCATATTCAATAGGGTGTCCTTCTCTTGTATTAGTTTTTCGATTTCTTTCAAAAGCTCAAGAGCATTTAAAATGTCAGATTTATTTATATGACCGAATGGAATGACGTGACTATCGATAGACAGATCTTCGTAGGCCTCAGTATACATGGTAACGTTAGATATATGTTTGATAAAAGTTTGTATGGGAACTGAAGCTTAGAAGGGACTTCTGATTTGAGATCAAAGTTGATTTTGGGTCGTGGTCGCTTCACAAAGGATGCAATATCAAGTTGACGATACTTATACATTTTTGGATGAAACTTAGTTCTTTTTGACCAGTCGTTCCCGGTTTTGCTCTTATAGATTTTCTTGAATTCTTGAATGACCTGTTCTTCGGATCCGAATGGCGTGTTTTTGATAATTTCCATGGTCTCCCCAGCGACCCCAATTAGTGAACAAAACGAAGAGGTCCTTTTGGTCATCCTTCCATATTTGCATCCGGTAGAAATTATACACGCCCTCATGCGAGGCCTGGACCATGACTTTAGACAAAAGAGTAGTGTAGTCCTTGACTAAATTTCCAGAAGTGAGAGAGAGTCCAGTTGGCAAGGAATTTATTTTGTAGTTCGTCCTATTAAACCCTTTGGATAATCTAATTGAAGCATCCTCATTGTTTGAACATTTTTTTTTTGATAGGATAGCAAACATGGCTTCTGCATCACTTTGGACGTTATAAGAAAATCTGAAGGTGAGCAGATTCCATGAATAACATCTTGTGCCGGAAGACTTTTATTGGCAAGAAGTTGATATACAAGTGGAAGCTTCATTTTTTCAGCAATATCAGTTGCGTTCACCTTCATTTCGTTAGATTTGTCCAAGTGATCCCCTCCAACGCTTTGAAGGAACTGGATCATGTCCATATTATCGTGAGCTCCGTCCCAAAGCTTGTTCCCGAACAAGGCATGGTGCATAATGTTGAATCCATCGTTGTCCTTTACATTGATGAGCAAGTGGCTATTCTTTCTTTTCTTGGAAGGAGGGCGAGAGGACTCATTTCTTACACCCGAAACCTTTGAGGCATTCACAAAGTATTTAACAAACTCCACATCGTTGGACTTAACTGCAGCCATTAATGGAGTCCTGCCAGATCCATCTGTCATATTGGGATCTGCACCATTGTCTAAAATCAAGTCAATGAGAGGCCTATTCCGAAAGTTAACAGCAATGATGAGAGGCGTCGTCAGTTCACTGAGAGAAGGATCCCTAAGAAGATCGTCATATAAATAATTAACTGTTGAGGGGTGAAAATTTTTATGGAAGTAGTCAAATTTCTTGAAATGGAAAATAATGTTAGGGTCTGCACCATGGGAAAAAGAATCTTGGCACACTCGACGGCATTTGTTGATACACAGCTCCAAAGAATTGCAGCTAAGGGAGACCTTCGGTTTTTATCCACTTTGTTGATAGTGTCTTTGCCTTCGGGGTACGATAGCAACAAATGCAAAAGCTTGGGGATGTTTGAGAGAGACACGTAGTGAAGAGAGGTGCACCCGGAGTTGTCCTTGAGCTGTAACTTATTACCGGATCGGACAAGGTGGCCCACAATAAAATCAATGACATGATCCTCGTATTGACTTTTTGGAAGATGCTTCATCAGGGATGAAATCAAGTTCATTTTATTGGTCACAAGCTCGCAGAGTCTTTTGTTATTGATCTGCTTCAGAAGAAGCTTCTTTGCTAATTGAAACTTTTGCAGTTTAAAGGCCACCTCCACAGCATCCGCAAATCTCATCCCATGTTTTTCCATGCGACCAAGAATGAGGTATGAGACGCCAAGCCAACCATTTTGAAGGGATATCTCAAATAACGTGTAGGGGAACTGCGACCTTTCCCTTGCCATAAAATGAGCGGGCAGAAATTTGAAATTAGAATTGAAGACCTCCTTTGAGTGAATATCCTCAGCCAGACTCGGGCTTGAATATAAAAATGAGTTTAAAAAAACTTGGCAATTGGCATCAGCGTCTTTTTGGAGGAGAGTAATCGCAGTAGCCTCGTGCCTTCCCATGATTGCATATGCCAATGGAGTGTTCCCAAAGGTGTCCTTCCGGTTGATGTCGGCGCCCTTCTCGATCAAAAGCATGGCACATACCGTGGATCCCCGAATACAGGCGTAATGCAGAGGCGAAGATCCGTTGACGTCTAATGAATCAATGAATGTTTTTTCCATTCCATCAACGAGCATCGAGACGATTTCAATGGGATCAATTACAGTAAGACCATTGTCTTCACCAGGAACAAAGTCTCGCTTATTAGAGGATGTCTGACCAAGCACATCCTTAATAAATGCGTAATGAAGAGGAATTCTTCCGAAGTCGTCTCTATGGATAGGACTGACTCCACATTTTAATAGATGTGACTCAACTTCAAGGTTGATATTGAAGTCATCAGTGGAATTCTCAACACAAAGATGCAGGGCATTGTATCCAGAAACTATTGTCGAGCCCAAGAAATTTCCACTTTCAATGACTGCCTTCATCATCGCCATTCGATTAACATCATTTCGGTTTCGTAGAACTTGGTCAACAGCAGCAATAAATATTGGGTAGTTCGGGAGTCGTTGAGGAGGACAAACCGCCCCATTCTTCATCAAAGTCACAAACATCTCCAGATTTCCGACCAAAATGGAGTCAATCAGGGGGGCACGATACACAAAGACATCATCGTTGTCTTTGAATGACTCTTCATAATAAAAAGGCATTGATTCTTTATGGGTAGTAATAATATTAGCTCCTTTAGCTATGAACTGATTAAATTGAAAGAGATTATTGGAGAGAATTGATCGGACAAGGCAAGTGGATCCATCGCTTGAAACGGCCTCTAGGTCCGAATCGAAGGAAAATAAAACTTCAAATCCAGCCTTGAAAGTGGGATTCTCTTCATTCGCATTGGGTTCATTCGTAGCAGTCAACATAATCTCATGCGCTGATATTTCACCAGGATTCTTTCGTTCTCGAAGACAAGGTTTGAAATTCTTCAAAAAGTAAACAAGGAAATCTCTTGATTCAACCCACAAATTCCTGTACATACATTCTGAAAAGTTACGAAGCTTTTTGTCAGAATTGGAAGGGAAGTTGGAATAGATTTGACAAAATTTGAATAAAAGAGTCCTGTTTTGTTCACGATATTTAGCCATGTCCACAAGCCCATCCAACTCAAGTTGCTTGTAGAAGTCCACTAGCTTCAAGCCAATCTTTTTCATTTCATGCATCTCTTGGAGGCGAAGGTTGTTGATGAAATAGGTAATGATTGAAATATTTTCGTCTTTCATCAATTTTACTTTTGAAATATCCATGCTCATGGCATCAATGAACTTGTTGATTAATTCATGATTCAATTGATCTAGATTAGTATTCAGAAGGTGGTCCAAGGGAAAATGTCCACTGTTGTCCATTTGACTGGGGTTGCAGCCCTTTTCATAAAGAATATCAAAAATCTGAAGCACTATTTTCCTTGACTTGGCGTCTTCTGTCTCTTTCTCGCTTCGTAAGTCATAATCAAGGTATTCTGCTAAATAATGAAATGCATTTCGATTATGAATATCTGACGCCTGAGGATTAATGCTTAAATCATCTAACAAATAAATCAAGTAAGACAAAAGGTCATCGCAAGAATTCTCATTGGATCCCGTCTTCAGTAGATGTAACAAAAGCGTTCGACCTTCACTGTCTTGAAAATTTCCGCTCACACCCGGGATCTTAAGCATGTACTCTCCCAGTCCTCGATGGCCTCTGAGGAATGCAATCGCACATGGAGATAGTTTCCATTCATTCAATGGATCTGGCAATGTACCAGACTCTAGCAGGAGCGAAACACAGTGATACCATCCATAGGCGCAAGCATAATGCAAGTTTGAGTTTCCTGACGAATCACACCGCTCTGGATTTGCTCCAAGTCGAAGCAGGTAGGAGGCCACTCTCGTAGCTCCGTTCATTACGGCATGAGTCAAAGCCGTACGCTTAAACTTGTCCTGAGCCTCAACTTTAGCCTTTCCTCTCTCTATTAGCAGTCGAACGATGTCCAGATGATCGTACGCTGCACTGATCATGAGGGCCGTGAACGTCCCTTCCCTTGCACTCAGTGGCTTCTCCACTTTGACGCCATGTTTCAACAAAACCTTCATGGACTCGACTTTTCCGAACATTGCAGCCAAGTGTATAGGGCGATAGCTGTTTTTCAACGGTCTATCAATCCCAGCAACACCGTATTTGCTTGTCAAACTTTTATCCTCCTTTTTATTGCCTTTTGAAATAATAAATTCCATTGCAGGCAAATTTGATATCCGTGTGGCAATGGCGAGAGGCGTGTAACCATCTTTATCGGGCAGTTCCCAACTCACAGATTTAGAGTCTAAAAACTTAATGACTTCCATTCCTTTAATGGATGCTACTGCATAGTGAACTGGAGTCCGCTTGTTCACGTCCTCAACCCAGAGATTAGGTGCAACAGAGAAAAGAGACTTGAAATTTCGACGTTGGGATTCATCGCGGCTAAATGCAGAGGCGTGATGGACCGTTCACTTTTCTTAAGAACACTGGCTTCTTTCATACCTTTGGTTCCTTGACTCCAATCCTTGGCTGAGAGAGCTTCGATATGAAGATTCGTGAAACCATAGTTCTTCGAATAATTCTTAAGCAAATAAATGGCGGCCTCCAGATGACCCGCGTACAATACTTCGGTTATATTTGACATTAGATATGACGGGTAAACAAAGTATTCACGGATAAGAAACTCTAACATATCTTTACAAGATACATTAGCAAGAATGAATTCTCTCATTTTCCCATCTGATTCTGTATCATTTTTGGTAAGAGCATTATTTCCCTCCCGACCTCCTCGTGAGACTTCAGTCTTTCGAATTCTTTGAATTCCAAGAGACTTAAAGTTGTAAGTTCCAGTCGAAACGGTTTTGATGAGTTGAATTGGATGTGGGGCTCTAGGTTTTGTATGAATATCGTTGGAAAAGAACATTTTCAAGGCTTTTTATCACCTTGCAAAATAGCAAATGTGGCAGGGTCTCTGTTATCAGCCAGAGAGCGGCGAATGTTCAAATTGCTCACTCGCTTACCATCATTTATTAAACTCTGAAGAAGCCTTTTGTCCTTGAGGAGGATGGAGCGAAAAGGAGGCGACTGTAATGACTTGTTGAAATAAAAGGGAAGTCCATGCTTTTAGACTCAAAGAATGGGTCAACAGAGTATTCAGTGACTTGCTTTCGAGGCTTTAGACGCCAGTTGGGGTTGCTCCTATCCACTTTAACCCTTGGAACCTTGACTTTCTTAACTTTAGAGAAAACTTTTCCTCTCTTACATCCAGAGACCTTCGTTTTCCTTCTGCTTCCAGAGTCCTTGATTCTTAGAGTCCGTTTGAACTCCTCGTCGCTCATTGTAAACACCTTTTCCTTGACTCGCTTGAGCCTGAGTTGACAAATGACAGAGGCCAGGGGCACAGTATCGGAGGATGAGCTAAGAGTCCACTCCTTTGCTTTCTCTTCTTCATACCAGAAGACTTGGAAGGACTTCCTCCCTTCCTTGACGTCCTGAGCCGTTTTACAGATCCAAAAGGGACTCCCATCACTCCCAATAACCGCTAATGAGGCTCCTTTGGAATAAATAACTTTCTTGGATACTTCCATATTCACTGCAATATTAAAATTGATAAAGTTGGCTAAGGTTTGAGATCTAGATAACTTACATGAAGAGTCGTCGTCGGTCTTTGAGGGGTAACTGAGGTTTTACAAAATATGATTTCCTTCTTTGATTTGAATTTAGTGACGCTATTTATATTTTGACTCATAGTAAAGGGAGATAGCGTGTGAGCGCATGGGTTTTTAATAATTAAGCCTTTGTTGTTATTATCATTCAACCTTCCTTCGTAATCTAGGCTTGTTCATGCCACTTTTTGCCTCTCATGACCATGATACATACAGATAAGGTATATCAGAGAGAAGGAGTTCATCATGCCAGGATAGAATGGGGAGTGTGACGTCATTAATATACTCTTATGTTATAAATTTTGATAAGAGTTACTAAATAAAGTCATATTTTTACCAAATATTTGTGTTGAAAAAAAAAAAAAAATATTAAACATAGATCAATGAAGCAATGGACATTCAGAATCCAAATTGATAAAATAATACATATATGTAAATGAAAAAAGGGATAAGTTTAATATATTCGAGACATAATTTTTACATAAAAATAACATATATAACTTTTGATTTAATATTTGAATGAATTGATTTTTTTCAACTTACGTGAGGAGGGCATATCTTTATTTTAGTGTTTTTTTCTGATAAATGTCCCCAATCTGGCAAATTTTGTTATTATATCAGAAGGGAGCTTAATATAAATATCTTCGTAATCCTATTTTTGAAGGACATCTATGAGCTTTCTTACCACATTTACCACATTCTTATATCATTTTCATGGAGAAAATGACATAAGAAGATAAATATAATAAATAACAAAGAAATTTATATTGAGCTTAATTCGGACAATTTTTTTTTTGCCAGATTGAGGACATTTATCAAAATAAATATACTAAAATAAAAATATGCCCTCCTCGCGTAATTTAAAAATAAAAAACAATTCACTCAAATATCAAATCAAAAGTGATATATGTTATTATTATGTAAAAATTATGTCTCGAATATATTAAATTTATCCCTTTTTTCATTTACATATATGTATTATTTTATCAATTTGGATTCTGAATGTCCATTGCTTCATTGATCTATGTTTCATATTTGCAGGCTTGTGAGCGATCAGGGAAAAAATAGCGATCCGATCAAAAATAGCGATCATAAATTCTTTGCGATATAGCGATATAACGATCAGGGATTTTTCTGATCAGCGATCCGATCAATTTAATTGCGATCAACAAAATTATTACCTATGTAATACTAATTCTAAGTAAAAATTTAAATGTATATATGGTCAAACCTTTATAAATATTCATCTTTATATGGCCACCAAAATTTAACCCCAGATAAATTAAGTATTATACCGATATAAACATACCTTTTTACATGAGCAATTGACACACCTGGTTGAACAATTTTCTTTATTTACAATATCCGACTATATCAAAAATTAAGTACATATAGAAAAAATATAAAGTTTGCACAGATCATTTTTCATTTGCCTATTTATTAGACATAAGTAGAAGTTGCTTCTCAAAATTTTCGTCCCCCAGTCTCTGCCTAGTCCTCCTCAGAATCCACTTGGCCTTGGAGAACAAACGTTCGCTGCTTGAACTACTGTGAAGCACGACATTATATTTATGAAAGACCTTTTCATCCTCCGGTAGGCTAATATCATGTCCAGCCTTTCTGAGTCATCAGCCAAGTACCGCTCTACTTCTTGTTTAGCTGTGTCAACCTTTTTACGACTTTTAGAAAAAAATACATTCTTGCTGAACGTCTTGAGACAGCTGGCTGGATAACTGGTCATCAAACGAGGCTGTCTCTTCTAGAATAAATCTTCTGGCTCTTTGTTGAATTTCTTCATTGAGAAATTTTACTTTGAATTGAGGGAGATAAGCTGAAGTGACCAACATCTCCATCATTTCACAAGCCCCAAAACAACGACTTATCCATAGGCGCCTGTCTGTATATTTTAGGAAAAAATATCAGAATGATTGTTTCTCATAGCCTATGAGCTCCAACACTCAGGCTCCACAATTGACATATGTCTGCATATTTTAAGACAGGAGATGCCAGAATAAATGTTTCTCATAGCCTATAAGCTCCAAAACAATGACTTATCCATAGACGCCTGTCTGCATATTTTGGGACAAAAAATATATATCAGGATAGCACACACTGGCTTTTTCCATTATTGGCTGTCTGTATTTTGTGTTTTCTAAACAAATATTTGTCGCGGGAATGGATTTTGGTCAATGTGACAGCCAGTTAAGTTTTAAGAAATGTAGGGTTTGTCTCAAAAACCCTTATTACAAACATTTTTTCTTTTTTAGTTATTTTATACAAATTGATCGGATCGCTATTTTTTAGTGATTTTCTTACGATCAAAAGATATAAAGATCAGGACCTTTTGCGATACTCCAATCAGCGATCAAATATCGCTATATTGCTATTGATCGCCGATCAGAAAAAACTCCGATCAACAAGCCTGCATATTTGTGTTTTTCAATACAAATATTTGGTAAAAATATGACTTTATTTAGTAACTCTTATCAAAATTTATAACATAAGAGTATATTAATGACGTCACACTCCCCATTCTATCCTGGCATGATGAACTCCTTCTCTCTGATATACCTTATCTGTATGTATCATGGTCATGATGATTAAAATTTTGCGTCATTTCTCTTTTTTCCTTTTTTCTCATTTCTATTGACTCAATGGAATCAAACCGTTTTATTCAATGTTAATATTGTAGTGTGTCTATTTGAGTGATGTATCCCAATATTATTCGCCTCCTTGAGACCTTTTAATTTAACTTTATGACTCATATTCAATATCCTTCCTTATCCATGCTTCTGATTAAATATGCTGACATTAAACCTTACTCAAATTAAAACCTGTTGTAAAACTTTTACACTCTGAAAAAATAACAAATAGTTCCAAGACCTTATAATTATGAGCCCTGGTCGACGTACCGCAACCTAATATTTCGGGTCTTTTATAGGGACTCTTCTTTGGTTTACAAGCACAGAAACATGTCATTCATCTCCTTGTTTTACAAAACCCATACAATTATTTTTGAAGAATCACTCTTAAATCAATAGAACGTTTACTATATTTGAAAGAACCATAGAGATGTAAAGATATAGAGAGCAATCAAGAGCAGAGAAACAGCTTTCTAGTGGTTCTGTGTGTACACTATAAACAAAGTAATTTGTACTACGTCATCGTAAGCTGATCATAGAGATAGAATCATTAACTACCTTGATTGTTCCTATGTTATTCTTAGGATAAATAAGTCGGAATCTATGACAAATAAAACTATAAAACCTTTCATTTATTGAGGGTATTGTTTCAGTAAATAAATAGTTTCCCTTATAACAATAATAATTTAAAAACTACCTTGATAATTTCTTTCATTCCAAGTGTTGTTTTGAGCCCGACATGCTATTTCACCAGGTGGCGCTCCAGTCTATTGTCGTAACTCTCCTTATAGGGCTCTGATATATGTTACCCTTTGGTTGGCAAGGGATCACTTTAGACCAGACATGGGCAAACCATAGAGATATAAAGATATAGAGAGCTGATTCCCCAATTGCAGAGAAACAGCGTTCTATTGTATCTGTGGATTCTAGGGCAATCACCCCCCAGACAATCACCCCCCGACAATCACCCCTGGACTAGCACCCCCCGTTAGTAATATTATGATTTTAAAAAGTCCACTTATGAAGTAACTATGTTTTCAAGCTATTAACACAGGTAACGTCACTGGTTAGCACGCAGTCCCAGTTCTTTAGAATTTGAATCTGCAAAAATTAAACGTATTTAAATTTGGAATTTTCGTGTCTTAGACCTTATATCTGGGCTATCTATGTACAAGTAGACAATCATACAGTTTGTAACCTATCAACTCAAGATATCTTATTTATCTCATATAGGTCCTAATCTATTTTCTAAGATTTCATCAAGGAACCACTTGACCTAAATCGAAGACTAGGAGAAAGTGACTATTTGAAAATCAAAAACTCATCTACTCAAATAAGTTGACATATAAATTTTATTCTGAATTTATTATATTCATTTCTTCACACCCAAAAACGTGTTCCTGTGGCTTTTTTAAAGATATCCAAGTCCCCATTAGTCTTCGCAAGCAGCGGAAAAGGAGATCAAGAAAGTGGGTAACCAGTGACGTCACCTTTGTTAATAGCTGGAAAACATAGTTAACTTAATAAGTGGACTTTAAGAGATAAGAAATATTACTAACGGGGGGTAAATGTCTGGGGGGGGGGGAGGGGGGTGATTGGCACGGGGGGTGCTAGTCCAGGGGGTGATTGTCGGGGGGTGCTAGTCCGGAGGGTGATTGTCTAGGGGTGCTTGTCCTGTTACGGTTTCTGTGTGCTCAAAATAAACAAAGTAATTTGTACTTCGTCATCGTAAGCTGATCATAGAGATAGATTCTATCTATATGATCAACTAACGATGACGAAGTACAAATTATTTTGTTTATTATGAACCATAGAGATATAAAGATATCTTTATATCTCTATGTTATGAACACACAGAATACAGCTGAACGTAGTTTTTCTGCTATTGAAGGGAATAAGCTCTCTATATCTTTATATCTCTATGGGGCAAACTAAGGCCCGCGGACCGTATACGGCTCGTTTGACAATTTAATCCGGCCCGCCGAGCTTGTCCAGTAAATAATATAATAATGCTTCACAAATCGTTAATAGCTGGAAAATATAGTTAACTTCATAAGTGGACTTTAATAGGGGTGATTGGCACGGGGGTAATTGTCGGGGGGCGCTAGTCCGGGGGGGGGGGTGATTGTCTGGGGGTGGTTGTCCTGTTACGTGCCAAGAGAGCTAACCTCTCGCTTGTAGGTGATTTTTAATGACGTCAGATCGGGAAGAGGGAAGAATAACATTTAGTCATTTTTTCTGCTTACGTCATTAAAAATCTTTTGTTACAATAGATTTTTGAGGACGTAAAAAATATTAATAAGATTGATATGATGTTTCACTATCCATGAAATCATGAAAATAACTGGTTCATTACATAGAAATATAAAGATATCTCTATTTATATCTCTATGGTTCATCAAAAAGTTTTGCCTACCAAGATAACTACCAAGTATGAGAGGTTTGGTTAAAAATATAGATATTCCCATTTGCTTCATTCTTTTTTATCTCTTCCAAGAGACCCTTGATTTTGAAAAGAGTTGCGAAATCTATCTATATATTAATTCACCAATCTCTGTCCGTTTGTATGTCCGCACGCTATCTCCTCCAACATTTATGGTCAGATCTGAGCTTTGAGGGTACCTATGGAATCCTTGGGTCAAGGCGGACCTAATAAAACTATTTGCAAAGTGATGGGATCAGAAATGAAGGAAAAAATTCAGACCTTGTCTGATTGAACCACCTACTTTTCAAGGTGTAGAGAGGAAAAAAGAAAAAGAAAAGGAGGAGGAGGAGTTAGAGAAATAGGAAAAAAAGAAAAAAGCATCTCATGTGACTTAAAACATATTCTTTGTACAAAGTCAAACTATTATGAGGAATGCTTGTACAAAACAGAAAATTATTTTCTCTCTCCTCTCTTATATTCTTTAAGGTCTGTTTCCCTCACAAACTAGCTCCGAAACCTACCCATACCCGAAAGCGAACATATGGGCGCCGTAGGCGCCCAAATAGTTAGTTTAATAAATTTATTTATTGTTTGTTAAGATTTGCTTCTAAAACCGTCAGTCCTCGTAAACAGAGCCCTATAAGGAGAGTTACGACAATAGATTGGAGCGCCACTTGGTGAAATAGCATGTCGGGCTCAAAACAACGCATGGGACGAAAGAAATTATTATTGCTCCTATGTTATTCTTAGGATAAATAAATAGGAATATATAACAAAAATGTGTCTATAAAACCTTTCATTTATTGGGGGTATTGTTTCAGTAAATAAATAGTCTCCCTTATGCATATAACTCCATATTTTATTCATGATTTACTAAATAATATAAAAAATATATATAAATCATGTGGTAAATAAATAAAAATATCCATAAGAAACAATTGTCCAAAAAATGTCCTAAGTATTGATGAACTGGATTTATCATTGAACCCGATTTATATATCCCAGATTATTGAAATGATTAATTATAAATGACAAAATTATTTAAAAAAAATATTTTTTTATAATTGAAATATAGATCATCATTAGAGAATATATTTCATGAATTATTACAATATTTATCAGGGTATATAAAAATTCGTTTACATATACATTTATGAGAACAGACGACTATAGTAAAAAAAATAGGTCTAATAAAACCTTCATTTATTTGGAAGTAGAAGTATGTGCATGAAAAAATTATGTAAATAATGATCAAATTCATGTATTTTATAATAATTTATGTATCCCAGATATTGATAGGATTAATTATAAATGATAAAATTATTTAAAAAAAATATTTTTAATAATTGAAATACATTTTACACCACGCAGTAATAAAAAATATTATTGATATTTTTTTATTACTACGTTTGTAAAATATATTTTAATTGAATAAAAATATATTTGTAATTTATAATTAATCATTTCAGTAATCTGGGATACATAAAATTATTATAAATACATGAATTTGATAATTATTTACATAATTTTCTCATGCACATACTTCTATTTCCAAATAAATTGGAGGTTTTATTAGACCTATTTTTTACTATAGACGTCTGTTCTCATAATTGTATGTTTAAACGAATTTTTATATACATTGATATATATTGTAATAATTAATGACATTGTGGTATATTCTCTAATGATGATCTATTTAGTTGAACTGACATTTCTGTTATTGAAGATCCTATTTGTTTCATTGTTACTAATTCTTTTACATATAATTTAAATATTCCTTCAACTTTTGTAAACTCCTTAATAAAATTAATCCGAACAAAATATTAATCCACCAGAATAGGAATAGTTTCTGAATGAAATTATTTTTTTAAGTAGAATCTTTAAAGTTTATATTGTTTTTATACTTCGAAAAAAATATTTCAAAAGACTGTTTATTTACAACTCCTCGATAAATTATAAATATTTTGAGCCTGACTTGAGAGTCAGCTGCTACACAGACAGGTCTCACGACGTAACTCTCCTTATAGGGCTCTGCTCGTAAAAGGTGTCTTGATAGATTTTAGGACTACAACCCCCCAGACAATCACCCCCTCGGACTAGCACCCCCCCCCCCCCCCCCCGGACTTTTACCCCCCGTTACTAATATGTTATATTTATTTAAGTCCACTTGTGAAGTTAACTATGTTTTCTGATATTAGGAAGAAATGGACCAGGAAAATATGGAACAGGAAAGAATAGACCAGGAAGAATGGACCAAGTTAAAAAAGGAAAATGATGACTCATGGAAGAAATGGACAAAATACATAAGTAGGCAAGTTTTTGAGTGTATTGTACAAATACTATTTCTCATAAAAACTGAGTAAATAATGACATAAAATGATTTTATTTTTGCAATTTTAGATAAATAATATCTTCTTTTATCAATTGTAGTTCAAGATCCCCCAAATTATGGTCAATAATACGCATTGTCTTAAATATCGAACATACCGGTGTTAGAAGCACTCAAAAAGTAAATATATAAAGAAGAAGAAATATATGCCTAATTTCGGGCGCGATTGTTATAAATGGAATATTGAAGAGATAGAGTGAAGGGTGACGTCACAGTCAACAATAATAAATTGAGAGAGCCTCCAATGATCCGAGTTGAGTATTCAATATTTACAGGCTTGTGAGCGTTCAGCTTTTTTTGCGTTCAGCGTTCCGTTCAGCGTTTAAAAAAAATTAGCGTTCCGTTCAATGTTTTTGTGTTCAGCGTTCCGTTAGCGTTCAGCGTTCAAATATTAAAAAAAGTACTGCGTAGTGATGACGTTTTTTTTAAAAAAGAATTACGTTTTTTTTTTTAGAAAAGAATTTCCAAAAAAAGTACTGCGTAGTGATGACGTTTTTTTTATTTAGAATAGAATTTCCAAAAAAAGTACTGCGTAGTGATGACGTTTTTTTTTTTAGAAAAGAATTTCCAAAAAAAGTACTGTGTAGTGATGACGTTTTTTTAGAAAATAATTTCTTTTTTTTTTTGAAAATATTTTCCCAAAAAAGTACTGCGTAGTGATTACTTTTTTTTTTTTAAAGTCAAGAAAAGTTTGGAAAAATTGAACGCTGAAAGCAAAACTCTTTTTTTTGGCGTTCAACGTTCAGCGTTCAAAAAAAGTTGCGTTCTGTTCAGCGTTCCGTTCATTGAACGTGCGTTCAGCTGAACGCCGTTCAATTTTGCGTTCCGTTCACAGCCTGAATATTTACAATCCGGCCGAAGGAGGCATCTCAACACATACAGACAATGGCTTTGGGCCCCCTCGAGCACAGTGATGGGGTATTGGGGTTCCAAACCCTCGGCCAAAGGACTCTCGGGCCCTGCCAAGCACAGTAATGGGGCATTGGGGTTTCTAGCCCTCGCCAAATGACTTTCGGTCCCGCCAAGCACAGTGATGGGGTATTGGGGTTTCTAACCCTCGGCCAAAGGACTTTCGGGTCCCGTCAAGCACAGTGATGGGGTATTGGGGCTTCTAACCCTCGGCCAATGGACTTTCGGGTCCCCCAGAACAGTGATGAGATATTGGGTTTTTTAAAAACAAACCTCATAATTAATTCAAAATTTTAATAAGTAGTTTTTTAAACTTCTTTCACCACAATGAACACTTCTGACGATTTATAAAATGTTATTTGCGAAATTAGCGGGGACAAGTTCAACAGGCAAGAGTTAGGCAGGGACAAAACAAACGTGATCCATAAAGTTCCAGAATGCTAGAACACATCGGCTGATGGTTAAAAGCCGGAGAACCGTCGGCGATCCATTTCCAAAACTTAATAATCCATCATTGTCGCTGGTGGGACCCGTGAGTCCGTTGGCGCAAGGTTTGAAACCCCAATACCATATCACTGTGCTTGGCGGGACCCGAAAGTCCTTTGGCCGATGGCTAGAAACCCTAATACCCCATCACTGTGCTTGTCAGGACCCGAGAGTCCATTAGCCGAGGGTTAGAAACCCCAATACCCCATCACTGTGCTTGGCGAGACCGAAAGTCCATTGACCGAGGGTTAGAAATCCCAATACCCATCACTGTGCTTGGCGGGACCCGAGAGTCCCTTGGCCGAGGGTTAGAAACCCCAATATCTCATCTCTGTGCTTGGCGGGACCCGAGAGTCCTTTGGCCGATGGCTAGAAACCCCAATACCCCATCACTGTGCATGGCGGGACCCGAGGTACTTTGGCCGAGGGTTAGAAACCCCAATACCCCATCACTGTGCTTGGCGGACCCGAGAGTCCATGGCCGAGGGTTAGAAACCCCAATATCTCATCTCTGTGCTTGGCGGGACCCGAGAGTCCATTTGCCGAGGGTTAAAAGCCCCAATACCCCATCACTGTGCTTTGCGGGACCCGAAGTCCTTTGGCCGAGGGTTAGAAACCCCAATATCTCATCTCTGTGCTTGGCGGGATCCGAGAATCCTTTGGCCGAGGGTTAGAAATCCCAATACCCCATCACTGTACTTGGCGGGACCCGAGGTCCCTTGGCCGAGGGTTAGAAACCCCAATATCTCATCTCTGTGCTTGGCGGGACCCGAGAGTCCATTTTGCCGAGGGTTAGAAACCCCAATACCCCATCAGTGTGCTTGCGGGACCCGAAAGTCCTTTGGCCGAGGGTTAGAAACCCCAATACCCCATCACTGTGTTTGGCGGGAGCCTAGAATCCATTGGCCGAGGGTTAGAAAACCCCAATACCCTATCAGTGTGCTTGACGGAACCCGAGAGTCTATTGGACGAGGGTTCCCTGAAGCTAAGGAACTCCTCATGAATGAATGTTAGGGGTATGTCTTCTTTTCTGGGAAATAGTGAGGACGAGTTGGGTCTAGGACGAATTGGACAAGGACCAATTGGGCACGGGACGATTTGGACAGGGACAATTTGGGCAGGACGATTTGGGCAGGGACAAAATGGAAAGGACGAATTGGGCGGTTACGATAATTTTCCTTTTCTACCTTGGTCCATTCCTTCCTGGTCCATTTCTTCCTAGTCCATATTTTCTTGGTCCATTTCTTCTGGACAGCCTGTTTTCTATAAGACAAAATTACATTTGTGTTTGAAAACTATGTTCCTAATATCGGTCATATGTTTTATATGACCGATATTACGAACATAGTTATCAAACACCAATACTAAAAAACATAGTTATCTTCATAAGTGGACTTTAAGACATAATAATTATTAGTAACGGGGGGTAAATGGCACAGGGGTTGATTGTCTGGGGGGGTGTAGTCCTGTTACGGTTTTGATAATATTTCTCCTTTAAGCATGACTGGGCTTGCTATTCACAAGTCGATGCGAAGATAGCTGGAGTTATTGATGATTAAATTTCTCTTGCACTCTATCGTCTGTCATCTGTCAGGATCCCCCAGAGCGGTAAATAAGTCACACTTATTATTATTATGGATCATTATCATTCTGGCTTGTTTTTAAAAATTGTTTAAAAATATTATTATTAATTATGAGTCTCGTTGGGAGTGTTTCCCATCATTAAGATTCTTCTATTGATGCCCGTTATCCTTAAGTGGAGGGGGTTGGGATTTTCGATGATGATAACATGATGGAACAAGGATCCCTTCGACTCTGCTTTCGGCTTACTTTCCTTGAGTGATCGAAATGGGAGCTTCATGAGCCTTCGGGATATGACTCCGTCTTATAAAATACTAATGAAGTGAAACCATATCCTTTAGCTAGGATTTGGTACATCAAGGTTCCTGGGCAAGTCCGTTGATCAGGGTCGGATGACTAATCTGAAAGAAACAGCATAGAGATTTTTCTGGACTGAAAATGTAATAATCCGCGATTGGATCCTTTATCGGAGGAAAACCTTCGTTGGATCTTTGCGAAATGAACTTGTATGATGTGACTTTTACATCTGCACCCAAGTTCCGCTCTGAGAACCCCAACAACCCCTGTCATCTTCATATTGTACACGGATCAGAACCTAGAGTGGATACAAAAAGCGCAAAGAAAACCTCTGTAAGGAAGATAACTTCATTGTGACCCTAAACTCCTAATATAGCTTCATGTATTGAGGTCATGGATACTCCCTAAAGAACCCACCTTTGAAAATCTCTTAAGGTTCTAACCGAGTCCAATATAAATATAACCTTTAGATAGGGGTCATTATCAGAGTTCTAAGAGCGGAACTACGGCACGGAATATTTCCTACAGTAATCTTGATAGGTACAACTCTTGATGTACCCAAATAAAAATAATCTATATAACATATTTATAATTTGGTTTTATCTCTTTAATTGTGCATTTCCACCGCTTGTGTAACTTATATTCAGACGCATCGGTCTATCCCAAAACTCTTTTCGTCATGTATATCTGAAACAATTTGAATTGTCGGGATTTTTTGTTGTTTATTTCATATTTTTTTTTCTCTCTCTCTCACACACACACACTACACACATAATTGTTTATTTCATTCCTGGGAAATATACAACATTTCCTTTAGATTTTTTTTTTTTTCTCTTCATCTCTGTGTTACAATTATCCAATAGTATTAATAACATATATATTTGAACGGATATATATACATTGTTACTTTTACCAACTCCCCATACTTGAAAACCCCCTCTATCCTGAATGCAGCTGGGAAATGTAGAATAATTTTAAATGTATATATAAAAGAGCGGAAGAGGAAGGTCTCAGTACAAATAAAGTATCCATTGGACCACAAAATTACCCAATGATATAACTAATAATATATATTATTTAAAGATTATAAAACTCAATAATATTTTGGTAGTAATATAGCCGTCAGTACCAAGGGATATTGAAATAATACAAGGTATGCCCTTAATGGTTTATAGGCCTGGATCGGTATTGGACGTAGGTCCGTCAGTTAAGGACCCCTGGCCTTAATAATCCCATATGTTTTCTTTTAAATATATTTGTTTAACTAACATTGTTTTATTGTGTATGTATTTTTGTAGATTTGGCAATTTTGATACATATAACTATTTTAATCATATTAGTTATATGAACCTATTTGATTGTGTAAAATAAATCAAGAATCATGAAAGACAGATGATGAGATCTCCCTGTTATAAGAATAATTTTTAGTTAATCCAGAGAACTTTTTCCCTCACAGCTCCATGCTCTGCAAGTAGGAATAAATATGTAGTATAATAACTTCAATTCCATTTATCATTTCAAAAGTGATCTTCATTAGTTTATTTTATATCAGATAATTATGGAATAGCTAAACCCATGGGCGTAGGAGACAGGGGGCAAGGGGGGCAACTCCCCCTCCAAATATAATAATAATAATACGGTTGAGTTCTCAAATTCGGGCGAATTGGTTGAGGTATTCGGACATTTAAGTTGTAGAAAAAAATATCAAATTATGAAAGCAACTGGATTTTAATTATAACCAAATAAAATAGTATAATGAATACTATCTAATTACTATAAATAAAATATTAATCTACATAGCTTTTTTCATTCGATTAGTGTTAAAATTCGGGCAAATTGAATGCTGCCCCCCCAAGCCAAACATCTCCGCTACGCTTATGGCTAATAGATCCCAAAAAAAATATTCGAGAGGTCTGCAAAAGCAATCCGAATAATTTAAATGGGATTTTTTTAGCCAACATTCTTTTGCTGATTCCTAAACGCTCCCTTCTAACCATTTTTGTAATTGCAACCGGTTGATACTTTAGAAAATAGATATATTAATTTCAATGCTCCCACTTATTTGAATTAGAATTGATGGATTAAAAAAGCGGAACACTTTGGACTTATTTTCTCTCGCAACCTCTCGCAATTGAGTTATCTCTTTTCCCGGTGAAAAATGTGGTACAATGAATGTTCATCGCATCAATTAATCGTTTTCCTGACAACGACATGGATTTTTTTTTCTTCAAATAAATATTATTGTTAAATAATTCCCGCCGCCCACATCAGACGCTTCAAACTCAATTTTCTCATCCAACTACTTAGGAATCCCTCCCTTCTCCATCTTTTTTTTTGCAAATAATTATAAGCTGCATTCAACAGCCATTTTGAAAAAAGGGGAAAATTTTACATCGCGAGTAAATTATTGGGGGGCTATAAAACAATAAAATGTCTATATTCCTCTTCTTTTCTCTGGGCAAGAGAGAATTAAATGATATAAATTGAACCATAAAAAGTGAATCTAGGAATTTTGAGAAGATAATTGCGGATTCTCATCAATTCAATGATGCAGCTGTAGATGAGGAACTTATTTAACCTGAGAATTCTTTTAAGGCTGAAACGATACACAAATACTTGTGTTAAAAAATACCCGATTTGGGGATTATCTTTAATTGAGCAATCATTAAAACACGATGCCAGGAAATATGTATTATAACATATAATTTTGGTCACATTAAGGGGTATCCAATCCCATTATATGAATATTTATCACAAAACATCATAAATGGTGTAGGTTGTTGTTTACATTTCTCCTATGTTTTCTTGGGATATCAGTGGAGCTGCGACTACCGGATCGGTATTCAGAACTGGAAGCGTTGTTACATGGTGTGAAGAAGTGATAACTTTGCAAAATAAATAAACAACTCCGGAGCTGAAAGCGCATTTAATATCAGACAACGTAAAGACAGTTAAGGAAATAATTTGTTAGCAATTGCCTTCCATTTCTTTCCAAATCCGAGTGCTTATATGATTGATTGATATAAAATAACATGCATTAAATTTCAAATAATCTCTTAAAAAATTATAACAAATTATGCAATTAATTGTCTTTTGTTATAAATTGTCCGATACTAAATGCATATGAAGAAGTCACAGACCAGATACATGAATAAAATTATCTTTCTTTCTTATTTACCGCACCCATCGATATTCGGTAGATATATAATAAAATCTACCAAATCGGCGGTACCGATTCCCAGCTCTGGATATCAGCCAGGATATAATGTAATATAAATGAAGAAAGCGCAGGTTCGAATCCCGAGAGGGATGGTCATTTTTGGTCTACCTCATTGATAAGATCCGTAGTTCAATAGACTAATTATACGCTATAACGCTTATCCAGTTGGATGCAATTCTTTGGAACCAAACAGGCAAAAAACAACTGAAGAATTACTCCTATTATGTATTAATTTATTTTCTGTGACGACATATATGAAATAGGTGATAATGTTGTCGTTTTCCGAACAAAATAGTTTTCTTCTTAAATGTCAATATATGATCAAATATTCAATGAAAAGTTGAAATGACTTCTCGTTCACTCGCCGAATGATAAGACAGAAACAAAAGGCTTCTTCTGACGCCACGGTAAATGAATGAATACAATATGACAGTAAGTCCGTCAACCATTGTATGGCATCATATATATTATACAGGTTTTGGATCGTTTAATACATTTTTTATAATAATATAATAATTGCCACCAAGAATATAATATTGGTGGGATCCTTCTTTGTAGATGTTTTTTTAAATATGATACAGAAAATGATAGAAGTATATGTATAGTCGACCGGCTTAAGAAAAAAACGACTTTTTATTAAGTAGCTTCCTATTGGTATAACTGCTTCTTGGTCATTTGTTAAAGTAGTATTTTAAGATTCCAATGTGAAAGGGTTCGGAGAGCTTCTATTCGAGTTCAAACTGTTTAAAGTCCGAAATAGATTATACTATATTTACATATTATTATTTAGTGTGTGTTTGATTTTTTTCTTTTGCATGAATTGCATCCAGTTGGATATAAATAAGTATTATAGCATGCAAATTAGTCACTCGAACCTAGGATCATATCAATGAGGTAGACCAAAAATGACCGTCCCCTCTCAGGAGTATTCGAACCTGCGCCCCCAACATTGAGAGTTGAACACGCCTTAACGCACACGGCTATCGCACAACCTTTGTATTTAGATTACTACATGTTAAATCTACGTATTTGTATGGAAAAACATTAAAAGATAAAGGATAAAATGTACATAAATACAAACATAATTATGATTTCATTTTCAAGAGTATTACTCTTTTATTTACTCAGGTGGAGACTGTGGTTAGACTCAGCCTTCCCTGAAGCCGCTGTGGATAAGGACATCCACTTCTTCCCACAATGCCACAATGCCACAAAGCTTCTTTGCAGCTCATGTTACTATCCTTCTTTTTAAAGCTTTAAAAAGATACACTTCTATGAATATAAAACAAGAGCTTTTATTGGCTGATTAGTTTTTGTGTCAGGATAATAAAATATCTATTTGTCCTCTGCAAGTACGATACCATGAAGCCTGTGATTGACCGTAGATCATGTGTTATTGTGTCATGTGACTACGAACCGACTTTTTCGGTAACCAACTTCGAATCTCGAATTTTGTGCCTCCATGAATATATCCCATATGCAATAAAACAAGAAACTTGTGTTATAAAATAATATATAATAATAAATAAAAGAACATATACAAGGACGATATTGTGAGCCTTAGGAATTTCAAACTTTTCGTACTCTCTTTAACGAACAGTAGTTATGCTGCCGATATCCCGTTATGTTTTATTGATGTTTGGTTGGAAGATCGGTTATCGGATTCTGGGCTATTATAATGTTATTTGCCGGAGCCTGGACTTGATAGGAAAAAAAATCTACCGGAGGTATCAGTAGTCGATAGCAGATTGCGTTTAATGTGATATCGGCAGATTTATAAAAATCTACCGTCTTTATCCATCGGTATTCGATAGATTCTGATAAAAGTTTATAACTGGCGTTATAAAGCATTACAGAATAATTATAATCAAAAGATATGCATGGACGATACTGTAAGCCTTAGGTATTTCAAACTTTTCGGTTGTAATGCTCTCAAGATGTGTTCAATCGGTATCGGTAGATTTTTACAAATCTATCGTCTTTTTTTATCGGTATTTCAGTAATTTCTTAAAAATCATTTTTGTAGTAATCATTTACAATCTACAGGGGAATCCATTCCCCAAAAAATATCGCTAAAGGTTAACAAATCCATACAATCGGTAGCTGAATTCGGAAGAATTTTTAAATTTCAATTTGTAGTGGTAGAAAAAATATAGAACTACTGTCGACAAATTATCAAGTGGTAGTCCTAGCTCGCTATTTGTTTAATTACTTATAATTAGGGTCTTGTAATTAAGTGTTCTCTCATAAATTGATTTGTTGCGTCAGTCATTACTTTTAAGCAGGAGTTTATCCTTTTATTGAGGGTCGTCGAGACGTTTATTCGTTATTAGTATATAGACCTGTCAATTGAAGCAATAAGCTTCTCTACCATAAGTGTATATCACTGCTTGTTCTCTAAAAAATATTTTATATGATCTAATTTTTTCAACAAAACCTTATTTCTTCAATGGCAGCGATAGCAATTTCTACTTTGATATCTAATAAACATATATTTGATAGTTTAAATTACTATGAAGTAGGGACCAATTAAACTCCTTTGATACAATTTACATTTCATCACTTAAAAATGCTTTGAAATAAATAAGTAATCTGTAACATTTCAATGAAGGATTCAAGTCCAATATGAGCCAATAGATAACTTTAATTTTATACAGATGTATGTAACAACCATTTCATACAATAGCATTCAATCCAGTCCATATGCAGTTGATCAAACAAGATGATAGATTTTGAGTTTCCCATCACCAATGCAGAGTATTAAAACCCAACTTTTAGTAGTAGATATTAAATGCTTTAAAACAGGCAGGACGGCACTCACAAAATACTATTGCCTAATCAATTATTTAGTGTCGTCATGATTTTTCTATGTACCAATGCAATCAGAGACTCTAGTAATCTGATAACAAAATATAATCTTAAAAATTTCTTCCGTAAAGAAAATATCCGGGGGTGTACTTTTATGGTGTATGCATCTATTTAGTATGACGTCAGAGATGAAGTAGGTCATGATTGTCCTTTGCTCTCAAATGGTTCATGTTTATTATGGCCCGTAGCATATAATAAAATATCAAGGAAAGGATCGAATGAACTCGGTTCAGTCTCTGAATGCCTAACACCAAAGATTTACTTCATTTGTGACGTCACGGCAAATATATGTACACAGGACTATGAAAAGTATTTGATATATATATAGACATACATATGATGACGTCAGAAAGAATAAGACTTTAGAGGGTTTCTTCCATATATATAAAGACATAGAGAGCTTATTGGATTCTTCAGAGGCATACGTCATATTGCCCAATAGAAACAAGTCTCTTCAACTCTATGATCAGCTTACGATGACATATACAAATTACTTTGTTTATTTTGAATACACAGAATACAGCTGAACGATGTTTCTCTGTTATTGAAGGAAATAGCTCTCTATATCTCTACGTTTTCTCCCTGAGGTTGATGTTTATTTGGTAATAAGGAGAGTATATAATTAAACTTCAGTAAAGAACTGAATGACTCCTCTTTCTACTCGGGGATAGGCCGAAATCATCATGACCCTGTCAGGGATAATAGATGTAATACCATGAATGTAAACCCTCGAAATCTGATTCCAAAACCTTTTCCAAAACATGACACCCCCATACCTCTACTTTATTCAACCATGTTAAATATTTTTTTAGTTGTATCTCAATTTCGCCGTCCATGACGTAATAAACATTTTACCGATTTTTTTAAAGTAATATTTTTTTACCTTGTAAGCGATTCTGTCTTCAAATATATCTTATTCTTCTTCTTATTATTATTTTGAAGGCGATTCCTTTTTATTACAGGAATACTATCGCTTATTGGAGATTTTAAAGCAGCAAAAAAGGAAAGAAGCATAGAGAAAGAGAAAAAAAGTATTCATCACACATACAAAAAAAGATAATCTCAATTTTTTTCCTCTCGTCTTCTCGTTCGTCCTTTGAAAAAAATGAAGAAAAGAAGAAAAAAAAGTGCCGAAAGGCAGTAGTGCTTACTAAAAACATATCCATGGTTATTTTTCTTAACCCAATCTCATTGGCTGGCCAGGCATTAAATAACAAGAGCGAGCCATCATGACGATGTCGTTTAAAAAGGAAACAACGGAATGAAAGGGGGATGTGCTCTCTATGTAAAATAATAACTTGTGAAAAACTATAGTTCGTCGTCTTTAAAAAAAAAAATCCCCGCGGAGTATCCAAGGGTAATAATCCTTTTGTCCAGGGACATATTTAGATAGTTAGTGACCTCTAGCATATGCCTTCTCTGTCCTCTAATACCATCATGGCTCATATTTGTATATATGTCAGGATGTAATAAAATAATATCGATTGTAACCTTAAATAAAGCAAGCTTTAGTTTACCCTATATTTAGGGACAATGCAACTCACTACGCTATTAAGCTCATAGTCATGTGTTTCGCAATTATGTCATATTACATATATATTGACTTTAGATTGCCCAATCTATGCTACTTTTTTGTGCTTGTACAAAAACTCAAAGTAAACTTCACCAATTAAATGTGCATTTACTGGTGTACTATTTGCTAACTCAAACGTTTAAGATGTGCAAAAATTAAAAGCTACCTCCATTTGCTAATCAAGTATTTCGTTTTAACAAACACGACAGAATTGATTGGAATCGATAAACAAATGACAATCTATATTCTTTAGAGTTCCGATGCGGTCCGTTCCAAATAGCTATTGGTTCCGTTCAGGGTTCCGCTCAGGGTTGAAGGATCGATCCACGGAAGGATTTGTAATTTTCCGTTCCGGTTCAGAAGCCTGCTCCGTCATATAAAGGTAAATATTGACTTTAGAGAAATGAGAAATAAATTACACCTGACGTCACGTTAGATATATGGGACGGGTTTATGTAATATAGGTCGTTACTAGGGGGTATAGCAAGCTTTACTTCGGGACTTAATGAATATAGGTATAGTTTAAATCATTCAAGGCCTTTGATGGTTTGATTTCAGCGTTCATACAAAATATGATCCAATTTAGAGATGTAGTTATTGATGGCTCTGGGGTTTCATTTTGCTTGTAGGAAAACAAGATGCGTATTAGTGTGGATACCCTTTGTATGAGTGTATTTTACATGATGTAGGTGAATGTTGATTTGGTATGGGCCGGAATATAATTTAATATAAAATGAAGGATAGCTGAGAAGTCCATTCATTCGATTTAACGTCAGAGGAAAAAAGTAAGCTAGAACGCCGTACCGTTAAAAAATAAAAATCTGTTTTGTTCATTTGACGCTCGATTACCGAGATGAATGTTCTCTGTTCATAAGCATGATAATAAATATTGAAACTGAACACTAAAAAGCATTATTTTTATGTTGTCTCTATCTATTAAAAATATACTTCAATTGAAACTTTGTTCCTAGGATTAGGAAGGGTGTTCGTTTTCTGTTTATACAATTCACGATTTCGATTACCGTTTTTTCTGTACATTAAGGCGCACCTACAATGAATGAAATATTTAAATAATTATATACAGATTAAAAAAAACACAAAGTATTCGTAGAAAATATAAAAAAGACCTTTTAAACTCCATTCATTGTAATCCCATGTCTTTCAAAATACTTGAAGCATGAATATCAAACGGAAGACGGCAGCTGCTTACCGTAATTGCAAGATATGTTGTGACTCAATATTGATCAATTGCATATAAGGGCATTGTCAGCTTGTGTAGAAGAAAAAAAATGAAAGCTTGCTCAGGTGCACTTTATAATGTATGAAAAACACAGAACTTTATTATGTATTAAATTCAACAAATTAAAAAAGATAAACTCCTAGGACACCATGGCAGGTTCATTTTTTGTCATTAATAAGCTGTTGCTATTACTATTTTTGCATTATCATTAACAGCTGAGTTTTCTATGCTCGAGGAGGAACCACTGATTGAAAAAAGAAGAACTCAAGAGTTTATATGACGCAATAATAAATACAACAACAGCTTATGGTTTATTCTTTAAAAATGTTATTAAAGTTAATAAAAAGAAACAGGTTTGTTCCTCACGTATACGAATCCTGTGGAATAAGTAACTCCGGACACGGAGAAAATTATTTTTGCAACCTCGGTTGTGCATCCAAACCTACAAAATTTAATAGTTTGATCAACCTAATGTCGTCCCCTTTGCTCCAGATCAAGGAAGTGTTTGCATGTATCCGTCTGTGACCCGGGGTAATTGCGCGCCCCTGAAAATCATGGATCTATGGTTTTTATCTTCATAATTCATACTTCGGCCATTATGCCTCTAAAGAGTACCCATGCCTATATTTGTACTTTATCTCCGCCGCCTTTCAAATATATACATGTATAGTCTTTTATGAGAAGAATGTTGTAATTTTATCTCTCTCTATCTCTTTTGCCGGAGACCACCAATCCCCATTTGACCTTCAAAGTATCCATTTTAACCCCTTTTTGTAGAGGAAAAAAAAGTTTTAATGCGTTGTCTCTTTTGACAAATTTTATTTTAGAATGCTTGAATCATAAAATAAACTTGGCTTCTCACTTCATTATACAATCCTCCATCATAACTTTTTCTTGTTATTATTATTTACTGCCTCCTCAAGAATGTCTTTCATCAGGGGTAAATTTAATTTCCGTTCTCTCTCTTTATGTAGGACAACGAAAAGTCCTCCAAACAAACAACTTCCAAAAATAGCCAGCCTGGAATTTTTTTCTCTTATTTTTTTACGTCAGATTCCATTCCCGCCAAAATACAACATACCTTTGGCGCCTTTTCCCCTCTCTCTGAAAAAATAAAAGTCATAAACACCCTAAACTGTCTTATGAATATTTCTTTTTTTTTTTTTTTTTGCTTTGAGAGGATTCCGCCTTAAGGTATATATTTTATCTATGCTCGAAAATCCTCAATCATGCCTACAATATAATCTTGACTAATTTTTTTAAAACTTTTTTTCTGAGAAAAAAAGATAGGTTATAAAAAATCAATTACCTATTCTTGAGTGTGTTTTTTTTACGGGGGTAAAAGCTCTTCTAGAGGAAACTCAAGTAAGTGGCCCTTGTTTTTCATAGTAATGGTTCTGCTATTAAGTAAATGTTTGTGTAAGTAATATTGTTTATAAATAAATTCTTATTCCTTTCAGTTTACGTATTTATGTGGCTAAATCATAAAGATATAGAGAGCTTATTCCCTTTCAAAGGCAGAGAAACATCGTTCAGCTGTCACAATTGCCCAATATAACACAAGTAATATCGGTGTCCAGTAATTTCATCGCGAGTAAATTTGTGGTGTATAATCTAATCTCGGGGGAGGGGGGGGGGGGGTACGCCAGTCTTAGCCGGGGGTTTCTATAACGTTGAAATCCACCGTTGACCCTGCGTAGATTTCAACTCGCGGCGGAACACCGAGGCTAAGGTGTGCACAACCCTTAAGCCGCGTGTCTTTTTCTCCCTAAAAATGTCAGCAGTAGATGCAAACCCCATGGGACCCCAGACAGAGTCCCCATGAATAAGTCCACAAGTAAAAAATAACAGCGCGGAAAATGCTTCACTACAAAAAGCTTGGCGACAAAATTACCTACGAAAAAAAGAAGAACGACAAAAATACTTCACTACAAAAAGCTTGGTGATAAATTTACCTGCGACAAAAAAAAGAACTACAAATTGAATGTCTATAAAAGAGCAAGCGTGTATTTACCCGCGATAAAAAAACGGCTATAAAAAGCTCCGCGACAATTTACTCACGATGAAATTACAGTAAACCGTAATATACACTACGTCATTGTAAGTTGATCATAGAGATAGAAAGATTTGTTTATATTGGACACAATCACGTATGGCCTCTGAAGATCCAATAAGCCCTTTATGGCTTTATATCTCTATGGGTTAAAGTAACTAAGGGTGGCTTTCGATTGCTTTGGATTCCAAATATGTCATAATTCGCTAAGGTCGAACCCGGGGCTCCAATAAGTATTATTATGAAATAGGACATATTTGGGACCTTCGAAATTCAATTATACCTCATACTGTCTTAATATTCACTTATATAGCTCCAGGAGGACTCAGTGATACTTGGTTTGAAGCCCTAATATCTCATAGTTCTGGCTGGTGAAGCCCTAATATCTCATAGTTCTGGCTGGTGAAGCCCTAATATCTCATAGTTCTGGCTGGTGAAGCCTAAGAGTTCATTGGCCCATTGGATTTTAAGTTTTTAGACTCTCATTAACTATAATTGTGACGTTCGGACCTTGGATGATTCGGCTGACAATAATTCCACCCATTGACAGGGATTCTAACTAGTATATGGGATGTGAGAGGAAACAGGGAGCTTTTACACGATCCGCTAGATGACGCTACAAATAAAAGCCATTTTAAATCAAGTTATTTGGTCATAAAAAGTATAAAAGTCTAATATAAACAAATGTCTGCAATGCAATCAGAATATTCTGGTTGGACAATAGAATACAATAGAAACAGAGCTTTGAATGTCTATATACGATATTATTACGAAAGTTACATAATACTAACCAAACATATAAAATCCATCCTCCCATAGGTATCTAACTATAATCGAGATTCCTTGAATAATTTTTATAGGTCTTAGCAAGGACAAGGATTTGCTTGACTGGAATCCTCTGTATTTTTTTGTAATTTAAAACAGTATAACTTGAGAGTTGATTGATTCATTAACATTAACGTTTGAATAGAAAAATGAATTTGAACGCTAATGACGCTATCGGCCTTAATTGAAGTCACTTTTTGAAAGTATAGGATTATTCAGAAAATGAGATTTTTCAATCATTTGACACTCCATGGCCTTGGTGGTAGAGTGTTATCTCTTGGACATTATTTATCAATATACTCTGACATTTTTTTTGCTCTCCTATGACGAGCCAAGTCTTCTTGATTCACTTTTGACCATGACAAAAAGAAGGTCCAGTACCAGACTTATGCTACAACTCTATTTAACGCAATAAAAGGGATTCATAGATAGGTAGGTGCGTGGTAATTAAATTATTATTCGTTAAAGAATGATATTTCTTTACTTTTTCCAAAGCTTTTTATAGTAGAGACACCTGGCGGTGTGGACGTAGCTCTCACACCTCATTTTAGGCATTATTGCCAAATATACACGTATATTGAAGATTTTATTTTGTGAAGTTATTGGTTACAAATTGATGTGTGGAGGTTGTCCTTAGACTCTACGAGAATAGTCTAGTTCCATATGTTGCATAGTTCGATATGTTGTAAGTATTTAATATGTCATAGAACCCAATGAAGAGAAAAAAAAACTTCTTGTAGTTAACATTAAGTTTCTATATGAAAACATTAAATTTAAAGCTGATCCTTCTGTTTATGCAAGACAACATAAAAAATGTTGACGCTTTAGGGGATATTTACTGTTTTAGATATGTTTATTTTCAAATTGACTCAAAAGCTGTTGAAGGATTATTTTATAACTATCTATGACCTTATTATTATTACTATTTAATCCTTGAAACCAAAGATTTATTACCGAAAATGACGCTTTTGTGATCGATGATGGTTCTCAATAAGCTAGATAGTCCATCTACAACGCTTCTTTTAGATAAAATTGGGTGAATTTAGTTACAGTACGTAACCATTAGAAATACACGTACCTATAGTAATCCCCAGGGCAAAACATATGGAGCGACAGCTAATCATTATTTTGGTGAATTCAAGGCATTTTGTCATATCGCGGGGATAAATGCCTTAAAAAATATTTTGATCTGTATGTAATTTATGAAGAAATCATTACACCGCTATATTTATCAACCAAATCTGACCAAATCAAGAGTTTTAATGATTATTCATGTGTTTAAATTTTCTTTAAACTTTAAAGCAAACTTTTAATCGCCGAATCGTAAGATGTTGAAATGAATTATGTTCCGTAGATAATAGTTTTGTTTACTGATAAATAGATGTTCACTGATAATAACCGCACCATACATTTTGAATAATTTATATATTTAAAAAAGTTATGTTGAAGGTAGATAAGCCCTGCTACTGATGTACAAAAATCATGTAATTGATAACGGTATTCGTTAGATATTTTTAAATTCAAAATTATCCATGACGGTAAGATACATCTAGTGCCAGTACTACCGAGCTACCGATTATCCATTGGTAGTCCCAATTATGTATATTTTGTTAGATCAGTTTTACCGGCAGTGGATTTCGTTTAACGGATGATAATTATCTTAATTAAACTTTCCCTAAACGCTCCGTCTCTCTTTACCGATATCAAACTTCGATTGGTAGATTTCTAAAAATCTACCGATATCTACTACACACAGCAAGCTAACCACGGCGGATTCCTATTTGAGAAACAAGGACGACATAATAAGCTAAGGTGATTGAATTTCATCATTATTGACGGTTCCTCATTCATTCATCTATTGCATCATTCAATATACTCTTAATACTCATATAACAAAGCACAAGATGAGGATTTTCATTATATTATTGTCCACTCTGTGATACATTTAGCTGTACCAAGATGACAAATAAGAATCCAAATGGAAGGCTCATCATCATATTTGATTTTATTTATATAGTTTTTCGTCAATTTTGGCTTCTGGGGAAAAATTATATAAAGAAGACTCATATTGATCTTTGGACTTTATATTAAATCGTCTGTCTATATATCAATCTATTATGAGTTTACCAAACCACTGGACCATGCTTTGTATACTTTTTTTACATTTATCCCCTAAAAATCCCGTGATGAAATGAAGTCTAGCCGTTATAATCCTGAAAATACATTATGTAATGAAGTAGA
This sequence comes from Caligus rogercresseyi, assembly GCA_013387185.1. Lineage (NCBI taxonomy): Eukaryota > Metazoa > Arthropoda > Copepoda > Siphonostomatoida > Caligidae > Caligus > Caligus rogercresseyi. Next base: position 7,388,578 of record CP045902.1, read on the forward strand.
GAAGGCCCTAAACGCTGTGAGAGGAAGACGTGAGTATCAAAAGAACTCTCCGTAACTATTTAATGTGTGTCTACAACGAATAATTGGAGGCAAAAGCCATCATCACCCTCCTCGATTGACTTCAATGCAAATAAGAGCACCGCCAAACATCTTTGAGGGAGCTGAAAACTCCCATTTTCTCTCTCTTCATTAATTAACACTTCCATTCAAAATATGCAGAGACAACAAAAGTGAGTTAGTCACAAAAAAGGAAAACATCCCGAACTGTGAGAAATTTTTTATACCCCGGAATGCATCATCATAGAAGGAGGCGAAAAAGAGTTAAAGTTAAGTTTCTTTGGCAAAGGAAATGAACAAAGAAGATGTAAGGATGTATTTAGATAGATGTAAATAAAGCGTTAGTTTAAAGTAGCGCATGCAAGGAAAAATAAAAAAAAATAATGGCCAAATTTTTGGTTATTTCTTTAACGACAGATGTCGCTAGTCCATGAAATTACGTCACAATCCTATTTAAATCGGTTTACAGGGATTAAGTTTGATGATTTGAATATATCAAATCTCCCAAATATAAATAATAAAAGACTTTGTTAATAATTCAAAGAGCTCTAGCATCAAAGCAGCGCCCTTACGGACAAAAGAAGAACTAAAATTTTGGCCAATTCCTTTGGGAAAAGCCAATTTTTTATGTCATGCATGCGCTTCTTACTTTAACGCTTTATATGTAGCTAAGTTGTAGACTTATAGTGAGGTACAAAGTGCTATAGTGTTTTACGGGTACTCTGCATACTATATTTATTTATTTTGGTAATACCCGTGACATTTTGCCGGTGTGACGTTACAACAAATCGATATGGATAAGGAATAACACAATTGGGATCATCATACTCCTCGGAGTCAGCTCGTGTTTTAAGTGCCAGATGTGTTTTTTGTTATTGTAAGAAGAACAAAATCATCGAAATAATAAACAAAAGATGGAAGGCCGGATCTCTTTGCTTTGTTTTTTATGTCTCTTCCCTCTCTTTTGAAGAGGCATAGCTCCCTGCCTGAGTGGCGCAAGAAGAATCTCGTAAGTGGATGGGGTTTCCCGTTTCAAGGGCTAATTATCCTTGTTGATGACGACACGAGAGACCACTTGGACATGGTCATATATGGATTCAATTACATGCTGATCTAGTCTCAGCAGCCATTAAAAGAAATAAGATTAACAGACCTCTTAAAATTGAAGCAAGAGAGTTGAGGAAGCCGAAAACAAGAGGGAATATTTCCTTTTTAAAACATCTATCACGTGCCGAAATAAATGAGTAAAGGCTTTGAATTTCCTTAATAAATTGATGTTTATGAGTATCTATATCCTGTTTTTGTTGTTTTTTCAAATTTGGATTCAAATTACTCCATAAAAGTCATTATATAGTCAAGCTACTCTACTATCAAGACAGATTTTACTGCAAATCCTTAAATCAATGAACGATTTATGTAATCCTAATAGTGTACTACTATTCCAGAGTAATACCTATAAATAACATAAATGGGCAAAGAAGGTATGCTAGGAGGAAAAAAACTGTCTTCACAATAGGTGAAACTTGATCAAGTTCACCACAAGATCAATGCTATGTTTAATAGATTGGAACGATAAATTCAAATGTCTCTGATTGTGTGACATGATAAAAACAGAATAGCTGGAACATTAACCTAGAGTAGCAATATATTTAAAGACGGTCTTCATTTTTTGAAAATTATATTTTATTGGTGATTTCTTTCCCTGTGTTTTGATCCTTTATGAATTTTGTTGTTTTAACTAGAAGGGGGTTCGATTGAGATGATATTTTATAGTTACTAATAAGGGGAAAAAATATAATTAATTTTAATAACTAATATGCTTTGTTTGGCTTGGTGTCAAGTCTCCGCAGTAAGGCTGGGGGAAAACATCCTTCTCAGGGTATTTGGTTAGCCAAAAAAAGTTGTGTACATGTAGTAAATAAGTTTTTTGATGTTTGTAACACTCAAGAATAAATGTTGTACGAATGTACAAAAAAATGCTTTGTTTGGAATAAATAACTTGGATCAATGGCAAAGCCATCAACAAAACCTATATTTATCGAGGGGAATTTTTCAGTCCATTAATATATATATTAGACTGTTGACGTTTTTTAAAGGAAATTTTCCCATGCAGATGAAATCTTTGTATTTTTTTTGGAGCCAACAGCGAACGACGAACAATCATGAATTTTCCTTGTCGTATCGTCAAGACTTCGTTTCGTCGTTCATCTTCGCGAATGACAACAATGAACGATAAATCAACAAGTCTGATATAAATATATTTATATAGCGATCATTCAATATTGATTTTCATCAGCAGTATATTTTTATTAAACGGTTTATATAATATAATTTTTTACGCAATTGCTTATCCAAAATAGATAATTTAAAAATGTATTACTTCAGTTGAACTACTGTTAATTTACAACTACGGAAAAGTACTCATAAGGCTCTCAGTATAGACAATGATTTTATAATTACGGAACTAGAATAAGAAGATGAAATTCGTGTACGATTCCTTATCACGTATCAAAAAGATGAATCACACAAACATTTTATGTTAAGAACTGCATTCATGGTTTTCTGTTACTAAGTTCTTCCTAAATATGGCTTTTTTAGGGTATATTAATAAATAAATATTTAAACAAGTTTACTTTTATGTATACATATATTTGACGTGATATTTGAGTGAAGTTACTGTTTACTCATATCATTTCGGCGATTCAACGAGAATAGTTCACTGTACCATATCTAATTTCCATTGGCTTTAGAGGAGAGACACAACAACACATTCCCCCACCTTATCTCTGACGCTACGATTAAAGATTTGTATACCATTTCTAAGACTTTGCAATCAAAAGCGGCATATTTGAATCACAGCAAAATTGTATAATGTAAAAATCACATATTTATAATATTATTGGGGCATGTTCTAACCTTGGCGGTATGCATATGTTTTTTTCCTCGATCCTATTCCCAAACCGCACATTTTTCCCTATGCCCACGTTTCTTTGTCTTTGTTTTTACAACAGAAGAACATCTTGGACCCTGGGAACTGCCTGGTCGTATTAAAAGTTAGTTATCATGGCCAGGCTAAAGTACGTAATATAATATATA
>CP045902.1:7391830-7471754 GCA_013387185.1 Caligus rogercresseyi
TTTTTTTCTCGATTTTTTAAAATTGCCATGTTAATTTGACCAACTTTTCTGTGGATGAGTATGAGGTATAAGGCGTGTTTTTTTATTTTATTGGGTGTTTACTGGAAAATTTCGTTTTCTATATACTTACTTAAAAATAAGTTTTTTTCTGTCCCTGTCTTTTCCCCCCAAATTTAGGTTTTGTGGAAAATAACAACTTTTTTGTAATGCAACATCGCACAATTCAAATTTTATAATGCCAAGAGATGGAGAGTGATGTCAATCACTCTCAACTTTTCTTGATAAAGGTATAAAGTTGCAGTCCCTCTTAAGTTTTTTCTTTTGCTGTTTTCCTCCATCAACGGAGATCAAACTAATACTCTGATATTCAGTGTTACCATACCTATCTTCGGCACTCTATGTTCTCTATGAATGACTTCAAAAATAATTTATCTTTATGAAGTTTAAATACCCCGCCTTAACGAATAGAAAACGGAAAATGCAATGACGATGCAATGACGACTTTTTAAGGAACTACTTTTCATAAGAAAATAACATAGGCACTCTATGAAATGACTTAAAAATAATTTATTTTTACGATGTTTAATTTCCCAGCCTTAAGGAACCAAAAAAAAAAACGGAAAAATGGCAAATGAAGTCCCAATGACAATTTTTTAAGGAACTGATTTTAATATAAAAATCACATATGATGACATTACTAAAATTATTCGTATGATATTTTTTCTATACTATAAAGACTATTGTCAAGTTGGAAATTCCGGGCAGCACCGGGTAACATCCGCTAGTATGGAATAAATTAAATATCTATAAAAAATATAACATTTTCCAGTGCTCAGTCCTAACTGTGGTAAATTTACCTCCGATCTATGAATATATTCTGAGTTTTTCTTTCAAACGGATATTTTTAATTAGTTGGAAGCGTAGATGAATTTATGAGGAACCAGAATTGGAACGGATCAGTATTTATAAATATATTAACAAGATAACCATTTCACATATTTGAAAAATAAAAAAACAATGTTTGAAATGTTAACTACTAAGTTCTTTTTCTGTTTCTTTGTGATGATTTGAAAAAACGGGTAATGCTGAAGTTGGTCAACGAGCTCAAAGTAAATTTAGTAAATCTTTCCCTGCAAATTTCATGAAAACGGATGACAATACAAATATAAATAAAATCTAATTTACTTTAAGACATATTTGTGATGTTTCGTACTAAAAAACAAAGAGAAAAATTGAGGATATAATTTAGCACATCCATTAGCTTTTTGTATCAATTAAATGGTCTTGGTTGCCTTTTATCAAGTCAGAATTAAGTACAATCTGAGTTTTACTTCATCAAATTCAGACTCTATTTTGAAGAGTAAAAAAACTAGTATGAAAAAACAGAATACAAATATTTTTTTGTTAAGTTTAAGTATCTCTTAATTGTCTCTGACGTAATTAATTACAATTATATATGGGATTCTGTGCGCACCGTATGAATTACTGTTCTCCACTTATCGACTTTGAATGATTGAGTACATAAAATTTAAAGCTGGGATTTCAAGCTTGCATTTGATATGCTTGATGTTCTGAAATCGCTATACTTCAAGAGAAATCAGCAAATACATTTTTTTTTTGTACGAAATCAATCATGTTTTTTCTCATCGAAATAGGAATATATACAATTACCGAATAGTACCCACTGCTACCTGTATAGAAAAAAAAGAAGAAGTGAAGTGAAGAATTATAAACGTCTTAAATGCAACAACAACATCCAGATAAATTTAAAATTAAATCAGTCGTTATTTAAACTATGGTAATGATTTAGTTCAATTTATATGTTTAAATATGTATATTTCTTATAGAAAATAATTGTTTTGCAGTTCTATTTTGAAGTTTCATAACCAATAGATTTACCAGAGCTTCGACTACTGAATGTAAATCGGTTTTTAGAACTGGAAGCGTTGTTACCAGGTGTGAAAAAGTTGAGCTTTGCAAATAAATAAACAACTCCGGAGCTGAAAGCGCATTTAATATCGGACAACGACTAACGAAAGACAGATAAGGAAATAATTTGTTTGATATTGCCTTCCATTTTCTTTAAAATCCGAGTGCATATATGATTTATATAAGATAAGAATGTATTAAATTTCAAATAATCTAAAGAAAAATTATAACAAATTATGTACTTAATTGTCTTTTGTTATAAATTGTCCGATACTCAATGCATAAGAGAGAAGTCACTGAGCTGATACATAAATATATTCCTCTTACTTTCTTATCTATCGCACCGATCGATATTTGGTAGATACATAATTTAATCTATCAAATACCGAATCGGCGGTACCGAATCCCAGCTCTGGATATTTGTGATTCAAACAAAACTATTATATGAGATGTTTGATGATTGGTGGAGTCCCCTGAATTAAATAATCATAGATGATAAAGGAGTCTCCTTGTTTTGGATCTTAACATCCCCTAAAGACAAATGGAAATGGTTTGGAGATAATCATCATGCTAAGAAATAACTAAATGTTCAATGTTTTAAAGGCAGAGTTGAGACTTGTGATGGATAATCGGTATTTCCGTATAGCAGTAGATTTATTCTACACCTACCGATCATGCTGAACCAAAAAAACTACCAAATACTGCTACTGATTGCTTAATATTATTAACCGGTAGCGATATATTTGTATCAGGATCTTAATTTGTTGTAAATGGTAGATAATTATGAAGAAGAATTATAATTCTTCTTCAGAAGTTTGAAATATATATGAAATTGGTGAAAATCGTTTTATAGATACAAAATATATATAAATTGCAAGTTCCAATGACCCAAAACAACCCATAAAGTACCATAATATAGATTTAATTTTATAAAAATACAACACTTTGAATATATTTATTAGCTTTGTTAATCAAAGCACTTGTTACAAAAAAGAAATCCACATGTCACTATACCAGGTGTCTTCTAAGAGCCTTACTCAACAAATACACCAACAACTTTGTGAATGATAGCAGTTTTATTGATATAAAAATTGAACAGTTTAAAATAGCATTTTTATTAATATAAAAATTGAACAGGGTTAAAGGATTTTGATTATTATTTAAACATCGTAAAAAGAAGAAATCACACGAATAATTTCAGTGATGTCATCGCATGTGACTTTTCATATCAGTTCCTTCATCAGTTGTCATTGGGTTTTCATTGCCATTTTTCCATTTTTTATTCCTTACAGCTGAGTATTTAAACATCGTAAAAGAAGAAATCACACGAATAATTTCAGTGATGTCATCGCATGTGACTTTACATTTTAAGCTCAGTTTCTTAAAAAGTTGTCATGGGTCTTCAGTGCCATTTTTCCGTTGTGTAGTCCATAAGGTTGGGTATTAAACTGCAAAAAAAAAGTCATTTTTGGAATAATTACACAGGAAACATAAAGTGCCGAATTATGTATGGTAGCGCTGAATATCAGATTATTTGTTTGATCTACGTTGATGGGGAAAACAGCAAAAACTTAAGAGAGAGTACGACTTCATATATTTATGAAGAAAAGTTGAGTGCGGTTGACATCACTCTCCATCTCTAGTCATTATTAAAGTTTGATTAGCGCGATGTTGCGTTATAAATTAAAAAAATTCACAAAACTTAAATTTGGGGGGAAAGACATGGATGGAAAAAAACTTATTTTTAAGTACATGTAGAAAACGAATTTTCCGGTAAACACTGAATAAACCAAAACACATCTTATTACCTTACAATCATCCACAGAAAATTTGATCAAAATCTATCTTGGCAATTTAAAAAAATTGTCAAAAAACGTTTTGGCGAATAAAATAATCATGTCGATGACGAATTTTCGGGGAGTTGACAATCCCACTAAAACACTCCCTGAGATCTCAAAACTATTCACTGAAATATTGTCAAGATCTAAAAAACCGCTCGGGAGATACAGGAAACGAACGAACGAACGGATTCTTTTTTATTAGTATATATATATATATATATAATATATATATATATATATAATATATATATATATATATATATATATATATATATATATATATATAATATATATATATATATATATCAGACTTGCTGTTTTGTAATCGTTTGTCGAATGACAACAAAAGTTCCTCTCGTTCGTCGGTTGTTTTTTTATTATAAAATAAAAAGACGTCATCACTTTTTTCAGAATGAAGAGGAAAAATTTCCTCTCCAGCGGAAGATGAACGACGAACGATTCAGTCTTAAAACCAATGATGAACGACAACTTTTGGTGAACGCCAAACAAACGACGAACGACAATTTTTTGCGAACGTCAACAATTCTGATATATATAAGAAATCTGATATTATATATATATATATATATATATTCACTTTAAGATACTTTTTTAGCAACTACAAATAAATGAAAATACCCTTTACACTTCCAACAAAAGATTGTTATAAATGAGGTTACAAACATTTGATAATGTCATACTGGTACAAACTATGGAGAAAGATGACATTTTATAAAAAAGCAAAGTTAATTCACACGTATTTCTTAAATAACTTCAGACCATTCATCAAACTAAGATAATGATTAATTTAATGTTAAAAATGATGCGACAACTTTTTTAACTATGATAGCAGGAATAGATAATTCAAAATATTAATTATAATGAATTGTTAATTCTGTCTTTCACAATTTCATTGTTATTTTCAAAATATACCAACATATTGGTTCAATCTGTGAGGCGAAACTCCTTTCAATTATAAGCGTGTTAGTTCAGTGATCAAGTATGCTCAACTCTCAAGTACTGTCGATGTCCAAAAATGGACACATTTAATGGAAATTTGGAATGAAAGGAGAAAATGGTTTTTCACTGCCATAATCTAATATTTTTTGAATTGACATTCATATCGGTATATCATAGGAAATTATTTTCTTTTGAGTAAGTTTGACTAACGTGGTTCCATTTGTAGCCCAGGAAATTTTGTTAAACTCGAAGGAAAATTATAAAAAACTTTAAAATGTACTTCCTTTTTAATATTGAATTCAAATCAATAGTCAAATCAGGGGTATCTAAGTAATTATTTGTAACAACTACAAATTGGCATAGTGTCCATATATTTTAAAAAGTAGATATAAGTCATATCTAAGAATTAATATCTTTTATCAATATAAACATTGAACATTTTTCATGCTAAAATTATTCTATTGAGAAACAGAAGAGTTGGGATTCGGTACTGCCGATTTGGTATTCAGTAGATTTTATTATATATCTAGCGAATATCGATCAGTGCGGTAGATAAGAAAGAAAGAGAAATTTATTTATGTATCTGCTCTGTGACTTCTTCATATGCATTTAGTATCGGACAATTTATAACGAAAGACAATTAAGTAACTAATTTGTTATAATTTTTAGAGATTATTTGAAATTTAATACATGTTATTTTATATAAATCAGTTATGCACTCGGATTTTGAATGGAAGGCAATAGCACACAAATTATTTCCTTAACTGTCTTTTGTTATACGTTGAACGATATTAAATGCACTTTCAGCTCCGGAGTTGTTTATTTATTTTGCAAAGTTCAACTTCTTCACACCAGGTAACGCTTCCAGTTCTAAACCGATGTACATTCGGTAGTCGCAGCTCTGCCATTTTTGCATGTTAAAATTATTATTTGAAACAGTGACATGCCCAGGCCTCTTAACATCACGCTTAGCAATCATTCGTTATTGCTTCTTTTCATCTTCTTAACCTTAGCGGGATTCTTGAGCGTTTGAACAATCTCAGACTTTGGAGCATTTAATATTTATAAAATTTTAATCTTTATAAATATCATATATATGTGCTAACGTGCTGTTACAAATTGAATAGCATTAGCATTATGTACGATAGTTCAGTGGGTTAATGCGTGTTTGGGGACCAGGTTCGAATCCCGAGAGGGGATGGTCATTTTTGGTCTACCTCATTGATAAGATCTTAGTTTCGATAGACTATTTTACACACTATAATGCATACTTACATGGATGCAATTCTATCGAACCAAATAGGTAAAAAATATGTACCCATGTAATTTGCATTTTTAACATTGAAATCAATATAAAATATTGAATATGCTCAAATAACTAAAAGAATGTTTATTTTATTTTCCTTTCAGATTTACACATTGTTTAAAGGAGCTCATATTACACTTAAAAATAAAAGGTTTTGAGAGAAAAGGTATTTTTATTTGTACACATGCGTCCATATTGCTTTTTTTATTTTGGCGGACGGAAGATAAAAATGCTTGTCTTTTTTTTCTTCCCTCAACAAGTGTTTATGATCCTGCCTACACACCCCCAACTCTCTGGAGCGACACATAGTATGTCACTCTTAAGCAGTGGCGTAGGGCAGTGACTACGGGCCCCAATGCAAATTATGTAGGACGGGCCCTATCACAGCTCAAGCAATTTTTTTTTAATAAGTTTTGGGCGATTTTTTGAGGTATTAATCTTTGAAGGGAAATTATTTATCATTGAGTAATTTATTCAGTGGGTTCTTTTCATAAATGAAATGCATATTTAAATTAATCTCTTTTTAATATATATATATATATTAAGTCGCTGTTTGGGCGCTTGCATTTTTCCTTTCCAGTAGGCCTACTTTTCCTTGTTATAATGGCACACGGCGAGCCTTGCGTTGTGCGAAGTCCTCGATGATTTCTTTAATGTCCAACTCCTGTGCTCGTATGTTTTCAATGGACAGAATAGCCAGTCCACTAAGCCTCTCCTGGGTCATAGTACTCCTCAGATAGTTCTTAATAATTTTTAATTTTGAAAAGGATCGCTCAGCTGAGGCCACTGTTACAGGTATTGTCAAGAACAACAGCAAGGCAGTACATACATCGGAGAACGTGGATGTTATAGACTGATTATCCAAAAGTAGCATTTTAGCAAGCTGTAACACAGTCATGGAGGAAGACTCCTTTGCAATCTTCTCTCTGAAACAGGTCCTAAATGACACGAGCTGAGCTGGAAAAGCCTTTCCTATGTCCCTGTTGTAGTGTTCAGAGATACGTTTTGCCTTGTCATGAAGCTCATCGTCGCCTGCCAGCTGTAGGGTGGTGGGGTGCAGCGCCTCGAACATGTGTGAAACTGCACGCATAGATTTAAATCTCTGGGTCATTTGGTTGATTATTATATCCAAATTGGCATAGAAAATGCTCACTCTGAAATAACTTTCTGGATTTGATAGGCGTTCATCTTCAGCGAGCTCGTCAAAATGACGTTTAACTCTCCTTGTTCTGACATTTTCAAAAGTGAGCTGGATCGGATTATGAGCTCTCCCTCCCCATTTAGTTGCGAGAGTCTGTGTCGTTATTTTTGCCTCCTCGAAAGCATTTCGATACTCGGACATAGTCTTTATGGCATTCTCCAGCAGACCCACTGCCCTCATAATGTCCATTTTAGTGTCTTGGAGCAGTTTGGAGACGACATTCACACTCTCCAATATCTTGGTCTGGAGAACCACAAGAAAAATGAAATTAAATTTCTCCATCTCTTTCTTCAATCCCGCTGCTACTGTACGCTCATCCTTTGTATCACTTGTTAGCGATATTTTTGTTAGCGTCTTCATGACGTCAACATATCTGTAGCGCAGAGCTGCAAGAGAATCATAACGAGATGACCAGCGGGTAGGGCACAGTCGCTTCAACGTGACACCAGGGTGAGATGAACCATCGGATGAAATAATCCCATCCAGCATGGCCCACCGTTTAATACTGTGGCCAAAGAACGAGTAAATATTTTCAACAGTGCCATAAAACTTCTTGAGCTCAGTAATGTCATTCACAGCATCATTAAGGACTAGATTTAAATTGTGGGCTGCACAATGTACATAAGTGGCAAGTGGTTCCTTTTCTTTAATTCTCGCCTGTACACCAGAATAAATCCCACTCATGTTAGCTGCTCCGTCATAGCCTTGCCCACGACACTTAGAAAAATCAAGACCATTTGCTTCAATGCTCTTTATTATTGCTTTTTCAAGCTCACTAGCAGACGTATCCGTTGTCTCCTTGAAGCCCAAAAAAGCTTCTGTTATTTTTACATCAACAGCTACATCCATTTTATTCCTGACTATGGTTACATACCTATATACTTGGCTTAACTGGTCGTGCCTAGACAGATCCTGTGTGGTATCCATAATCACCGAATAAAACGGTGCTTCGTTTATTTCAGCTGTTATGTCCTGTTTAACTCGCTGTGCCAATATATATATGATCTCGTTCTGGATATCGGGGCTAAGGTACTTAACTGAGCCTTCAGGTCGACTTATCAGCTCTTTAAGCACAGGGTCGTAGGTTGCCAGCAGATGGATAATGGAGAGAAAATTCCCGCTGTTTGCCTGTCCCGAACGTTCCCTGTGCCCCCGGAATGAGAGGTTGCAAGTAGCCAGCATTAGTGTCACATTGACAATGCGTTCTAGCACTTGTCTCCAAAACGCAGCAGCGTTACGCACATCCCTCTCCATTTCCGCATCAATTGTAACGTTCAGTTTCCACTGCTCGTACACGTTACAGGCTATACAATGCATTTGGGAGGATTCATGGATATTTATCTTTTGAGCTAAATTCCCCCAATCTCTAACTCCATTCACCCATGCCTCCTTAAAGAATGGTGAACTACGGTCTCCAAACAGCCAACATGGCTCGCAGTACGCACGGTCCAATATAAGGGAGTAGCAAAGCCACCTACGAGGGAGTTTTATACCAGCCTTTGTTCTGGTATGGTAATGTGCCACATTAAAGGAACGCCTTTTTCCTTCATCCATTGGGAATGGACCGCTGGGTTTACAAGGCCCTGTAACTATAATATACCGTTTTAAATCGGCAGAGATGTTTTCGTCATATAGCCCCCTGTCTGTGGGGTACTTCGGCGGAGGCACAAGGGGGCGCTGCGAGTGATGTGTTGTTACCACTGTGTTCCCATTCTCTTGTGTCGCGTTAGCGGCCCACGAGGTACTCGGTCCAGGTTCTTCTGATCCTCCTGTGGCTGTGACTGTGTTTGACACGGAAGCCGCGACTGTCCCCAAGCCTAGGGTCTCGTTAGTCCTGCATTAATACAAATAAAATGAATATGTTTATCTACCTATTTGTAATATATGTCCTTCAAAGTTACCTGCTTGACAGTTCAGGGTGTTTTGGTTCCTCATGTACCGCCGAGAGCGAGTAACACGGGCCTAAGCTAGACGAGCATAACACTGATTCATCGGCAGCAGCAGCTAGGGAGTGCCGGTCCCCGGGTTCAATGACAGCGGTTTGTCTGCCTTTAAAAAATGCATTTAATTTGGGCAACTTTGCAATTTTGTCAGCCTCTTCTTTCTTTTGTTTTCTTTTCTGACTGCCGCTTTTGTGCTTATACGCTCCTCCTGGGCTAGGCATGATGAATAATAAAGGACTTGTCAGCTCAGATTATTTTTGTTTGCAGAACATAATTTCCTAACTAGTTAAACATGCAGTGAGAATTTTGTACCAAGTAAATTGTCTCATCAGGGCAGGGAGGGCTGGCCCCTTCACGTCGTGGGAGAGGTGCAAGTGCATTGCAGGAGCAATCAAAGTCTAAATACCAAGCCTTATGTAGTAGCTAAAGAAAAAAAAAAAAAAACCCAGTGACGCAATCGTAATGAAATAAATAGTAAAAAAATATTCTAAAGAATTAACATGACGTCACTGGTATTTATTGTACTACTTTCCTTCTTCGGCTGGGGTTTATTTTATCCATAGAGATATAAATATATAGAGTGCTAACCTACTTCATAAAGAGGGGGGGGGGCGAGCTGAAGGTACTGTCAGCTGTTGTCTTTTATGCTCCGGGGATCATAACTTTAGATACTTATGTAGTGTTATCCTTATTAAATATTTTAATTGCTTATTATTCATTATTTTATTAAGAGAAAATGTTTTTAAATTTGTTTTTCAATCACATCATTCCATAACGCGCAATAATGTTTTTCTAACTTTTATTATAACCTCTTAATATAAAAATAGTTCTTAATTTTATTAATTTATCCCTAACAGTAGAGGTTTGAAACGACGTGCAATCGAAATTGATAAAATATGGGGGTAATTTTAATTATGGTTATCATAAATAACATTCATAAAGGGTACATATCAATATTTATCTAACGATTTTTTACAGAAGGAATTTTGACAGAAATGAATTTTTCACGCTAGGAATTTTTGCAAAGCGGAATTTTTACCGAAAATATGTAGAATTTTTATTTACTGAAATGATTATGCATTGGAGAAGGTGGAATGGCCGTGAACCCTAGCATATATTAACCCTAAAGAATCCCCCTTCAAAACGCAAATACTCCCGACGCCTTCGGGTTCCGGAATGGGGTTCGGAATTGGAGTATCTCGAATCTGATGACTTAAATATCCCGTGGAACCCCAAGGAATATGATTTCTTTTAAATATTCTTCCCTTACTTATTCCAAGTTCTTCAATGTTTTGATCCCCACCTTTCTTTAAAATGTTCACAATCGACACCTTCATTATTTTCCAACTGTAAGCACTCTATATATCTATATGTATATCTATGAAATGAGTATCCTGTTATTATATAGGTCGGTAACTCAGCTAGTCAGAAACATTATAGCCAGCAAAAAAATGACAGAGATAGTGAGACTCAGACACTAGACCGGTCATTGAATTGAAAAAATATATTTATTCTCATTATGAATTTCATGTTGATTTTTTTTCTCTTTCCTTCTTATTTTTCTTTCTTTTTCTCCCGTTGGCTCGGGCCCCTCATCCCTCGGGCCCCAATGCATATGCATCGGCTGCATTACTGGATGCTACGCGCCTGCTCTTAAGCCTTTAAAAGCGTCTCTGCAATGGACAAATAATTTTTCGTCAACATGTAATGAAATATCTAAAGTTGATTGTGACTGGCCTATGACGTCAGTGATATATCGGATCATTAGGTAAGACGTCATGGACACAGTACTATTATCATATGAAGCAATACAAATGTAATTATAATGCATTTATATAAAGGTATTCAATTTAGATGAATAAATAATATTAAATTAAGGAAATAAACCGATTTAAATTGTTTAACATGCACTGCACCGGTTCCAAAGGGATAAAACCAGTCTATTTTAATTATATGCGTATTTGCCCATGACTGGAGTCTTTACATTGTCTAAATATAGGCGTAATCCTTGATGGGATTGCGTCATGGTTTCCCTTGACATAGGTAGCTTTGGTTGAACGTATCAATCGTTTATAAGGGATATTTACATATATTAAATTATGTTATGTATTGTTATAACTTGACATTCCTCCTCTACCCTTGAGATGCACTATATCTATGCTCAAGTGCTAGTTTATATAATACTAAAGACAGTTTAGTATTATAGTTTAGATGTATATTTACTTTAGTTTTTTCGGGTTAGTGTTGTTCAGCATATCCAGTACGATCTTTTCCAATACGTATTAGGATATCACGTAAGGGCCCCCATAATATGGAAATATGTAGTCAGAATCCTGTGTCGTTAAAGTCCTATATTAACATTTCTAGTGGGAACCGATGAACCTAGATATGAGTCTTCTAAGGGGCTATACAATTAAGCTCAGTATACTAAATACATCTCAACACTAATCAAACTTTGTCTTTTCCCACCGGCGTACATTCATGTTTCATTCATAAACTCAGCCTGTTGTTTCCTATACTCCGTGATGCCTCTTCAATTCTTTAATTAAGTTCGAAAATACTAAAGTAAATATACATCTAACCATATAATACTAAGCTGTCTTTGGTATTATATAAACTAGCACTTGAACATAGATATAGTGCATCTCAAGGGTAGAGGAGGAATGTCAAGTTATTTGGTACTTTGTCTTGGATGGCATCTTCTTCCATAGAGATGCATACGGTTGGCTTAGTGAGTACTTATGTAGCACAAAGCAACTAATTTAAATTGTATATCCTAATATCCAATATACTCCAATGTACTTTGAAATTTAGATTTCATTACGATCAAAGTATTGTACAATTCTATACCACGCTCTCCTGTCAAAAATCGTCGAAGTAATTCTGGTAAACGAAAAACAATACTTGGGGAGTAAACAATCATTTCCTACTTAGTTTGTATGCAAAAAAATGGATCCATATAGGACCCCTTGATATGCCTAATGCATAGGCTAAAATAGGTTAAAACCAGAACGAATAATCATTGCATTGATGACATACAAAAAAACAAATAATATATATATATACATATAGAAACATAGTTACGACTAAGTCCTTCACAAAAATGAAACTTGTGAAGAAATGACCCTGCGAAGAATTACTTTCGAAGAAATTGCTCTGCACTTGCGATGAAATTACCCATGATGAAAAGACGAACGCTAATATTACCCTGCGAAGAAAAAGAGAACGCGTGCAATGAAAAAGCTTGCAATGAAAGAGTGCACGCTAAAATTACTCACGAAGGAATTACAGTAAACCATTATTAGGGACTACGAGGACATTCATGTGATATTCCGAAAATTGGAATGTTAGTGGGTTTAACTGGATATAATGAACGGGCCTTATCTAAGGTCGAAGATTAATAAAGATGCTCTATTTCATAACAACAAATGTAGCAGATTCATACAGGATGAACTCAGCAAGTTGTAGTGACTTGGCCGCATGAGTATTACTGGGGCCTAGATGGATATATAACTATAAATGATATCCAAACTCCTCATTCTCGTGTACCTTTTTAATCTGATACTGTTGGATATGCAGTGCTAAAAATATGGTGTATTGGGGAATTGGATCTGGTTGGCTATACCGATGGTTCAAGAATCGATAATCAGATAGGTGCTGCTTAAGGCTTTGACGAGGGGAGACACTATGCTCGATCAAGCAAATACTGTTTTCCAAGCTGAGGTGGAAGCTATATAGAACCTTTCCAATCATCTATGTGGGGATAAGTTAGGAGAGGGGAATTGTTTTTAATCCTTTCTGACTGCCTATCAGCCATCAGCAGTCTCGAGATTAAGGAGGTGACCTTTGGTTTGTAGATATTATCGGCTGTAAAAATATCTTAAACAGCTCAGAATGTACTATTACGATTGAATGGATAAGAGGACACAACGACATCACTGGAAACGAATTCACGGACGCCAAAGACGATGCCAGGAGGGACACACCTGTCTCTTTACCCGATTCATCATGTCAAACCGACATGCCCTTCGACATGCATATTTATGGGGATGGAGATCCAAGTGGCGGGAGATGAGTTCTTGTCGGCAATCGAAATTGTTCATCCCAAATCCGTAAATTGGAAATAAAATCTTCCAATTCAAATTTATGTTATCGTTAGTATGATTAGCGGGCACATCGGTCTCAACAGGCATATACTCAATATGGGAAAGGTCATATGCTCATCATGTAGACTATATAATGAAGAAAACGAAACTCCACACATTCTCATCTTTGAATACTCGACAACAATGGAAAAATGATGGCTCTCGAGGGAGAGAAAAAAAAGTTATCCTTGGAGGAGTTTATTTGTAAATGTATAAATACTTATGTGCTTTTAAATATATTTTTAATAATAAAGATCTTAGCTCCTAGATAGGTTCACTAACAGCTGATACCGGATTTAGTTCGAATGAGGTGGTCGGATTTGGGAACTAAACAAACAATCAACAAATGTTCAATACTACTATAATATTAGTGTGTTTCAAATCATTGGTATATATTACAAAGGTTTTTTTGATAGCCTCTCCATAGGCGTAGGAGACAGGGGGACAACTGCCCCCCCAAAAAAAAAAAAATCGGATGAGATCTCGAATTGGGCAAATTGGTTGAGGTGTTCGGGCATTCAAGTTGTAGAAAAAATATGAAATCATGAAAGCAACCGGATTTTTAATAATAACCAAATAAATATAATATAATGAATAGTATGTAATTATTATAGAGAAAATATTAAACTA
This sequence comes from Caligus rogercresseyi, assembly GCA_013387185.1. NCBI lineage: Eukaryota > Metazoa > Arthropoda > Copepoda > Siphonostomatoida > Caligidae > Caligus > Caligus rogercresseyi. Next base: position 7,405,786 of record CP045902.1, read on the forward strand.
CATAGCTTTCTTCATTCGATTATTTTTTCACCGATTTAACAGTTTTTATTAAAATTCGGGCAAATTGAATGTTGCCCCCCCCCCCCCAACCCAACATCTCCCCTACGCTTATGAGCCTCTCAGTTTCTTTAATCTAAAAAAAACATATATACATGGAATAGTAAACCTCTGTGATTTTATTTGTGGAAGTAATGCTACGTTTCCAATTTAAATATAATTATTATACAACATTAGCTGAAGTAAGTCCCTCTTCTTCTTGGAAAGTATTTCATAATCTGTTGCCGATTCAATATTACCAAGCTTTCATTATATTTTTGTTTGTGATATAACTATGACGAGAAGATACATTGAGACTAACAGGTTGTTTTGATTACAGGGTCTCTTTGGTTAAACTGGTAAACATAAAATGAATCGAATCCATTAGACCAGACATGGGTAAACTAAGGCCCGCAGGCCGTATACGACCCCTTAGACATTTAATCCGGCCCCCCCGAGCTTCTTCAGTAAATATAATAATGCTTTACAAATCATTCATTTCGTCTTGTCCATATAATACCGCGTTTCACCAAAAGATGGCGCGCTGACATTTAGGCCCACAATTCAAAAAGTTTGCCCATCCCTGCATTAGACAAAGGAATCACAAAGTGCAAAAAAGCCATATACTCAAATACATCGTAAAAACACAATTTTAGAGGATTGATAGTGGGGTTTTTTTGCTAGACATTTTCGTTTCAATACACTAAGCAATGATGTAAGATCCGGGCTTCTTTCTTTAGTACAGAATGTAGCGTTTACACTTCCAACCATGAATTTTTAAAGGAAAATGAAAGAAAAGGTTATGATGCTGTATAATCAATTATTGCATTGATTCTCAAAACAAATCAGAAAACAAAGATCAAAGCTATATATAATATCATTTTGAAGTAATTTGTCCATTATTTAAAAAATATTTTATTACGTCTCCTGACAAACATGAAATAATTGTTAGTTTAATATCTTTGAGTGCTGTTCAACGCTACAGTGGACTACAAATATCACACTCCAAATGTTTTTTGTTACTCTCAGTAGAGCAACTTTCTAAAAATATTATAAACCAACAATCAAGTGTATTTAAAAGTGTTTATAACAACAAAAACTTCCATTAACATATCTTGACCAAAGGTTTAATCAATTATACAATGGTTCAAAGGAGATGCAAAAAAATAAAGAACAAAATTCTTTATTCTAAATCTAATCCCCATAAAAAGCAGTTCGGGTTTCAGACCATATATATAATCCTTCTCAAGCAATCCCTTTCAAAAACAGTATCTTTAAAATCCGTATTTGATATGTAAACGAGGGAAGTAAATGACTGACATCTTCATATGTCTGATCTAACCTGAGATACATATTTCTTTTAAGGTAATTACCTCCGCCGAAGGAGGTATTGTTTTCACTGGCGTTTGTTGGTTTGTTTGTCAGCAGGATAACTCAAAAAGTACTGAACGGATTCAAATGAAACTTTGTGGAGTTGTTGGAAATGCCAAAAGAAACAAGTGATTAAATTTTGGCATCTCTAAGTGTTTTTTAATATGCAAAATGAGCAAAATACTACTAATAATAATAATGAAATGGGGTCTTTATTCAGGGAGTAGGAAAGAACAAACGCTAAAAAAATTCATTGACGTATTATTGTTCATATATCAGCTCAGGACTATGTTAACCCAGTGACGTAGTTTAAACTTCTTCCTCTTCCCGTTTCTGAGTGCTTTTTTATATGCAAAATGAGCTAACAGAGAGGAAACAATGATTAGAGATAGAAAATCGGGCGTGTGAAAGGGAGAATGTTTGAATGGGAATGTTGTGGGGATCGGCGGAGGCACACACTCTCTGAGTGTATATATGCCTCTAGTTATTTATATAATAGGTCTCTTCGAGAAAAGCGAAAGAAAACATCTGTCGCCCCATCTGGTAATGCATTTATCAAACTTGTGACGTTTGCAAAAAATTGTCGTTCGTCGTTCATTAAAGTTATCGTTCATCGTTCGTTTTAAAATTGAATTTTTCGTCATTCTGAATTAAAGTGACTACTTTTATTAGAAAGGATTTTTTCCCATCAAAAAGGATTTTAAAAAGTACAACACCACTAGTCTATGGAAAATACTTTTCTTTTTTTGGCGCCAGGGGTAGACATTCATGAAGATATTTTGAATAAGTACAAACCAGCAAGTTCCGGTATGATTTTTTTAAACGAACGATAGGAATTTTTTGTTGTCTTTCGTCAAAAATATAGTCGTTCGTCGTTCGCTAAAGACAAACGATTACAAAGGAACGACAAATCAACAAGTCTGGTATTTATAAATAATTAAGAAAAAAGAAGGGACAAATATGAACAGGGAGACAGAAACAGCGAGAGCTGTCCGCTACCTAAACAGGATTACCCCCCCCCCCCCCAGACTTGCACCTACCGTGCCATTTAGCCTCTGTTACTAATATTTTAGATCTCTTAAAGTCCACTTATGAAGTTAGCTATGTTTTCTTTATGACAAAATTGCATTATTGTTTGAAAAAATGTTCCTAACATTGGTCATATGTTTTATATGGCCGATATTAGGAACATAGTTATCAAACACTAAAACTTAAAAGAAAACATAGTTAACTTAATAAATGGACTCTAAAGGATAAGACATATTAATAACAGGGGGGGGGGGGGGGTCCTAAAATCGTCTGCTACATATATTCCTAACTTTTGTCTAAAAAAAGATCTTGATTATAATCACGAAAGAACAAAAAAACGATGCATTATAAATATCCTGAGCTCGTTCAACCTTTTTAACTCATATACAACAATGTACCCACATACATTGATAATATGTGTTATCTGTTGCATCCTCTGAGACCACAATTAGACAGAAGGAAATCCAGAAGAGGATATACGTTTCGAGTGAGGTGTATATATGTTTGCATTATACAACTGATAACAAGATTACTAAAGCTCAAATGTTATATTCATCTTTGGGGAATGTCCAAAGTAACGATTTCAAAAAAAAACTTTACTTTCGAAATACCAAGCATTTCTCATCTGTGTTTGTCCTCATACAAGACTAAGTTTAAAGGAATTCGAAGGAGATATCGAGGGATGAAAATATTTTGCACTTACAGGGATATTTTATTTCTATAGAATCTTCTACAAAGCTGATACTATATGAAGTTCCAGTTATCTGAGTCCAATCTTGGAGCTAGACAAATGAATATCTAGTCATGTACATTTGTACACTGATCAATCGAACGAACGAATATCGATCGGTGCGGTAGATAAAAAAGAAAGATAAATTTATTTATGTATCTGCTCTGTGACTTCTTCATATGCATTTAGTATCGGACAATTTATAACAAAAGACAATTAAGTAACTAATTTGTTATAATTTTTAAAGAGATTATTTGACATTTAATACATGTTATTTTTATATAAATCATATATATGTTCACTCGGATTTTGAAGGATATGGAAGACAATAGCAAACAAATTATTTTCCTTAACTGTCTTTTGTTATACGTTGTCCAATATTAAATGCGCTTGCAGCTCCGGAGCTGTTTATTTATTTTGCAAAGTTCAACTGCTTTACATCAGAGCCCTATAAGGAGAGTTACGTCGTGAGACCTGCCTGTAGGTTGGCTCATAATATTTATAATTTATCGAGGGGGTTGTAAGTAAACAGTCTTTTGAAATATTTCTTTCTTTTGTGTGTGACGTCATGAGATGATTTACACCTCTCTGACGTCACTACCCACACCGACTCCCTTAATGCATAAACCTATCCTCTCTTATATTATTATATTCTTATTATCTAGTCACTTAATAAAGACACTTAATACTGAACACATGTTCCTTTTGTCTACGTCTTCTGCTCCCTGTCCTACTGTGATTGGCGACGAGTCTGGGATACCATGAACTATATCCTTCTGTATCATAGGTATCTCCATAAATTTACAACACTTTCGAAGTATAAAAACAATATAAACTCTAAAGATCTATTTAAAAAATCATTTCATTAAGAAACTATTCTTCTTCTGGTGGATTAATATTTTAATTGGATAAATTTAATAAGGAGTTTACGAAAATTGAAGGAATATTTAAATTATATGTAAAAGAATTAGTAAAAATGAAACAAATAGGATCTTCAATAATAGAAATGGCAGTTCAACTAATTAGATCATCATTAGAATATACGAGTATACCACAATGTCATTAACTATAACAATATATATCAAGGTATATAAAAATTCGTTTACACATACATTTACGAGAACAGACGACTATAGTAAAAAATAGGTCTAATAAAACCTCCAATTTATTTGGAAGTAGAAGTATGTACATGGGAAAATTATGTAAATAATTATCAAATTCATGTATTTTATAATAATTAATATATCCCAGATTAGTGAAATGACTAATTATAAATTACAAAATAAAAATTAATATTTTTTAAATTGAAATATATTTTACAACACGTAGTAATAATAATAATAAATATTTTTTATTACTACGTGTTGTAAAATATATTTCAATGATAAAAAAATATTTTTTAAATTATTTTGTCATTCATAATTAATCATTTCACTAATCTGGATATATAAATCGGGTTCAATGATAAATCCAGTTCATCAATACTTGGGATATTTTTTGGACAATCGTTTCTTATGGAATTTTTTTTTTTTACCACATGATTTATATATATTTTTTATATTATTTAGTAAATTACGTATAAAATATGGAGTTAAATGCATAAGGGAGACTATTTAATTACTGAAACAATACCCCCAATCAATGAAAGGTTTGATAGGCACAGTTTTTGTCATAGATTCCGATTTATTTATCCTAAGAATAACATAGGAACAATCAAGGTAGTTAAAATAATACTAGTTTAGTAGAACAATAATAGTTTCTTTCATTCCATGCGTTGTTTTGAGCCATCACCAGGTGGCGCTCCAATCTATTGTCGTAACTCTCCTTATAGGGCTCTGCTTTACATCAGGTAACGCTTCCAGTTCTAAATACCGATTTACATTCGGTAGTCGCAGCTTTGGTCATTTGTATTAGTTCAGATCAAGGAATACTATACAGGAGGAATGCCTTGACGGGCGCGCTTAGTCAGCGTGATAGGAAGTAGAAGGCTTTTGTGTTTGTGCTTATTGACCAGTATTTATTAAGTGAGCGTTTGAAATAGATGTGATTGTGGTGATTTTTATGGAATGGGTTGGAAGTGCTGTGCTCCCGGATGCCGTCAGGGCTATAATGGAACTTCCACGAATCCGAATATTAGTTTCTATTCATTTCCAGGGTTCAAATCGCCTCCCAATCAAGATCTCCAATTGAAGTGGGAAAGAGCTCTTCCACGTGTTATAGTGAAGAAAACACAAGATAATGTTGGCACAATAACGAAGTATTCAAGGATATGCAGTCTTCATTTCACTGAGAATTATTTTATAACTAAATCCGTGAATTTGAAACCTTCCGTTACTTACCCACTTGGCAAGGATCTTGATAGAAGGTATGACACAACAAAATTGTATATTACAAAAACCAATAATTTACTATTTTACAGGCGTTTAAAAGCCAATGCTGTTCCATCCGTGTGGCCCAATCTGCCAAATTATATTTCCTCTCCTCCAGCACCTCCACGATCAGCTCCAGCATCAACTTCTGAAAAGAGACGGCAACTTGAATATGATTGTCATTTGGTTATGGCAGCCGATATGTTTACGGAGGAAAAGGTTAAGTCAGCCGAGGAGCTTTATGAAAAGTTATTGAATGATCCCCTTCCGTCGGGTTTTTTACTCCTTAAAACCCCCAAGTTATCTCTCATAAAGCTTGAAACCAGTGAAGATAAAGGACTTCAAATCAAACTGAGCCTTGAAATCGACGACAACCTGACCTTCAGAATGTTTAAAGACCATCATATAATAGACAATAGTGAAGTGTCCCATTGTTTGTCCAATAAATTGTTGGATAGGATTGAGTTTGTTAGTGCAGCCATCAACATCGCTGCCTATTTAGGATCAAAAGAGAACTTGCATAAAAGTATCATGATCCTTTTGCGTAAATTATTGGAAGTGCCAGATTTGGACCCAGTGCAGTCAATGAAATTATCTTTCATATGGGAACAGATTAAACTACTCTTCAAGAATAACAAATCGGTAAAATATTCACCCTCTCTTCTGTCTCTTTGTTTATTGTGGCAAAACGTGAGCACTGCACTCTATGAGCAAATTTATTCTTCAAATGTTCTAACGATTCCAACCATCAAATATCTTCGAGCTCTTTCAACTACACTCTCTGTTGAGGTGGGGTTGCATACCATTATCTCCAGGCAAGAATTAAAGATCTTAACAGCCGGGAACGGCATGTAACTCTTATCATTGATGAAGTCTATTCTGCACAAAGAGTTGAGTTCGTGAGAGGAAAATCATTGGTTGTGAAAACAACCAAATAACAAAAACTGTTCGCATTCATGATAAAATCAGCTGGAGGCAAATACAAGGATGTGGTGGCTCTCATTCCAGTGGCAAAGATCAGTGCTGAATTCATTTATAGTCAATACAATCCCCTCATGAAAACTTTGCATCAAATTGGATTAATTGTAGTGGCCATATCAGTAGATAATCATCCAGCCAACAGGAGTTTCTTCTCCAAACTTCTTTGTGGTGGCAAATTTCTTTGTGGTGGCAAACTTCTATACCTCATCCTTACAATAACACAAAGAAAATTCACCTCCTCTTTGATCCTGTTCATAATTTTAAAAACATTTATAATTGCTTTCAAAGAACGGAATACTTCAAAATTCCTCTGAACAGTCTTGGATCCAAATCATCATTATGCCCGAATTTTGCACACATCAAAGACGTATACTACAAGGAATCGACATTTCAAGTAAAGCAAGCTCACAAACTCTCCCTAAAGGTTATTAATCCAACATCCATTGAGAAGACAAATGTTAAGTTAGCTGATGCAGTATTTCATGAATCAACTATTGGAGCTCTTAAGTTCTACTCAAGAGAAAAGCCCGAATTTGTAAGTACTGCTGAGTTTCTCGAATTTGTAAGGACTATGTGGAACATTTTAAATGTCAAAACTCCAATGATTGGATTGAGGAAAAGAGATGAGCTAAGAAAACCTGTGGCAAGGGATAACCAGCTTGGTATTTCCTTTCTTAAAGAGTTCGCCGACTTTCTTACTGTCTGGGAATCAAGTGGTGAAATAGGACTTACCACTGAAACATTTTTAGCCACAAAACATACTTGCCTTGCTGTAATAGACCTTGCAGAGTACTTGCTTGACGAAATGAAGGAGGATTTTTCTTATTTATACTTGCAATGTTTCAGTCTGATAGCATTGAGGAAAGATTGCTAGCTCAACAAATACAGAAATCATCACGACAGATTGGATACCTTCCGATCTAGAGACAATCGCATCTTTGGATGAGAGCAATGCTCTATACCAGTGGTTCCCAACTGAATTCGGCTCGTGGACCCCTAACGGTTTTCGGGCACTTTCCGTGGACCCCGCCTCAATTTTGTCAAAAACGCGAATTTCAATTTCAATGCGAGACATCTGCGAAGTACAATTATATTTTATTTTTGACTTATATCCAGGCTTGTGAGTGTTCAGCTTTGTTTGCGTTCAGTGTTTAAAAAAATAGCGTTCCGTTCAATGTTTTTGCGGTCAGCGTTCCGTTAGCGTTCAGTGACAAAGTTTTTTTTAGAAAAGAATCTCCAGAAAAAGTGATGACTTTTTTTTAGAAAAGAAGTTTCAAAAAAGTGAGGACGTTTTTTTAGAAAAGAAAAAGTGACGACGTTTTTTTAGAAAAGAAGTTTAAAAAAAATGAGGACGGTTTTTTTAGAAAAGAAATAGAGAAAAAAAATTACACATGGACCCCCGGCCAGGCCTTCGTGGACCCCCAAGTGGTCCACTGGACCACTGTTGGGAACCAAGACTCTATACTTTGTTTCGGGATACGTAACCTTTTCCCTAAAGAAAAAAATATTGTGCTTATCATGTAGATCAGTGGTTCTCAAACTTTCAATACTGAGTACCACCTGAGAAACTATTCAGCTGTCCAAGTACCACCATGATGATTTTTAAGTGAAAATGTGGAAAATGAAAACATCCCCGCATACCACCAGAGAGTGCTCGCGTACCACCAGAGGGTGCTCGCGTACCACTGGTGGTACGCGTACCACCGTTTGCGCACCACTGATGTAGATCATTCCTGGCTGTTGAAGATTCTTCATTCCATACCAGTGTCAGGCTTGTTGCCGAAACAGAAGAAGAGAAAGTGAACTTGGGAAAGTTTATTAATATAATGAGTAGAGGAGGATTATCAACCCCAACAGACTTGCTATTTCTCACATGTCTTTATAGCATTCCCTTTTCTATTTCATCATCAGTAATCAGGACGAAAAGGATAGACTCCTGGTCACTTCCAACCCAAGAGCTTCTTTTGTTACGACCTTTTGTTCAAAGCTTCAGGAAAGTACAGAAACTGCCATTGAGGCTATGATGAAAACACTATGTGAACATAATCACACATGGGCGACTCATCTTGGAAAAGTTTTTAATGTCCTCTTTAATGTGATGGGGAAGAATATGGTTTTTCAGTTTAATGATACCATCAGAAAAGAAAATCGTAAAAGAAATGCTCAAGAAAAATACAATTTACAATGCAGAAAATTTCAAAAGTTAATTCTCATTCTTAATAGTTGTATTATTTTTTTTAATCGTGTTCATATTTTTTTCATTTTCTTGTTTATAAAAATATATAATAAATAAATATATTATAACAGAGTTTTTTAGACTTATAAAGTAATTATTTATATATAAATATTTTAAAAAATGTTTACTTCTATATACCACATACTATCTATATTTTAGGCCGTCTAATAACGCGTGCGATTTCATCACGGCAGTCCTGATAAATAGAGTAGTACATGGTTCAGATAGTGTTGATTTTTTCTGCTTCTTCCCTCTTGTAGAAATATTATTTTGTTTTGTGAGGTTTTATTTACTTTGTTCATCATTTCGTAACAAATAATTAAAAGTTTTCTGTGGAAGTAAAGTAATATAAGATGCTTCAAAAGTTCAGACACGAAAAAAAGCTGTATTTCCTTTTTGGCATTTGTTTTCTTCTTTCTTTATGTTTGCATGTATAATGTTATGATCCATTTTAACTAATTTTCGTTTGTTTTAAATTTATACCATTGCTTATAAAGTATTTGGAAATATTTTATTAATCAGTTTTATTAAACTTAACTGAATATTATGATACACCTTTTTGCAAATATTTTGTAAAGATAATAAATTGGTAAAATGAACTAACTCACATATATTTTTAAAAATCGGAATCATTTTCAGTTAAACAAGATTTGTACTCAAATTGATCCTATATTCTTGCTTATTCAAGGAGTATCTACCCAAAATAGGCTTTTTTGTCTGGTCTTTGTGTTCCATGTAAACAGTTATACTTGATGTAATTATACATGTGAATAAAATCCAAAATTGAACGCTGTTCTGCAGAATGAATGTTCAATTAATGGACCTCTGAATGGAATATTTCATAAACTATTAAAGCCGAACCAGAAATTGATGCACTCCCTTCCAATACTAAGCATTTAAACTTAATGTAAAATCAAATATTCAATGAATGGAGAATATATTTTATGATTAACACGGACAAATAAAAAGTTATAGCTTTAGGTTCCGATACAAAGTTACCAATTTGTGTATTGAATTCCCTTCCACTCTAATTAAGAGTTGAACGATTATTTTTTCCCTCGATTATCCCTGACTTGCTATTTGGACGCCTACGGCGCCCATATGTTCGCCCTTCTGGTATGGGTAGGTTTTGGAGTTAGTTTGTGAGTGAAACAGACCTTTAAGAATATAGAGAGGAGAGAGAAAATAATTTTCTGTTTTGTACAAACATTCCTCATAAAAGGACTTTGTACAAAGAATATGTTTTAAGCAAGGAATACTAGAAACTAACTAGTATTAGTACTAGTGTTAGCTTCTAGTATTCCTTGGTTTTAAGTCACAAGAGATGCTTTTTTCTATTTCTCTAACTCCTCCTCCTCCTTTTCTTTTCTTTTTTCCTCTCTTTACCTTGAAAAGTAGTTAGTTCAAATCAGACAAGGTCTGAATTTTTTTTCCTTCTTCATTTCTGGTCCCATCACTTTGCAAATAGTTTTATTAGGTCCGTCTTGACCCAAGGATTCCATAGGTACTTTCAAAGTTCAAATCTGACCATAAATGTGGGAGGAGATAGCGTGCGGACATACAGACGGACAGAAATTGGTGAATTAATATATAGATTGTAAAGATACAAGCTTACATATGTTAATAACATAACGAAAAGAAACCTTATTTAAGATGTATTGACGATGCACGTTTTGCATTGATATATACTAGAGTGGACCAATGGGATGTCCTGTGCTGGTGATTACATCTATTACTATGACGTCATAGCTGAAGCAGGTATTGTTGTCTTTTATGTATGGGCAATGCCTAACGTTTTAAAAGTCATAATTGAATTACATATTCAATGAAGGGACATAATTGATATGGAAATACATTTTTACGTCATCTCTGACGTATCAGTAAATAAATGCATACACCATAATAGTAAGCCTCGATCACTGTTTAACATATTCATAGATGACATAATAAAAAGAAAGTGTTTCTACTTCATTTATAGTTAATGCAAACTCAAAAACAAACGTTGTAATTCCAGTTGGCGACTCAATTTTATTTATTTCACTACATCTTATCAGCAGAGCGTGGATTCAGTTTTTGTCATGGGTGATAAAACAGAATAAATATGAATGAATTCTCTGAATATGAGGAGGTGTTTAAACAAATTATTATTTATAATAATAATATCGGTAATACTGAAAGAGTAATTTAAAAGAATTCGTAAATTTCATTGAAGAAACCCCAGGGACTCTAATCGATTTTCACTCCTCAATAGACACGAATGAAAATATACCTTATTTCATGAATACAAATTCATTATTTAATAATTCAATATCCTTTTTTCTGTCAATCACGTTTGAAAAAAATCCCAGTGTGGCATTCGTGGTGTCCAGAAGAAATGGACCAGAAAAATGCATGTGAGGAAGAAATGGCCAAAGATAGAAAAGGAAATTATGACTCATGGAATAAATGGCCAAAATAAATAGGTAGGCAAAATTTTGTGAGGAATAAAATTAAGCATTGTACAAATACTATTCCTCATATAAAATAAGTATATAACATTAATAAGTATTTTAATAAATAATTATAAATAAATGATTTATTGCTGTTTTTAATAGACGGGACATTTTTTTCATGCATCATCATTTTCTTTTCTATCTTGGATCATTTCTTCCTAGTCCATTTTCCCCCAGGTCCTATTTTCCCGGCCATTTCCTCCTAATATCGTCATTTTTACCATGAGCGGTCCCCTCCTCATCATTGCCTTTCTATTTGCGTAAGCAACGCCTGAATGGACCTAAGCGACTCTTAAACACAAAGCATTATGATAAATTTATGTTTATTAATTCCAATATATTCATGACATTGACCATCCATCATTATTATGTGTGCCAACAAGAAAAATAACACAATCCTTTATTTAACACTAGAAAGACGGCAAAGTATTTCTACCTAGAATGACGGAACAGTCATTTTGACTTCTCTTTCATTTTTCAATTTGTTCTCAAACTATACTTGATATTGGAATGAATAATAACAAATATATTGAGACTAAAAAATATGGTCAATAAAAATGGTCAAATAAAAAGTATAGACTAGATTAATTATTATTAGATATAGTAATTGCTTTACCTTTTAAAAGTGACAAATTTTACATAATTTTCGATTTTCCATTTTTGCGGTACATTTCCACATATGATTCTCTTACATCTGAAGCATTTGATGCTAGATTTATTATTCTTGCATTTTGGCACTTGGCAAGCTTTTTCTTCATTGGGTCTCTTCTTCATTATCATTTTCTACACCACTAACATCCTCATCGTTTCCACCATACTTGGCCTTGTTCATGGATTTTAGTTCTTGCATGAGTTCGACTTATTTTTGTTCCATTGATCTTATTTTATATTATTTTAGTATTGATGGCCGCCATATCTAAAATATTATACAAAGCCTGTAGGGGCCATCGTCTTGATACCACCTTGGCGGTATATAAACGAGCCATCTGATCTATATTATCAACTCCAGATTTGGTCTGCTTGTAAAAATAAACACTTTCTGGATTTTATTTTTTGGGAATATCAGAAATACCAACCGAATAGTGTACAGAACTTAGGACTATAACAATTATTAAGGCTTGCCTTGATAGACCGTAAAAGTGAAGTCTTCATGCTTCAATACTATTGCAGAATGCAGAAGCTGTTTCATGTTCTTGATTGCTTTGGGCACCTCCCTCCTCATTCTTTTCATAATTCCCACAATACTCGTATTCTTTTTTTCCGGTGATTTAGCCGATTTCATTGAAGTGAAGAAATTATCACTGCTGATGTTTTGTCTTGTGTTGAGATATGGTTCTACAAGTTTCATTACAACCTACTTTGAGAACAACTGATTTTTGGCCGATGGTCATTTGTTCCTAAGTAGGAGAATCCATTGACTAAGTAGTGGGACTCAGCATCTACAGCCAACCAAAACTTTATTCCGAATTTATCGAGCCTGTTTGCCATGTATTGTGTAAATGGGGAACGTAACTTTGCTGAAAAAAAAATGCTCATCTACCGTGATATTGTCACCTATTTGTAGCAGGCAATGCAATTTTCTATAAATCAGTTCCAAATTGTAGAAGTCAATGCAAATTTTTCACTTTGAACTCGTTGAATTCTTGAAGATCTGATGTCGAACCGGATATATTTCAGGAGCTATTTACATTGATCACGACTCATGGTCTCTCTAAAATACGGTGGCCCCCAAACTTTGGACCAAAGATCATTAATTGGATGTCCTTTGGGAATAAGTCATAAGAGATTCAAACTTGTAGCACATAGTATACCCACTTGCAGCAATAGCGTTTTAACAGGTTTATTCTTGTTGCACAAACAGTATGTTTTCTAAATCTATAAAAAGAAGTCATTTTGACTTCTCCGTCATTCTAGGTATAAATTGTCATAACTTTTCATGAGTTAAAATATTTATTATCAATTTGATAAAAGCCTTTACTTTATTAAATAATTAAAAGTCATAAACTTTGAACGATATCGGACGACTGACATTTAAGATATTAGCTTTTAAAGTCGAAAAAACAGTCAAATTGACTTCACCGTCTTTCTAGTGTTAAAGAACCTAAATGACCCATTTTAATACACATTTAACTCATCACTTTCTTCATGATGGCATGGAAGCTCCCACTATTCCACCAAGAGATAACACAATTTCCGAGAGAGAGACCACACTATGACATTACCCATAGACCTCCTCCTTGTCGCATCATTTTCATTTCATATTCCTATTTCCCTAAGCGCTTTTTAAAACAAATCCACCCCTTGTCTATAGTCCTCCGTTATCATATATATTATAGACAACACTACGACTACCAACAATTGGAAGAAATACTCCCCCACATAATAAGACATCTAATGATTATTTTTTGGATGACATAGGTATCATAATGCTATTATTAATACTATGCCTAGAAATGACGACTCTGAGGATCATTAGCAGGTAAGTCCACTTGCCGAATTCATCCTAGTTGTAGGAGGAGTACCTAAGTAGGCATATTATTATTATTATTATTGTTCTCCTTCTCTTATGTCAGAAGAGTGACGTTGTGATATTTCTTCTCCTTACTTCATATATAGAGAGAGAGAAGGATTGACTGGCTGAATTGGCAGTCCTCTTTCTCCTCTTTTTTATTATTTCTCTTTCCTTTTTTATATTAGTGGATTGAAATCCCTTCGCTTCCTTCTTTTAGTCCATTGATAGAGTCTCATTCTGGTGTGGAGAGTTGCGTTTGTGCAGCTGGTGCTTCGTTTGAACGATCTCTTTTCTAGTTGGAGGACAACCTTTCTTTCTCTCATTGATTTCCAGAGGAATCAGGAGCCTTCTCTTCGGCAACTCTTTACTGTTGTAAGTATTTTAAGTTCCTGTGACTTGCATCTCGTGGAAACGTGATGCTGGAGGTAGTGTGTTTGCCTTGAGCGTCTGGATTCAGTCTCACGTGCTCTATGACTCCCCTTCGATACCGTCTTTTCTCTTTCTTGCTCTTCCTCCCTCCCTCCCTCCCTCCTGTAGCTCTGCCTTTCCTTACCTCGTGAAGTGAGGCTGTTCTCCCTTGGCAGAGTCTTGCTTGCTTGCTTGAGAAGGCAGTCAGTCATTCCTAAGGGGCTTTCTTTCTCTCTCTTGTTCGAATTGGGGCTCCTCTTCTCCTGCTGTGAGTTGAGCCTGTTCTGTGACTTACTCACTTCCTTCCTTCCTTCCTTCCTTCAGTTTCTCTTAGAGTGGATCCCCAAAGACAACGCCAGCCTCCTTGCCCGCCTTCTGTCCTCCACTCTCACTCACTCAAGAAACCCCCAGATAATCCCAGCCATCCTTTTGGATCCCTTTCCTTGAGAAGAAAGAGATTGGGAGCCCGGAGCCAAGGCGAGACGGACGGACGGACGGACGGAGACTCTGCTTGAATAGTGTAAGAGGCCTATTGCTTCATCGTTGTCTTGATATGGATAGATTGGGATTGGTGTGCATGAGGGTGCCCAATTTGCTAGTCTAGTTTAAAAGGAGATGGTCAAGGACTGGTGTTGGTTGGGTCTCCTCCCTAAAGAGGGTAGAGAAGAGGAGAGGAGAACAGATGCATTCTTCTCCTCCCTCCTCAACGAAGATTCTCTTTGCTTCAAGTGACCATATTGTTCTGTTTTGGAGGGTGTGAAAGGATGGATGGAGGGTACAATCATCAAAGGGATGAGGATGGATGCGTCTTGTTGAAAGAGCATTGACATTGAATGGGTAGGAGTGGGTTGGGTTTGGGTCATGTCTTGTGACTTCATGGCTTTCTTCAGAGAGATGAGAGAGGCTCTCATTTAACTCTATCGGCTTCAAATGTCTTGTTTATGAGGATATCTGAAGAAAGGGTTACAATCTGTATGCAACGATAGCTGAGTATATCTTTGATAGGATGATCTAAAGCATATGGAACGGATGGCTTTGTGACCTTAGGGGAGTTGATTTGTGATGAAGACTTCTTCATGCGTCATATTTTCCGGCCTACCCATCGACTTACTTCTAGATGGAGTGAGTCATTCTTTGAAATTGATGTTGATATATCTTCATATCTATTTTCGGCTTTGAAGGGGGTTTGGATCCTTTCAAAAAGCGGTATTGTGGCATCATAACCTATAGTGGGGCGTTTCATTGTTTTGAATAATAATAATAATGTATTTTTAGGTTCTCTTTTGAAATGATTAAGGAATTCATAAAAAACAACCTTGTCATCATTCTTGTCAACGACATTAAAAGCCGCAATGGATAGGATCGCTTTGTGCCTTCATCACTTTTTTTCTATCGTTGTGATTCTTCTCACTTTATCATTCAAATACCATACTTGATTACGTTTAAACAAACTTATAAGATGCAAAGAACAAAACATCTAAATGTTATTATGTATGGATTAATTTTAAATTCTTGTCCTTTGTATTGTTGTTTTCTAACTTCAGAACCATCTCTGGATTCTTGTTAAAATCCGTATCTCTTTGTGCTTCAAAGGTTCTCATCATTGACTTCCTTTTATAGCGTAAAGAGCAATTCTTGATAAGGAAATATACAAACATGAGAACCAATCATTAAGATATATTTTCGTGTAGTGACTTCCTTCGAATTGACTTCTTTAAATTGAATGTGTTAATATCTCTTGTGCTTATAAATATCGATGCTTACGAATCCCTATGCAGCTTATTTTAGGACCTTCGTATGCATGCCTCATATATATATATATATATATATATATATAAGAGGAGGGGGGAGTCGAAGGTGATGTTTTCATAGCAGAAAAGCTTAAAATATGGATTATTTGATCCTCTCATTTTCTTCTCAAGAAATGTTGTCGAAGTTTCTGCATTTCTTTCCTAAAAGTATTCATATCTATGGGATGCGTCTGTGTGGTGGGCTGTTCACATGAAAACTCCATGGTTTATGTTTAAGGGGGAAAAAATAACTTGTTCCTGTACCCTGCAAGTCCCAGAGTTCAAAAATATCAACCTTTATCTGGTTTTATAATTTAAAGAAACATATAAATTGCTTTGTTTTATACAAAACCGCGTAAAGTAATTGAAGTATTCATTTTAACATCGACTTTTCATTAAAAATTAATATACAAACTTCCGACTTTTTTAAGGAAAAAAATGTTAATTACCAACGGGGAGAGTCTTACAAGGTTAAATAACATATATTCTATCCAAAAATACTCTTCATTTAAATGCAACATAATCCTCCCCCTCTTCCATATTTTCTTTTCATCTCTCTTTATCATTTCTTTTTTGCAGAAAAACAACAACATCCTTATTAATCCACAAGCAACATGACTGAAGAAGCTCCAATTTACGCCCCCTTCTTTGGCGTCATGGGCGCCACGGCTGCCATGGTCTTAGCGCATGGGTGCAGCCTACGGAACCGCCAAGTCCGGAACGGGAATTGCGGCCATGGCTGTTATGCGGCCGGAGGCCATCGTCAAATCCTCCATCCCCGTCGTTATGGCGGGTATCCTCGCCATCTACGGCCTCGTTGTGGCTGTTCTCATCGCCGGCAAAGTTGGAAGCGATAAATACACACTCGTCTTGTAAGTAGCAGTGAGCGGTCCTACTCACTCACACGCAGTAGCATGACGTTGATAGGATTGCGTAATGCTTTTTTGTTTGTTTTTATCATCAGAGGCATTCAAAATTATTGTAAAGGGGGGCCCAAATTGATGCATTGATAATTGTAAGAGGCCTACATTGACATAGAGTAATGATTATTTCAATTTTTTGGGGATGAAGAAGGTATTTTGCTTTTTGAGACACCTCTTTAAGAGGACAATTCTTTTTTGCGATCGTCTGTTAATTAACAACGTGAGTTTCCCATGATTCATTTTCTACATGTTTGTTCTTACTCCGAGCCGGACTTAAGATTATATTTTCATATTAAGGCTGAAACGATTAAAATGTTATCCCAAATTGTTGAATTGAGTGTACTACATCTATTTACCCTAATGTCAGAGTCATTTTTTGTCCTATCATCTCGCATATCAAGGAAGAGTCATTCTATGGAATAATTAAATATACATTACAGCTTTTATCAAAATAACATTTTTTAGAGAATACTCTAAACCCTTAACCTATTTCATCTCTAACGATGCAGTACAAGTAAGCTAGGTTTCCTTTCTTTCACTTCGTATGTGAGGGTATCAGACGATCCATGGATCAAGTGACAGCCATTATAAATGATATCTACTCTTTTTGTAATAATTTGAATGAAGTTTTAGAGAGAATGATAGTTTGGTTGGGGTATCATTTTAAAGCATTGGAATTTTTAAGTTATCTGCATTATATGACCTCTTGCATTAATATACTCTTTTTTACAGAGGATTCGTGCATCTCGGCTCCGGACTTTCTGTGGGTCTCTCTGGCCTGGCTGCAGCTATGCCATAGGTATAGTCGGAGACGCGGGGGTTCGAGGAACGGCACAGCAGCCTCGGCTCTTTGTGGGAATGATTTGATCCTCATTTTCGCCGAGGTTCTGGGTCTCTACGGTCTCATCGTGCCATTTACATGTTCACTCTGGGCTAAGTCATCCTTAAAACAACAACACACATCTACGTCAACAGCAAAAATAAATCTCTTTTTGATCATCTTCATAACAACAATATTATTATTAGTAGTATGATACCTAAATGATTATTCCATCAATAATACTTTTTAACACATTATTAAAAACATGCCAACTTTAAATAGAGAAGATTTTTTTAAATAATAAACAAAACAGAAACATCTATTCGTTGATGGTGTGAAGAAAGGACATCACAGGAGAGGAGGAGACCTCCCCATCCAAGAAGGACTCATTTTCATCTAGAGCCCCCTTTTTAATGCGCTTGATTTAATTTGCTCTTACTTAATCGTTCTCCTGGATTCTTTTTCTTCTACCTAAAGAAATTAGAGCATGCATTTGACGAAGCCTTTCTCAGGCCGCCACGACACACTACACAGTGGTGTGGTTATAAATATCTCCCATCTACACATCCTCCTTAAGATACGAGCCCGTGAAATGATTATGCTTCTAATACTGTTAATTTATTCTTACTATTATCATCCATTTTAGTCGAACTCGAAAGATACTTATTATTATTATATATATACCATTATTAATATAATAAATACCTGTCATTTTTATAACGTGGATTTTAAAGGGTTAAAGTGTGTAATAACAGTTGTCTAAGTTGTCACTCTTCATATATTTTATTTTTTCCAATAGTTCAATGATATGAAAAATAACGATGCTATTTAATATTCATTACATATTATTATTAATATATAGAAAGTCGACACTTTTGATATATATTAAATTATATACTATCATTAATTATTATTAGTTCACATCCATTTTTGCCGCTCAGGGTAAGGCTGGCTATTGAGAGAGAAATGGTATAATATACGGCTCAGATATCGGATGTTGTTCCATGTTTTTTCTCTTTTACTCTCTTAAAGCGACGTTGAGGCCCTTAAAGGCTTTGATCTGATAACTCCCGACCTTCTTCATCCCCTCCCTCCCTTCCCTCTCTTTATAATCATTATTATCATTACCAAAGTCCCTTTCATTATTGTTTGTTATAATGCCGTCAATTATTAGATTTGAAATATAAAGTCTCGACTTTCTTTTCCAAAAACGTTGTCTTATGAAAGAGGAGAATAGGGGGGGAGGCATTATTGAGTCCGGGGTTAAGTAACTTAATGCTGTAATAATGAGATGAATTGCAGTCCACGTAATAGGAAGGGACGTCTCCTTCCAGTGTTTACTTAATGGAATGGGCTGTAAAGATGAATAAAGAATATTTTTAGATACAGGGGTGTGCGCTTAAGGTTACTCACCTTCGAAGTTTGCAGTTTTTTCCCGTTTGAGTCTAATCTTCGGATTTTGTTATCAGCTGAATATTTTGTCTGGACATAAAGCGTCGAAAACGGAGCTTTTAGTGTATAAAATGAGTAATTCTCCTGGTTCACAAAGAAGTACCCGAGTGGGAATTTTGAAACTCCACGAACAAAATATCAGCCAGATGGCAAACGCATTGGGCTATACCCGCAAAACTATTTCTGTGGTCATTAACAGAGGCACTCCAGACATCCCTAGGCGGATCCGGAACAAGACTGTAAGGACTTGGGAGCTTGTGTAGGTTGTTAAAGACACCATTGCCGAGAGAAGAGGCAAGACCACCTTGCCCGGACTGGCCATGGAGTTTGACGTATCAAAACGCACCAGGACCGTCTAGTGAAGTCCAAACTCAACCTAAAGGTTTGGAAAAGCACTCCAAAACAATCCCTGGAGAAAAAGGACAAGGAAACACATAGAAGTTTATCCAAGCCAATGCTCCAAGATTAATTCACAAAGACTTGTCTTTGTTGGACTATTCCGTCTTTGTGAGGCTGAAGAGCTCGCTCTCAGAGATCAATTTCACCTCAAATGAACATCTGAAGTCAGCCATGAGGACGCTTAACCAGTCTTGAACGGAGCTTTATCAAGAACAGCAGTGCGAAGTTCCGGCCCAGGTTGGAGGCCGTCATCAAGGCTGATGGGGGGGGGGGGGGGGGGATGCATTGAGTGAAAGTTGTATAGTTATATCTAAAATAGGTATATGCTTAAAAGACACTCGTCATAGTCTCGTTATTGAGCAAAACATAAAATATCGTATGGTTCTAATTGGAATAACTTTCCAAAAATGGCTTTCATGTCGCTGAGTCAAAAAGGGCCCTCAACTTTGCCATACCGAAATAATTGCTTAATGGAGAGACTTATATCAGGATTATTAAAATTTATTAACTTAAAACAATGCCCTATATGCCCAGAATATGCGGGAAAAATGACTAAATATGCGAAAAAATATGCGAAAAAAAAAGGTTAAATAAGAAAAAAAGACTTTTATGTTGAAAAATAATGTACATTCTACATTTAAAAAATTATTGTCATGTAATCATTGTTCCACTGAGAATGAGCATATCTTTTACATGCCTCTCTGTCACACTGGTTCGCTGGTCAGACATAAGAGACTTTAGTTTGGAGAAGACCCTTCGCAGTCCACAGAGGTAATTGGAGCATACGACTAGAGGAACGGCAACTTGGGACCATCTTTGAGCTCAATGTCTCTTTTCGAAATTCTGGAGTTGAATTTAATTTTTCGAAGTCCGGGTTCTTCTCAAAGAACATTGTTTAACTTGCTGGCAAAGGACTCAACGGTCAGCTGCATCTGCACCATTCAAGGATTCCAATGCTCTCCGTCAGTGGAAGGCGGTCTTGCAGGCTTGAAATAGCGCGTACCAGTTGAGTAGAGTTGCCCTTGATGAATGCCAGCTGACCCGGTAGCTTTGGGTCTTGAACAGTATATATCTATTTTACGATTGCCAAGTTATCGTCATTGAGAGATTCTATGAAGTGTCCAATCCCTTGAAATGATCGCCCGAGCCGTTCAAAAAACAGCCGGGACCCGGACCGGGCTGGGTACCCGGTCGTTTCCTGATTTATATATATTATATATATATATATATATATATAATATAATATATATTATAATATATATAATATATATATATATATATATTATATATATAATATATATATATATATATATATATCTATAGTATATATATTAATATATATATATATATATATATATATATATATATATAATTTTTCAATATTAGATATATATAATATATATATATATATATCAAGCTTGTGAACGGAACGCAAAATTGAACGGCGTTCAGCTGAACGCACGTTCAATGAACGGAACGCAACTTTTTTTTAACGCTGAACGTTGAACGCAAAAAAAAAGAGTTTTGCGTTCAGCGTTCAATTTTTCCAAACATTTCTTGGACTTTTTTTTGGAAAAAAACGTCATCACTATGCAGTACTTTTTTGGGAAATTCTTTTCTAAAAAAACGTCACCACTACGCATTACTTTTTTCGGAAATTATTATTTTCAAAAAAAAAACGTCATCTCTACGCAGTACTTTTTTTTGGAAATTATTTTCTAAAAAAAAAAAAAAAACGTCATCACTACGCATTACTTTTTTCGGAAATTATTATTTTCAAAAAAAAAACGTCATCTCTACGCAGTACTTTTTTGGAAATTATTTTCTAAAAAAAAAAAAAAACGTCATCACTACGCATTACTTTTTTTCGGAAATTATTTTTAAATATTTGAACGCTAATGGAACGCTGAACGCAAAAACAATGAACGGAACGCTAATTTTTTTGAACGCTGAACGCAAAAAAAGCTGAACGCATACAAGGCCTGATATATATATATATATATATCAGGAATGACTGGGTACCCGGCCCAGTGGCCCGGCTTTTTTATACACGGGCCGGGACATCAATATTTTTCAATATTTCGTTTTGTCATATAAAAAAATTAAAAATCATCACTTCAGAAACTTTTTGGGGATTCTTTTCTAAAAAAAAAAACGTCGTTACTTTTTTTTGAGACTCTTCTTAAAAAAACGTCGTCACTTTTATTTTGGAAATTCTTCACTTACGAATGTGGAAGGAACAAAAAAATATATTATGTCCCAGGGAAAAAGGTGTTCCGGTCGTTTCCTGATTCATATATATATATATAATATATATATATATATATATATATATATATATATATATATATATATATATATATATATATATATATATATATCCTCAAAATATGCAATTAATATGCAGAAAAAGGCCAAATATGCGTTATATGCGTTATAAGGTCGTTTATGCCCATAAAGTTTATTTACCAGATTCCTACAGCCCTGCTTATCACACAATGTGGTTAACACGATGAACATTTGATAAAATAGTGCTGCATGATTTTGGTGGAATTATATGAACTTAGACGGTCTCGGACTTCGGTTTGCCCGAAGATATTATATTTCTTTGATGTATGATGTAGTCCTTGTGATATTATTTTAATATAAAATGATAGTTGTTATCGCGTGCAATAAAATGAGCGATAATCGAAAAATTTCGCAAGGGTTATACTTTTTATCGTTAGTCACAAAGTTTTATTAAGTATCTTTAAATTCCTATTCTCCAAACATGAGAAAGGAATAATTAAAAGGCTAATTTTGTGTGAAAAATAATCTAAGTAAAGGAATCCAAAAATTTGATAATGGATTGAATAAACCACTGCAAAATCGCCAATAAATATACTACATCGCTATGCTGTGTGATTGTTTGCTCAGAGATTTATTTACTTAAAAAGGTCAAGAATATAGAAAAAAATATATACGAAACAGTCAAACTTGAAATATAACTTCAGATTCAATGCCTTTAAATGATTTTGAAGTATATAGTATACGGTGCAGGCTTGTGAGCGTTCAGCTTTTTTTGCGTTCAGCGTTCGTTCAGCGTTAAAAAAAAATTAACGTTCCGTTCAGCGTTCAAAAAAAATTAGCGTTCCGTTCAATGTTTTTGCGTTCAGCGTTTCGTTAGCGTTCAAATATTGAAAAAAAGTGACGACGTTTTTTTTTTAGAAAGAATCTCCAGAAAAAGTGATGACGTTTTTTTTTTTTGAAAAGAATCTCCAGAAAAAGTGATGACTTGTTTTTTTTAGAAAAGAATCTCCAGAAAAAGTGATGACTTTTTTTTTGAAAAGAATTTTCAAAAAAAAGTAATGACTTTTTTTAGAAAAGAATTTTCAAAAAAGTAATACGTAGTGATGACGTTTTTTTAGAAAATAATTTTCAAAAAAAGTGATGACGTTTTTTCCGAAAAAAGTCCAAGAAATGTTTGAAAAAATTGAACGCTGAACGCAAAACTCTTTTTTTTTGCGTTCAGCGTTCAAAAAAAAGTTGCGTTCCGTTCATTGAACGTGCGTTCAGCTGAACGCCGTTCAATTTTGCGTTCCGTTCACAAGCCTGATACGGTGTAATTCATTTCGAATCAAGATTCTGCGGTGTGAGTGGAGATTACAGTTAATTTTGATCATTATTCTGATAATAAAATATTAGCGCTCATTTTTCATTCTAACACTACTAACAGAATACAAGCCATACACTCGATAGGGATATTTGATAGTCTTATCTCAATAAAAAGTATATATAGCAAAATAAATATACTGCCACTAATACCAAAATCCCGAATATCTATCGTCAAACTTCGGTAAAAATTATGAATAATATTTGGGTAATTCAAGCAAAAAAAAAATTCGCAAGATGTAGTAACCCTTCGTAATCGATTCCTGAAGAATCACACATTTGTTGCAAGTAAAATTCTATTCATAATTATACTTAAGTACTCAAAAGGGATTATCATCATGAAGATATCCTCCGATATAATTCCAGAATGTTAATACTTTTTTGTTGTTGTTGTGCAATAGGGTTCTAGGAATAATTATATAAAACACTTATGCATTAGGAAAATCTGATAAAGCATTTTTCTGTTCGGAATTATTGATAATAGGAATTTTTCCTTAAGACACTTTTGTTTAAAATGCATTTTAAGGAAACTACTGACTTTGGGCCCAGCTTATCAGTCAAATTAGCTTTATTGAGCATTAATGAGCACATTTGGTTTGTTTTAGTGTATTAAGCTAGTAAAATGAGCCCATTTTGAGTACTTTTTCGTTCATATATAAAGGAGTATATTCGTATATAATAGACCCATAAGGGTACCTATGAACATTAAGCTACGGTAAGGTAGGTTTCGTGAACAATAACAATATCATAAGAAATAATAATAAACTCAGGACTTCGTTATGTTAATGCGGAGAAGGAGGCCTCCTTCCGACGAAGGATTCTCAATTACGGACTTCTCGGATCATCTTTGCTGAACGACATTTCTCTACGGTCTTTCTCTACGGAGTGCATCAAGGATCTATTGTAGCCAGGGGAGGATCTCCAGGTGCAAGACCGTAGAGAAATGTCGTCCAGCAAAGATGATCCGATAAGTCCGTAAAATGCATTTTATACAAAAGTGTCTTTAAGGAAAAATTCCTATTTTCAATAATCCGAACAGAAAAATGCTTTATCAGATTTTCCTTATGCATAAGTGTTTTATACAATTACTCCTAGAACCGTGCAATAGTCCTGCTGATTGTTTAATAATCCGATCTGTGTAACATAGGGATATAAAGATATAGAGAGCTGATTCTCTTTAATAGCAGAGAAACATCGTTCAGCTGTCGCCTGTGCCCAATATAAACAAAATAATTTGTACTACGTCATCGTAAACTGATCATAGAGATAGAAGATTTGTTTATTTTGGGCACAAAAACGTATTCCTCTGAAGAATCCATAAGTCCTCTGTGTCTTAATGTCTCTATGCTGTGTACAAGTAGAGTGATACTTTTGTCCACATCCACCAGATTATGTTTTCTTAACTATTCTTTACATTACACTATGTAACAAAATTAAGGTCTTTGTTTGTCCTTTGGCTGAAATTCCTAATTTGAGTCCCATTTTTTACGTAGATTCCAAAAATGTTACTTAAAATTTCGTCCGAAAAAGGTTTGGCCTTTATGACCTTTTTTTGAAATTTACAATTTTTATCATTTCTAATGATTCAGGCCCTGTTATCTTCGTGGAAAGTAGAATAACCACAAATGTTAGTAGTATTTATTTTTCTACTATATCTGTGCATTTCAAATCCGTTTTTATAATTTATATATCTTTGGTACTAACCGAAAAAATTGGCTATATTTTAAAAAAGTTGACCATATTTTAGTGTTCTATTTAAGCGGTGATATATTTTTTGTTTTAAGTCTATTGACTATAATCAATATGTAATATATTTTTGGTATATGTCAATGCATTTCAGAACAGTTTTTATAATTTCGATATTTGGCATGAAAGTAAAGAAAAGATAAATTTAGTAGGACAAAGTATTAATCATATTATGTATTTACTTTTGGGTAATCACTGAGGTTGCATTTTATATTATTGTGATTTGTTACGAAGAAAAAAAATAGGTTTGCCTTTTTATTTAAATATAATTAATTATAAGTGCCAAAAATCATTTTATTTTTTAGAGAGTTACTGTGATTTGGAAAATTGCATTTCAATATTGTTATCAAATTATTTAAGGACATGCGAATAAAAAGGCAAACCTGTTTTTTTTTCTTCGTAACAAATCACAATAATATAAAATGCAACCTCAGTGATTTACCCAAAAGTAAATACATAATTCGATTAATACTTTGTCCTACTAAATTTATCTTTTCTTTACTTTCATGCCAAATATCGAAATTATAAAAACTGTTCTGAAATGCATTGACATATACCAAAATATATTACATATTGATTATAGTCAATAGACTCGAAACAAAAAAACATATCACCGCTTAAATAGAACACTAAATATGGTCAACTTTTTTAAATATATAGCCGATTTTTCGATTAGTACGAAAGATATATAAATTATAAAAACGGATTTGAAATGCACAGATATAGTAGAAAATAAATAGTACTAAAATTTGTGGTTATTCTTACTTTCCACGAAGATAACTTGGCCTGAACCATTGGAAATGATGAAAATTGTAAATTTCACAAATATCCGTATCCTGGACACAAAAGCAAAATTAGAAATTTTTAAAAGCATTTTTTCATGTCTTCTGGACATAGGCAAAATACAAAATAATAGTTTCAACTCAAGGACAAAACTTTGTTACACAGTGTTATCAGTCAATGAAGTTACGGTAACCAATGAATACCAGGAACTATCGTAGTTTCTAATATTCCTTGCGTTGTCGTAACTTCATTTGTTGGTCATATCAAGTACCTATATACTATATTTGTTGATGTTACATATTCTCAAATGGAATGTCTCATATTGATACATAACACATATTTCCTTCATTTACAAATAGCAATTATCCCTTCAAAAAGTGATTCCTGAGTGAGTAATTGAAGAGTTGTTAAGGACTGTTTGATTGAGCTGAGCAATTCCGAACCTAGAGCGAACCGGTTTAGAACCACAACATTTTGGGAAAAACCAGGCTTGTGAACGGAACGCAAAATTGAACGCCGTTCAATTAAATTGAATGCTGAACGGAACGCCAAGAAATAGCCCTTCGTTCACCGTTCAATTTTTTATATAGTATAATAGGTACGGAGGTAAATTTTATGCTAAATTTTAAAGGATTCATTAAAAAAATTCTAGAAAAACGTTGTCACTCTTTTTGGAAACTATTTTCTAAAAAAACGTCATCACTTATTTTTGAAAAAAATTCTTTAAAAAAATGTCACTTATTTTGGGATTCTTTTCTAAAAAAACGTCGTCACATATATTTTTATTGATATGATGAACAACTGGACTAAGGCTATTTTTGGGTCGATAATATTTTAAATCACATTTTACAATCTTACATTCTTTAATTTTGAAGGGTTCCTTATACATATCCTCACTGTTGGCGGAATATATTAAACCTCAGAACTTCAAAAGTGTGGTTGGCGGGACTCAAGGGCTCAAGGTGCATCATATTGCACTTGAAGGGTTGCTTTTCAGAAAATAACCCCTCAAATGTTCAATAAAGAAAACATAAGTTCATAATTTTTCAATAAGGTTCCACAACACCCCAGGAAGGGTTATTAAATTGAACGCTGAACGGAACGCAAAAAAACAACAACAGTTGAACGCTGAACGGAACGCAAAAAGGTGATTGAACACTGAACGGAACGCCAAAAAAGCTGAACGCTAGAAAGCCTGGTAAAAACTTCTTTTAAAAAATGGTCCAGATAAAACTGGTTTTAACTTCGAACTAAACATTTCTCAAAAACGGATTGCAGCTCACCCCCACCAGACTCGGGCATATTGGTTTGTAACATTGATTTGAAAAATTCTTCAGAATCAGGTGGTACGGAACAACTATGTCAAACATGGCTCAGAGGTTTGGAAATGAGAAAACCGGTGTCCAGAAGAAATGGACTAGGAAGAAATGGACGAGGAAAGAATGGACCAGGAAGGAATGGACCAAGGTAGAAAAGGAAAATTATGACTCAGGGAAGAAATGGACCAAATACATAGGTAGGCAAGTTTTTGAGTGAAATATATCTAAGTATTGTACAAATACTATTTCTCATATAAACTGAGGGAGGCGAATGACTCGAGGGGGCCCAAGGCATTGTCTGTATGTGTTGAAATGCCTTCCTTAGGCCGGATTGCAAATATTGAATACTCAACTCGGATCATTGGAGGCTCTCTCAATTTATTATTGTTGACTGTGACGTCACCCTTCACTCTATCTCTTCAAATATTCCATTTATAACAATCGCACCCGAAATTAAGCATATATTTCTTCTTCTTTATATATTTACTTTTTGAGTGCTTCTAACATCGGTATGTTCGATATTTAAGACAATGGTATTATTGATCATAATTTGGGGGATTTTGAACTACAATTGACATAAAGAAGAGATTATTTATCTACAATTGCAAAAATAAAACCCTTTTATGTCATTATTTACTCAGTTTATATAAGAAAGAGTATTTGTACAATACTTAGATATATTCCACTCAAAAACTTGCCTACTTATGTATTTGGTCCATTTCTTCCATGAGTCATCATTTTCCTTTTCTACCTTGGTCCATTCCTTCCTGGTCCATTCTTTCCTGGTGCATATTTTCCTAGTCCATATTTTCCTGGTCCATTTCTTCCTAATATCGAGAAAACCGGTTGACTGACATGTTATGACATAGAACAGTTACTAATGTTGGACGAGTCAATGCAAGTAATTGTTGATTTTTATGACTTACATAATATGTAAGTAATGCATAATATATTATCAGGCTTGTGAACGGAACGCAAAATTGAACGGCGTTCAGCTGAACGCACGTTCAATGAACGGAACGCTGAACGGAACGCAACTTTTTTTTGAACGCTGAACGCAAAAAAAAGAGTTTTGCGTTCAACGTTCAATTTTTCCAAACATTTCTTGGACTTTTTTCGGAAAAACGTCATCACTTTTTTTGGGAATTCTTATTAAAAAAGTCGTCACTACGCAGTAGTTTTTTTTGGAAATTCTTATAAAAAAGTCATCATTACGCAGTACTTTTTTTGGAAATTCTTTTCTAAAAAAACGTCCTCACTACGCAGTACTTTTTTGGGAAATTCTTTTCTAAAAAAACGTCATCATTACGCAGTACTTTTTTTGGAAATTATTTTCTAAAAAAAAAAAAAACGTCATCACTACGCAGTACTTTTTTGGAAATTCTTTTCTAAAAAAAAACGTAATCACTACGCAGTACTTTTTTTGGAAATTCTTTTTTAAATATTTGAACGCTGAACGCTAACGGAACGCTGAACGCAAAAACATTGAACGGAACGCTAATTTTTTTTGAACGAACTGAACGCAAAAAAAGCTGAACGCTCACAAGCCTGTATATTATGCATTTTTATATACTCTCACAATAATCCAAATAACTACTGACACTTACATTTCAAAGAAATGAATGGTTGCTTTTATAACCTTAAGGAGATTTAAAAAATCCCATTGCTTGTCCTTAATCAGAGTTCCATTCCTAGTATTCGCGTCTTCTTTCTGTAAGAAAAATATATACATTATTCAAAACTCTTATATGAATCCTAACTTCTTAGGATTCATATTGGTTGTCATAAATATCCAAATAACGAGAGTTAATTAATATAAAGTCCACGGCGGATCCTTTAGTTTCTCATCCTCTATATTCAATATCCTAAAATGCGTTTTTTAGTATGTTTAAAAAATATCGACTACACGTTAATTAAGTGGCTTTACAACATGTAAAAGCAAGTTTTTTAATATGGCCGGCATCATTTCCCCTTTGCAGACAACATCCTTATATGAGCTTTAAAAGAATGTCTATGACATATCAGGTCTTCCATAGGGATGAATAAGAAAGTATTTTCTATGCTTAAGAAAGTCCCCCCCCTTCATCATCTCTGTATCGACGAGAGTGTCCATTTCTACTTTGAATATAAGACAGAGTCAGTCCTGCTGACACAGGAAATTAATACGAAGAAGAAAAAAAAAACGCAATCCCTGCAATATTATTTATACTTCATGAAAATATCATCATCATCCCTAGTCACCATTCCTTATAGTATTACATGTCTTCAGAAGAAGGTACAACAAGGAACACGTCATAGCCCTCACCTCAACAACTGTCACAGGGACCATTCATTGGTTTAAAGCTCCATGAATATGTATACATATCATTGCAATTTTCCTCCCATGCCGCGTATCTTTCAAACTGGATAGCTGGCTCAATAGTAGGGGAGATTCCTTTTCTATGAGGGCCTTTAAAGGGCAATAATAATAATAATGAAATCAAGAGTCCTGTCAGTGTCTCACCGGTATGACCGGCGAAACTGGACTCCCTCTACTTCAATTCCACCCTCATCTCTTATAGAGACATATTTAATAAGATAGAAGGAAAAAATCTTGGTTCATCATTTATTCATCATATACACAGATAGATGTGCATAAGGCAATAATGCCAGTGATACCCAAGTGATATATCAAAATCATCTTAGGTATGTCAAGAGAGAGAAAGGGGGGGGGGGGTCTTAGAAAGGTGGCGGCAGAAGTAATGGTATTCTTCTTCTTATTGTTATTACTATTATTACTACTGGTGGTGGTTGTCGATGAAGATGAGTAAAAGGAAGAAGAAGAAAATAAAAGAGAGAGAGAGAGAGAGGAGGCATTCACTATTGCTTAGATATTATTTTTCTTCCCCCCCCCCCTTTTTGCATAGCGGTGCCTGGGGTCACGTGACTTTCAGGCAGAAATGGAGGGAGACGCAGCAGCCGTGGCTGTTTTGCTTAGGGGGAGGGGGCAGGCAGGAGGAAAGAGAGAGAGAGCGAGAGAAGCCATCAGCTGTCAGTGGGAAGAAGAAGAGGAAGGGAAAACTGAAAAATATATATGTATGAGTGTGTTGGTGATTGAAGCAGCTATAGCTATATCCGAGAAGGAAGAAGGAAAAGAAGAAGAAGAAGAAAAGGACTTTAGATACAGACGAAGGAGCAGCTATAGCAGCATACGCAGGAGCAGCTTTCGCAGCTCACCAACAACTACAACTTCTTCCCTACATTAGTATAACATAATTACAACAACTCTTCCACTCCATCCCTCCTCCATCGACTACCTCTCAGGGGCGACGATGATCCTTCTCCCAACGTAATCCGGGAGCCCTCCGTGTATATTGATCTTGGAACTGTTTTCTATTTCCTTTTTTTCTTCCTTGCTCCATTCGCCTTCTGGAGTGCTGCTCTTCCTCGTTGTTGAAAGTGTGTGTGTGTGTGTTTGTGTTCCAGGATCCGAGGAAGTCGTCTTGGTGTGATCTCTCTCTCTCTCTCTCTCTATCTGTCTCTGTGCATCATCGTGAAGCCATGCTCTGAGTTGTTGTCTTGTGTGTTGTGTCAGCAGTTACCGTGATGGACTCTCGTGTCGTCTTCCGAGTGGAGTCCCCGTGTCTTGAGAAGAAGTGATTCCCGTGTGTGATTTGTGCGTGCATCGTGCGGGTCTGCGTGTTGACAGTGTCTGTCTCTTTGGATTGTATGATCTCTCCGAGCTGGGATATCCTTGTGTGTTATACGAGTCCTGAAGGGTGAGGATGCGATCCCGGAAGAAGCCAGGCAGTCCGATCATCAACAACCTACAACTCTTCATCATCATCGACTCCCTTGTGTCTCCTCTCCTCAAGAGCTCATCTCAGCGAGCCCCTCTCCTCTCTCCCCACTCCCTCACTATCCACTCTCCACGGACTCTCCAGTGCCCTCCCATCTATCGGAGGATCGGAGAGACGAGGAACCATTGCTCCTCCTCAAGGACCCTTGAGGAGAGAGAGACTTCCCTCTCCAGAAGATGACCCACTCGGGTCGAAAAGGCTCCTCCGGGACCTCTCGGAGGAGTAGCAGTCCCAGGGATGAGAAGGGAAGCCTTGGCTCAGACCTGGAGGACAAGACTCCTCTCACCACGCCCTCCTCCTCGTCTCACCACGCAACATCGGCTCGAGGAGGAGGGGAAAGAGCCTACAGCCCCGTCGCTGAGACCGTGAGAACACAACCGGACACACGCTGAGAGAATCGCCTTCTTACCTCTCTCTCTCTTTTTTTTTTACTTGCAGTTGTTTCGAAAGGATCTCATTAGTGCCATGAAGCTTCCGGACAACGAGCCCCTCACGCCGGATGACTACTGGACCGTGACGGACACCTGGAAACAGGACTGGGAAAAGGGGGTCCAGGTGCCCTTCAAGCCCGAGGAGCTCCCCATACCACGAGTTTCTCGGCTCCCCCACCCACCCCCCTCCGCCAATCGATTCGCCTTCCCCAAGAAACTCATGTGCACCTCAAGGAGCTCCGCCGTCTACAACTCAGAGGTCTATCAGATCACACCCATGGTCCTGCGAGCAGAACAGGTCTGCTCCTACGACATGGACGAAACGGACACACGATGGCTGGCCTCCGTTAACGGGGAGCGGTCCCTCGGGGGTTTGCATTCCGTGAGCGAACTGGAGTTTGAGTCTTGTATGGAGCATTTTGAGCGGCAGTGCAGCGAGAAAATACATTCAGCCTTAAAGAGTACGCACTCCGAACATCCGGAGGAGCAGGAAGACAGCATACTCTGCGACGTCTGCAGATCCGTAAGGACACACCGCCATATCCATCATAAAATGTATAATCCTCCATCCCTTTCTCTCTCTTTTAGCCGGACTCGGAAGAGTGCAACGAAATGGTCTTTTGTGATAAGTGCAATATATGCGTTCACCAAGCATGCTACGGGATCACAAGCATACCCTCTGGACAGTGGCTCTGCCGGACCTGTGTCCTCGGTGCCAGGCCCAAGTGCGAGCTCTGTCCCAACAAGGGGGGTGCCATGAAGTGCACAAACTCGGGGAAGAAGTGGGCACACGTTTCCTGTGCCCTTTGGATCCCGGAGGTCAGCATAGGCTGCGTTGAGAAAATGGAGCCCATCACCAAGATCTCCTTGATACCCGTAAGTCATGCATGATGTTTCAATTCCCCTTCATCTATTTCATTATCGCTCTTTTTACCTTTTAGGCGAGTCGGTGGAGTCTCACCTGTGTCCTCTGCAAGGAACGCGTGGGCTGCTGCATTCAGTGCTCCATCAAGACCTGCAAAACGGCTTATCACGTCACCTGCGCCTTTAAGAGTGGGCTCGAAATGAGAGCAATAATTGTAGATGAAAATGCAGAGGACGGAGTCAAGCTTAGAGTAAGGAGGAAATAGAAGATCTTGAACTGAATTCTGACCACTCACTTTTTTATTTATTTTCAGTCATACTGTCAGAAACATAGCCGCAATCAGAAGAGAAAAGACTCTGAAGACTCTGACTCCTCAGATTTTAAGTCATCCTCCAAAAAGGGAGCATCTGATGGAGCACAAAAGTATGTACTTTGATTTTGCTCGCCTTAACCAAAATAACCAAGTGTTCATTTTTGCTCCTCTTTCAGATTAGCAAAAATGTGCGAGTTCTACAAAAACGTCGACCTGGAGTCCACTGTGAAGAAGACAAACGTGGATGAGGAAGTGGTGGACTTTATATTTCGTTACTGGATCCTGAAGCGTCGCTCCCACGGCAACAAGTATTTGCTTTGTCCGCGTGCGGAAGAGAGCGAGCTCCTCTCGAATCACGACGAGGAGTCCGAGCGTGAGAAGCTCAAGTCCTTTGTGCACCTTCGCCAGGATTTGGAGCGCGTTCGCAACCTCTGCTACATGGTGTCCCGTCGAGAGAAGCTTCAGCGCTCCTACGTGAAGCTCCGTGAGCAGATCTTGGAGAAGCAGCTCAACATCGTGGCCCATGAGGACAACTCCTCTCTTAGTTTAATCGAAATGTCAGCCATCTTGGAGGCCAACCACGGGCCCACCGTCTATGATCGCATCTTCTCGCACTCGGAAGCCGAGGTCCATACTGAAAATGACTTTGAAGTGATAATATCCCGGATATCCGGTGAAATCGCCGAGAGCTGTGCTAGTGTTCGCAAAGACAATCCCTACAGGGATAAGTTTTCCTCCTTGTTTAACTCTTCAAAGTCCCGAGGAGGGTCCTCCAAGGCCTCCGGAGACAAGGACACCTCCGTCTATGAGTGCATATTCTCAGAGAACAGTTCTTGTGAAATGGACGACATCCTCAACCCCAATCCCCTCTCCCCGGGAAGAACAAGAAGAATAAAAAGGACTCTGGTGGTAAAAAGAGGGATCACCACCACTCGCCCTCCAAGAAAGGAGCCAGTGGGGCCGGGAGCAAGCGGAGCAAAAAAGCCACCTCCTCCTCTTCTCTTAGTAGTAAAAAGACTAGCAGCTCCAAGAAGAACGGCTCCTCCAAGCATGTGTCCGATGCGGATCTGACGGACTTTCCAGCAGTGTGGACGACAACAAGCTCTTTAATTCCATCTCCAAGAGCAGCAGTAGTAGTAAGAGCAGTAAATCCCTGGCTGCTGCTGCTGCCTCTCCAAAGAAGAAAAAGAAGAAGACTGTGATTTACACGTCGGACTCTGAGGACTCTGAGGACAAGCCCATTTTCCGTACGAAGGCTGCCATGAAGGATTTCTCAGTGGAGGAAGTAGTATCCCGAAGCCGGAAGGACAAGCCCGGCAAGTCAAAGAGCAAGGGGGTCCCAAGAAGGTGGTCCAAGAAGTGGTGGAGGAAGAACAAGAGGAGGAGGATGATGAGGAAATCAGAAAGTCCCCTTCAGTGTCCCCCGTGCGACAAGGCAAGAGTAGCAAGAAAGTCTCCGAGGACAAGAGTGACTACTATCCCTTGATTGTCCCAGAGCGGGCAGCGGCTCGAAAGGCCTCTGCCAAGCTCCGCGTAGGCACGAGCGAGGCACCCAAGACAGAGGCGGCATCATCAAAGACTGTTAATAGTAATAACAACAACAATAATAACAATAACAACAATAATGAATCCTTTGAAGACTTTGAGGACTTGATCTCCAAGGAGGAGCCTCCTCCCTCTCCCACCAAGAGCAAGAAGTCCGGACGAGTTCACAAGTCCACAGACTCCTCGGAGGAGCTCGCAGCAGAGCATGGGAAGAAGTCCTCCTCGGGTGGCAGTAGGGATAGCGAGCTCTTTGGCTTTGTTCCTCAAAGGAAGGCCGCCAAGAAGGCTTCCGCCTACCTGAAAGACTCTGATCGTCCTCTTTCTGCGAGTCAAGAGGCCGCCCTCCTCTCCGCAGCCGCCTCGCCGCCCCCCAAGAAAAGCCCGGGCGGCCCCGTAAGAAGGACCCCTCCCTCCTGGGCTCACTCGCCTCAAGACTCCACTCCTCCTCCTCTTCTTCCTCCTCCTCGGGACACTCCTCCTCCTCAGACTCGGAATCCGAGGACACCACCAAGCAGGCTCCGTCGCGAAGCAAGACCAAGAGTCCGCGCCGTGCCCCACCGCAACCCCGGAGCAGTCCACGAAAGACCCCCAAGAACTCATCACGCAAAAAGGAAACCAAGCTGTCCTCCGGGGCCATGGCCTTCCTGAGCCAAAGGGAGTCTCAGCTGGACGACTTCTTCAGGGACGTGGGTCTGGAGTCCAAAGGTCAAGAAGAGCAGCAGCAACAACAGCAGCAGGAGGAGGCTCCTGTCTCACCAGGGGATCAGCAAGAGCACCTCCCAAGTCTCGCCTCAAGTCCCCGACTCCCCCTCCAGTAGTACTCAAGAGCGAGGAGGAAGAAGCCTCCGCCCCCATGGTCTCATCTCCCCACCACCAATCTCTCCCTCCGGAACCCCCACTCCTCTAGTTGATAATTCCTCCAGTGCTTCATCTTCCAGCTCAGACTCCAGCTCGGATAGTGAGCAAAACCAAGCAGCAGCAGCAGCCTCAAGAACATCCTCACCACCTCCCTCTCAAAAGAAAAAGAGTACACCTCCGGCGGCGGATGAGTCAGACACAAACAGTATTATTATAATAAATAAAACCCTCCCGCCCCAACATCCGTTTCTTCTTCGCCTCAAGCCATGCTCATTGATCATCATCCACCCAGCCCTATTTCCAAAGAGGAGGAGGAGGAAGAAGACAACGCTTCAGAGCAGCAGCAGCAGCCCTCCCTCGAGAAAGAGCCAGTGTCATCATCCTCCCCTCCTCCTCCTCCTCCCTCCTCAGACAAGACTGAGCTCCGTGACTCCATCAAATCAAAAGAACCTTCGCAACTTGAAGAACATGATGATAGTAGTAGCAGCAGTAATAGTAGTAGTAATAGTCGTAGTTCTTCGGCGGACGTCGTTGAAGAGGAAGGCTTTCCACCACTGGCCAATCGTGATAATCTGGACCAGGGAGAGAGCCAAGACAAGGAACCAGAGGAGGAAATATCCAAGGAATCAGAGGAGGAGGAGAAAGATCCTTCTTCAGAGAGCTTATCCACGGTAGGTGAAGC
Source organism: Caligus rogercresseyi (assembly GCA_013387185.1). NCBI lineage: Eukaryota > Metazoa > Arthropoda > Copepoda > Siphonostomatoida > Caligidae > Caligus > Caligus rogercresseyi. Next base: position 7,441,366 of record CP045902.1, read on the forward strand.
TGCGCCACCATCCAGTTGTGTTATTAGTGATAATAAGGCCCCGGTGGAGCCAGCTCCGGCCCCATCTCAAGAGCCCAAGGCTCAAACGGATGAGGGCTACGTAAGCGCCGAGATCGCTATAACGGAGAAACAGGAGGAGGCCCCTCCTCTCCAGAGCCTGGAGACCATTCATGAGGAGGAGAAGGGCGTCATCGCTGAGGAGGCTTGTGCCGCTACGCCTTCTTCTTCTCACGTGGTGACTCCCTCCCCTGCCAGTCAGTCCTCTTCCTCCATCCGCGTTGATGAGTCTCAGCATGCCTCTGTCCGCTCGGACCGCTCGGAGCACCATACGCCCGCAAGAGAGGAGGAGTCTCCTTCCGGAAAGTCCCAATTCAACCCTCTCTCCTCACCTGCCATGCCCCCCTTAATCACCATCACTCTCAGCAGGCCCAGGGCAGCACGCTCACCTCTTCCGCCTCCTCTATGTTTCAGCAGCAATACCAGCAGAGCCTTTCCTTGGGGGCTCAACCCCCCCAACAGCCTCCAAGCAACTCCTCTTCTTCCTCCTACCTCCACTCCTCCTCCTCCAAGCACCACTTCCCCCACCAGCTGGAGCAGTCCTCCTGGGGAGCCAGCCTTCCAGACTCGGACCAGCTCAATCGTCAAATCTCTCTTGGGATGGAGGCTGCTCAGAACGAGGCCCTTTTCAACTACTTCTACGACTGCCAGAGGAAGCTGGGCTCCATGTCTGGCTACGGGAGTGGGAATGCTCAGCAGCAGGGCGGTGGACAGCAGGCTCACCAACAAACCGCGCAGCAGCAACAGTATGCGGCTCACATGCAGTCCATGAAGAATCACCTCTACGCAGCGAGCGGGAAGCAGTACCCCGATAACTTTGAGCACCACCATCACCACCACCTCCTCACGCATCCCCTCAACCCCTACCAGCAGTATCATCAAACCTACATGCAGCAAATGGGGCAGTACGCCGCGGCGGCCAATACCTCTTCCGCGGCGGGAAACCTGACTGGCGGGTCTGCAGCTGCTGCAGCCGCTGCTGCTGGTGGATATCAATACTCCAAAAAGGAACTGGAGGCCCTCGATCAAATATTCTCATCCTCACGAGCCGGTTCTCAGTCCTCATGGCTCAACCAACAAAACAAAATGGCCATGGTCATGGCACAACAATACCAACAACATCAACAGCAACTCCTTCCCAACTCGGGCAGTGGGAGCAGCAGCAGCACTGGGGGAGGCGGCGGCGGTTCTCAACAAATTCCTCATCAAATCCCCTCTCAGCCCCCTCCTTCATCCTCCACGCCCACCAAGACTCATCACCACCACTTCTTGATCCACAAGAGGCCTCTCCGGCCTCTAATAGCAGCAGCAGTCTTCTCTCTTCCAAAGTACAAAGCACATCGCGACGGATATCCTCCCGGGATTCACCCAAAAGGCTGGCTCAGAGTCCACGAGGCGGAAGTGCACCTCATCTGCAGCAGGGATCCACCACCGGCTCTTCTTCTTCTGATCTCACCTCTTCATCAGCTCCTTCTTCCAAGACACTCAGTGGTGGTAGTGGTAGTAGTAGTAATAGTGAGCAGGCTGCCCCTCAGCAGCAGCAGAACACATTCATCACCACCCTGTCCCCACGGCAACTCCCCCAGAGAAGCTCCCGGGCTACTCTGGTCCCAAGGAGAGCCTCAAGGCTAAGCGAGGGGAAAAAGTTTCTTCACTTCTGCTGCCCTCCTCTGGGATGAATAGTAGCAGTGGCAGTAGCAGCAGCTCATCCCTTAGTAGTTTCAACCACCTCGGCGCCCGGACCACCACCACTACCACCCACCATCACTCCTACTACCACCAACACCTCCGCCGCTTCTAGTGCTTCGAATGAGGGGAATAGCAGTGGTGCGGGGTGCGTTCCTGTGAGTAGCAGCAAGAGTAGTAGTAGCAAGGAGGACGGCTTCAGCATATCCAAGGAGCTTCTTGAGACCGTTGCCGCTGTATCAAAGCTCCCGGCTTGGAAGCCAACAGCGAGCGGGAATCTGAGTCTTCCGAGTGCAACACAACCCCGCACCAGACCTTTTCCCCAGTGCAAGGCTGTATCGTGGGCGGATCTGGTGTTCCTGGCGGTCAGTCCACGACCCCAACCGCTGCAGATCGCCTCCTTCGCTCTCGTCAGACCTCCTCCTCCTCCTCAGACAAGACCTTTGAGGCCCTCGTGAAGCGCGTGGAGTCCGTGAAGGAGCCAAAGAGCAAGAGTCCCACCTCCGAGTCCCGTGAGTCCGACTTGGATCGAAACGACGACTACGACGACACCAAGGGCGGCGTGGACTACGACGACGATGAAGACTTTGATGACTTCTCCAAGAGCACTGTGGCCTACAAGTCCAACAACAACCTGGGGCCAACCACGCGCCTTAGCAGCAGCAATAACTCTTCCTCACCCAAGAAATCCAAGCCTGCCAAGAACACGGATATATTCGGTGCTCCCCTCCCCAGCCCCCGGCCTGCCAAGGGGCAGCGAGGTAGTCGTGGCCGTGGAGCTTCCCGGGGCTCCTCCTCTTCCGCCCCTTCTTTCTCTTCCGCCTCTCGCTTTCGTAGCAAGGCCCTGACCATCGACACCAAGGCCTTGGAGAAGGTCCACCGCAACATGGCGGGCACGGACTACGACTTCGAGGACGAGTTTGACGATGACTTTGGTCAGGCACCTTCCTCACGGGACTTTGATTCTCTGAGCCTTCAATCCCTCCGTGAGCAGCGGAAGCAGAAGGCGGCACCCATATACATGCAGAAGTCCTCCTCCTCTCCAGAAAAGAAAGAAGGTGAAGAGGAGGACTGGGGGGCAGACGAGGAAAACAACAAGCCGCGCCAGGTCAAGCCTCGATCCAAGAGGGGACGAGGCAGGGGCCGAGGAGGGGCCACGCGGAAAGGACGCCCAAGGGGCTCCAAGAAGAAAGATGTCCCTTCGGAGGAAAAAGAAAGTATTGTCCAGGAGGAGCCCCAGGAAGTCGTCCTTCCTCCCCCTCCTCCACCCATTGCTCAACCGCCCCTCCCCAAGTTGAAGCTAGGAGCCCTCATGGTCACGAGGAAAGAAGCTGAACTACCCAAGGTCATACCCAAGCTCAAAATCAATTAGGACCCAAGCCAAGTCCTCCTCCTCCTCCCCCACCATCATCATCAATCCCTGAGAAGCCAATCCGTGAAGCAACAACAGTGCCTCCTCCTCTTCCTCCTCCTCCTACGGCTGTTCTTGTTGTTCCTCCTCCTCCTCTGGAGAAGAAGAAGAAAAAGAAATCCCCTTCCCCTCCTCCCCCTCCTCCACCCCCGCAGCCAGATCCAATTACCTGCCTATATCTCCGACCCCCACCACCAAGGAGAGAGAGGAGGAGACAAATGCGGATCTCCCGTGTGAGGAGGCAGCTTCACTCCTCCCTTACAACATGGATGAAGTGGAGCAGCAGCAGCATCCACCCAAGGAGCCCTTTGTCCCTCTCTCACTAGAGGCTTCCTCCATCCAAGAGAGATCCAAGGAAGAGGAGGAGAATACTCACACTCCAGCCACCACCACCCTTTCTTCCCCTCCCCAGGCAAAGGCGAAGCATCATCATCAACATCCCAGCAGCAGCCCTCCTTCCACTCCTTCACCCACCAAAAAGGGTAGCTTAATTGATTCCCTCGCCAAGAAGCTCCTCAACAAACATAGCAGCAGCAGTGACACCACATCCAAGTCACGGGAGAGACTACTCCACTACTATTCAAGCCCCTGGACATGAGTCGGAGTAGTGAGGAACCACTCACTGCACCGCATCCCCCACCCCCACCAACCACGACCTCTGCAGTGGAAGAACAAAAGTCTGAGCTGGACCTCCTGAGAGAGGAACTGGAGACACAGTCCAACTCCATGGCCGCCCCAGTCCCTCCCTCCCCGCCCAGAAGCACGCCGCAGGCCATCATTCAACAACCCTCCTCTCTACCCAAGCCAGAGGACTCCACTCACCAGCTCAAACACTTGAAAATGAAGTTTCGTGGCATCCAGCCTCCTCCACCCCTGGAGACCCCCTCCGCCCCACTCCACAACCCCTCTGGGGACGGACACACAAGCTCAAGCATACGCCCCATTCGAAAAAAGGAGCTCCTCAACCGATACTACGGACAGGACATTTACCCCGCGCTCTCCAACAACGGGCCCAGCTCAGAGGCACAGCCCCCACCTCCTCCCCCACCCACCGTGCGAAACATCATCAAAATGCCCAAGGCCGTGGCCTCAGTCACCTCAGTGCCCACAAGAGCTGATTACCAGCCCCAGTTAGAGGCCAACCTGGAGCGGAAACGGAAGCGGGACTCCGCAGGGGGATTCCCGGGCTTCTCTGAAAAGAACTCCAAGGGCGGCTACTCCAAGGCGGACGACAAAGGCTCCAAGAAGAAGCGTGGCCGTGGCTCTGCCAAAGAAGACCAGGAGTACAAGCCCAAGTTTGAGGCCTCAAAGGTCCTCTCCATCTCCGAGGAGGACAAAAGGGAAAACGCGCGAAAGACCCGTGGGAAGCCCCCCAAGAAGTGTCTTGCAGAGTCCCCGCCGCACCCAGATCCACCGGAAAATGACCTCAAGGCACAGCACATGATCTTTGCGGAAAAGATTCGCTCCTCCTTTGACGAAATTGAGAGAAGTCCTGAGGTGTTGGCGGCTGGAAAGGGAGGAGGGGGCAAGTCGTCCGCCTCTTCTTCGAGGCGGAGCAAGAAACGTAAGAAGGAGGAGCCCGGGAGCGGTGGAAGTGCAGCCAAGGCCCCCAGAATAGTCATTAAGTTTAGTAAGGAAGCCTCATCATCAGCCGCAATCAATGAGAAGGAGAAGGAAACTCCTTCAACCGGAGGAGCCAATAACATTACCAATGGGATGGACAGCTATGACTTTGCCAACAGTGAGCCAGGCGAGGATCTGAGTCTTAAGCTACAGCCTGAAAAACGACCCAAAATCAAGATCAAGATTTAATCATGAGCCTCTTCAACAACCCTTATTCCAAAATAACAAATATCCACACACACACACACCCCTCACACCACCTACATATTAATTATTTAGTTGTTCATTGTTTAACTATAAAAATTATTATTATTATTATTACGATTGTTTCAATATTTTATTATTATATTAATTATTATTATTATTATTTGAACCTTTTTTAACTATTATTATTATAATACTATTATAACTACTATTTACCATAATAATATTATTATTATTCGTATATACATTTATATAAATTATATATATATATATCCAGAACAAAAATGCAGCAGCTTAATTGGGTTATGCCAATGTTGGGGGATTTACATATCTCATGCGAATGAATAGTCCTATAGTCTTGTACCTACTGATTGTCTTTCAAGGTCGACTTTCAAAACTCCTCATCCCTCTTTACTACTAATAATAGCAAAACCCATCAATTTACCCCCTTGGTTAATTTAATAATTATATTTTTTTAATCCATACTATGATGCTATTATTATGACTTGGACTAATATCATTCTTTAAATAATATGATTCCAGTTTTTTTTTTTTTCATTCTTTCTATGATTTCACCTCCTCCTTATAGTTAAAAGAATATTTGTGGATGAATTTAAAACTGTTGTAGGGAAATAAAGATTTGTCTGAATCCTTGTAACCAAAATCAAGGGTATTTCATATATATGGAAATATAATAAATTAATTATTTGTGATGTATCCAAAATTTACTCTAGCAATATATTTTTGATGACGTGAGCGGGAAGAATGACATTTTTGTAATGTGGTTCTTCCATAGAGATATAAGATATAGAAAGCTTATTCCCTTCAATAGCAGGGAAACATCGTTTAGCTATATTCTGTGCCAATATAAACAAAGTAATTTATACTAGGTCATCGTAAGTTGATCATAGAGATATAAGGATACGTTTATATTGGGCACATTGACGTATGCCTCTGAAGAATCCAATCAGCTCTTTATGTCTTTATATCTCTATGGGTTCTTCCCGCTTGCCCGTGTGACGTCATTAAAATCACCGGCAAGCGAGTAGTCAGCTCCCTTTGCAGTATGGACGGCCCTGATTTTTCAATGTCCTGTATCAAGACGTCCTAAACCCTTAAAAATTTATTTATAAAATGTTTTTTTTTTAAACTTATATTTATATATTATCAAAAAATAGGTCCTCAATATACATACAGGGCTTGTATGTATCTAGTACTTCGAGTCCGATTCTCATGTACATCCCTCATGAGTTTGTTATGTTTTAATCCCCATGGGGACACCCGCTAAAGGACAAATACATGACCTGATAATGAAAGAAAAAATACTGTCCTAAAAAGTGCTTATATGTATGTATCGATGATTCAACACTGCGTCCGCAAAAAAGTATGTGAGAGGTCAAGGTTATTATGCATTGCAGTTTTTATCGTAGTGTTTGGATACCTTTCCGTTATAATGGAATAATCATGGAATTATTTACACAAGAGGGTTTATAAAGAGTCTTAAATTAAGTAGAGTATTTGGGTAAACAAGTACAATTCAGGTACTTACACATCATTAGTATATACATATATATATATTTTTTTTTTGAATAAATGCCAAAAAGTTTTTGTTGTATGTAAGTATGTTTTTTCTTCTGCATTTTATTTTTGTCGAACATACATCACTTTTTTTATATTATTTCATACTCAGTTATTGAGTTTCACTTCAATATGAAGGATAAGAAGGAGGTTCGTTTGAGCAAGTGTGAGAACTGTAGTGAGGCTGGTGTCTTTGGATGCCCTTGCTGTGGGAAGGCCAGTTACTGTAGTAGTCTTTGCCATGACAAACACTGGGCGGATCATCAGTTTGACTGCCAACCATATACCATACATTTTGAGAAAAAGGTAAGGTCAGAATACTTCATTATTTGTAATGAGAAATGTAGTTGAATGGTTTGAAAGAATATGAAGTGGGATTCAGCATAAAAATCAACCCTGGTAGTAAGGTAGTAAGTTGTAGCCAATTTGATTAACTGAATCGAACGATTTTTGGCTAATTTCCGGATGAAAGTGATAGATACCAAAATTTGATAAGAAAAAATAATTTACAATATATCAAAGGGAGTGCGATAGCTCAGTGCGTTAAGGCGTGTTCAACTCTCAATTTTGGGGGCGCAGGTTCGAATCCCGAGAGGGATGGTCATTTTTGGTCTACCTCATTGATAAGATCCTAGGTTCGATGACTAATTTTAATGCTATAATGCTTATTTATATCCAATCGGATGCAATTCTATCGAACCATAGAGGCACAAAAATAAAAATCAACCACTATCGATTGGTATAATCATGTAATCGGTAGCAGTATTCGGTAGCTTTTAAAGTTTTAATTTATTGGTAGTGATATAATACATCTACTGCCGTTAATACCGATTACCAATCCGTAGTACCAGTCTTAATAAGAATGAATAGAGATACTGAGTTGGTGGTCTGTTCTTGAACATGATTGATCGAAATAAAAGTTGCGTGAAGTTTAGGTTGCGCCAAATAGTGCCATATTTAATATGCACAATACTACATTTAAAGTGTGTAATTTTTTTTGTTGTAGGAAACGCCCGTAATATGGCTTTGATATATCTTATTTTGTTTTAATTATATACTTGGCTTTAAAAGTTGCAACAATAACGGTCAATATCGACTAAAACTTACTGCAAAAAATAGATGGCAACACTATTAATAAAATATGATATCAATAATTCCATATAGTACATATTCATATATAATATTTATTAATTAAACTGGATCAACGGATTTAAAAAATCTTATTTAGCTTCTTTTAGTATTTGAAGAACTATGTTTAGTATCTGTTTTCATTATTGATATCCTCATATATGATTTGAACAATCCCTGCTTATACGATCCAACGATCTGTTTTATATCTGTTAATGTATAAGATTGTTCCATATTTTCTGTATGATTATTATTGATACTCATTTATTTCTTGTTATAATGAATAAAATATGATTAATGATATTATTCAATTATAATAATACGGTTATATATATTGATATCTTATTTTCAACAAAAAAAAAACTTTATTAGAAACTTTTTAAAATTAAATATTAGTAATAAAATGAGATTGTATGGTTCACAGCCCAAAAAGTTTTCTTGTGTTTAAATAGCCTCAAAATATTGAAAAAAATAAAAAATCTAGTAAAGTGGCATGCACCTCATTACTGAACTGTATAAAAAAACATCATATCAGTTTCCTATTTTTGGCACACACATGAACAAAATGGAAGTATGCGTGTCATCCCAAGAGCTGTGCAGGGAAACAATCCTTTCAGCTTCGAATCAAAATATCGAATCATTTTGAGTATGCAGTACGGACTCGGGAGTTCATGTACACAAGCGAATACAATTTGTCTAAGAAATATATATTTACATTCTTCGAAACAAATCATGGGTCACAGATGAACCAATTCAATTATTAAATAATTAAAATCCCTGAAATATACAGGTCGAAAGTTAGGACCCAATATCTAGCAACCAAATTCGACGACAGATGATAGCCCGTGCTTCCAAAATAATTAACTGATTGCTCACTTTTTTCGAAACGTTTAACGAGGAGAAAAAATATAAAATATTCTTGCATGCATCAAACTACTCGTCATTTTGGTGTACGACAATATGATCCAAGAAATTAAACAAAAAATGATGACCTATTTTTGAAAGTAGTAATATAAATGAATATTTTTATGGGGGAAACTATGCCTTGAAACAAATATGAATTAAATATTATACAGTAGATAATATTTTCAAAGAAGTTATATAGTCGAGGTTGACATATTCTTTCGATTTAAGATTTATTGAAAAATCTATCAACTAGGCCAATTACTTTCGACCTAATTTAAATGGGGCTTCCAGCCGAATATTATATTTATTTCGTGACATATTATTTTCTAGAAAACATATTAACGTATTAATATATTTACTTAATTATTTTTTGGCTAGTTAAAATGTTTATTGCTGTTTGCATTGTAAAAACATACATTTTTCAATCTATTTTGTTAAATTTACAGAGCAATAAACTCTTTAGCTAACAAAAAAAAATTATATTTATTTCATGATCAATTTAAATATAATATATAAAGTGTCAAAAAATAATTTTATTTTTAGAGAGTTACCGTGATTTGGAAAATGCATTCCAATATTGTCATCAAATTATTTAAGGAACCTACAAATAAGAAGGCAAACCTGTTTTTTTCTTCGTAACAAATCACATAATATTTAATGCAAACCTCATGAATCACCTAAAAGTAGGTACTTAATATGATCAATACTCGTTCCTACTAAATTGATATTTTCTTTACTTGCATGCCCGATATCGAAAATATAAAAAACTGTTCTGAAATGCATTGACATATACCAAAAATATATTACATATTGATTATAGTCAATAAACTTGAAACAGAAAATATATCGCCGCTTAAATAGAACACTAAATATGGTGAACTTTTTGAAATAAGAAGTCAATTTTTCGATTTGTACGAAAGATATATGAATTATAAAAACAGATTTGAAATGCACAGATATAGTAGAAAAATAAATACTTATGACATTTGTGGGTTTTCTTTCTTTGCACGAAGATAACTGGGCGTGAACCATTAAAAATGATGAAAATCCTGATTTTCAAAAAAGGCCATAAAGTCCAAACCTTTCTTAGGACGATATTTTGAGTGGCATGTTTGGAATCTACGTAAAAAATGGGACTCAATTTATAAATTTCAGCCCAAGGGCAAAAAAGACCATAATTTTATTACATAGTGTAATACATGTTTTGATTCATAATCAAAACCTTCCACAAAAATAATGTTTGCCTTTCACCTCTCTATAACGGCATATTGTTGTTAAAATAATTATGAATGAAATAAGCGATTAAGAGTGTTATATTATACTAAATGATTAGTTGTAGTGTAGGATATAAATTAATGTCCAACATTACTTATGTTGGGCTCGGGATTACTTTATACCTGACTTGGCATAGAAAGAGAAAAAAACAGCTGTCGATTAGAAAACATAGAGACATCTTTCTTGATTCTCTCTGGCATCTTATTGATTATAGTATCAAATTAATCACGCACCTCTCCCTTTTTTATTATTAATAAGCTGTTGGTTATATCAAACAGCTTAAGTTATTCTATTCTGGAGGATGAACTTTGATATGGAGTTATTTCCTGTGTCCGGAGTTACTTATTCCCTAGGACTCGTGGACGAGAGGAATAAACCTGTCCTTTTTTTAAATCATTAATAGCATTTTTAAAGAAGAAAAAAATAATGCATTAAATGGCTAGGGATTACTTTATACCCGACCTGACATAGAAAGACAAAAACAGCTGTCGACTAGAAAACATAGACATCTTTCTTGTATATCTGTGGCATCTCTTTTATTATAGTATCAAATTAATCACACACCTCTCCCTTTTTTCCATTATTCGGGTATAAAGTAATCCCCTGCCCTATAGTAGACTAGCATTATGGACGCATCATATGATTTTATAACTACAAAAATTTGTTTAATTAAAACCATTAGTATCCATAAAAAAGGATTTGTCATCAAATAGCAAATCAATTAATAAAAAATGTCATTATTACATATAACTAATTAATTCGTTGTCATTATGGATGATTACTTTTTATCCTTATGATTACTTTATTCAACACCTTGGATAATATATTATATTTTGTTCCTTTATTGAAACGGAGATTTTAATGAGTCACATGGGTCGAATAGTAAATTTTTTTTTACATTTCTTTTCATAGGTCGGTCGACTCCTCATTGCCAATCGGGACATTGAGGCCGGAGAAATCCTTTTCAAAGATGTTCCGGGGGCCATTGGTCCGGACAACAATCCCAAGCCTTGTTGTCTGGGTTGCTTCAAGCGCATGACGGGATGTGTCAATATTATTGTTCCAAATGCATTGGCCGCTTTGCTCCTCCAAGTGTGAGACTGGATCCATGCATGAGCGAGAGTGCTCCTTATTTCAAGTAAGGGGACTCTTGAATACGATAAGAACCCAGACGACTCGTCCTGAGCTCTTATTTAAGCGCGATAGTTCAGTGGAAGCCTGCAGGATATCAGTGATTAGGGCGCAGGTTCGATTCTCTAGCGCTAATATTATAATGATCACCTCATAAAAAAATATACTAGATTTGAGATGATCCAGCAAGAATTCAAGTTTAAATCGATTTTTGTGAAAATGAGTTACCATCACTAAAATATAGTTGGATAAATTCTCCTTCGCTTGTATTATATTTTCAAGAAAGTGTTACAAGATAGATTTAATTTTATAGCATAGCTACTCTTTACATTTGTATATACTAATACTAAGTTATTGATAAAAATAAGAAATAAAGTTAGTTAAAGTCTATAATTTGATATACCTAAAAGCTAATTATATCAATAATTTTTTGTTAGAACTTATACTTCACCTATGAAGAGTATATTGGATGTACTTCTTAATTAATATAAATTCAAATTTTAACATTTTAGAAACTCTTGCCATAGAGTATACATCCTCTGTCAAATTTGCTGTTTGGAGGTGTTTTTGCCTGTTTAGTGATGAACTGCAACATTGTGATGTTATTTAGTAATAATTTCTGTACTTGACATCACTGAACAAGAAGCTAATAAACTAAACTATCGACGTACAAAATTACCTGCACATCTACACAAATATAATATTTTATGTTGAAATTAACTGATAAGATTCCTGGATCCCAAGTACTTCAGAGTTCATGATACCTTTTTATAACTTTATATTAATTAAAACCTTGGACTCTGGATTATAACTTTTGTCCTGATGGGGATGCATATTGTGATAAGCAAATGTTGATTCCTAACTAGAGATGGGGATAAGCCTGCTTAAGATTACGCCCTTATCCATGAATATTAATCTTGTATGTATGTCGAAAATGAGAAAGTTCTCATTACAATTTTTATGCGCATATGAGTTTATTTTGGTAACGTGTTACCAAGAAGAAAGCATTTCAAGTATTCAATATTGCTGATGCCACAAAAAATATATCATGTATCATATTTTTAGATATATTAACCTTCTTCTAAATATGGAACCTGAAACTTATCAAATAACGCATGTTGAAACTTCATTCTATCCATTTCTTTTACACTGTCAATAAAAATGCAGTCCTTAAAATAATTCGATATTTTAATGTGTTCTCTATTTAATTTTATAACTATATGAGTAAAATAAGTTTTGGAAGAAAATAAAAGTTACTAAATATTTTTTTGGTTCTTCAAAATGCTATTATGAATAAAAAGGTTAATCTTTTTTAAATACTTCTTGGATAAGTAAAAGAACACTCAAGCCTTACATATAACTCGATTCAATCACACAATTCCTCACAAATTTGGTTTTGTCCTTTAGAAGAAATCTTTATCACATTTACAGAAATAATAATAATCGAGTTAATATTCTTGATATATTTTTTTAGAAATCCTGATAGTATATAACATTATTAATGGATAATTAATTGAGCATACCATTAATTAAATATAATTCTAAATATCAACTTTGATTTATTTGCTTTAATAGAATAAAATATGTATTCAAAATAATTATTTTTCCTATATTTCGTTTTTCAACTAATTATCATGTGAATTGGCTCATTGAAAGCGTGTTCGAATCTCAATCTTGAGGGCACATATTCGATCCCGACAGAGGAAGATTAATATTGATCGGCCTCACAGATAATATCCTAAGCTGGTAGAAATTAATTTATATCCACACAGATATTATTTCATCGAATAGACCCAAAACACGATATTTTATAATAACGATTACTCAGATAATGGACAAGTGTCAAAGCTTTTCATTTAAAATACTTTGATTCAGGCAGGATTTACAATATTGCCCAAATTTATTTCTTTTTGCCTCATCTAATCCGGAAGACCTCTTCATTCCAGCAATACAAACCGAAATTCAATATCAGTGATTACAGACGAGAATGCCCATCCTACAACGCCATAATGACACTTCGAACCCTGTGGCTTCGAGACAATCTTCCTGAGAAGTGGAAATGGTCGACGAACTCATGGATCATCTTGAGGCCGTAGACCTTTCAAGCACAAAGATGGAGGTCGTTCATTTCATACGAGACCACTGCAAGCTATATCAGTTTTCCGAGAAGGAAATCCTTCATGTCCTGGGCATTATCGACACGAATGCTTATATCATTGGAGAGAATCCAAACAAAGATATTGATATTCAGGCAAGTGACTCGGATACTTCCGATAAATACGTTATACATACGAGTAGACATTTTTTATAACGAGATACACATTTTTAAAAATAACTTTCTGATTTTTGTACCTTTTTATACAAAATAAATATATTTTAATTCACCAGAACCTTAACCAATGCATTTATGATTCCATTGATCTGAATAAGCTTATTTTACTTTAAAGAACATGTATTATCGGCTTGTATTGTACCTTCAGCAATTTTTAAATTTTGTAATAGTTTTTTTTATTTTTAGTTGTTAAAAATTTATTGCCGATTACAATAATTTTGTAATAGTATTATAAATATTTTTTGTGTCCCATTCGCATCAGACCACTGGCAGTTTGATCTCGTAGATTGGGGATACTTGAAGTATATATTTATCACATTTGTGTATTTGAAAAACATATTTTCCAGCCAACTTAAGTTATTTTAAAATTTACTAATGTAATTATTTTGCCTGCATCAGGGGTGCAAAATTATTGCGAACCACATTTGATTCCTAGATAAACGTCGCTTAAAAATATTGAATTACTAAGTATTGTTCAATTGAACTCAAAATATGTAAAAAAAACTCATATCCAAATTATATTTGTATAGTATAAATGACCATTCTAGCGGATCAGTTACGACCCCCTCCCTACACTGATATTTAAAGCCATTTTTAACACTTTTATTTTTAGGGCCTTTTCCAATCACATCTATTCTGAACCACTCATGCACAGGGAACACGCTTTGTTATGCCCTAGACGACTTTACATTTGTCTGCCGCGCGACCATGGATATCAAACGTGGAGAGGAACTCACGACCAACTACCTCCATTACCACTACCACTTCTTCGGATCCACCTACCGCCTTAAGGACTGCGCCTCACACTGGCACTTTCGTTGCTCCTGCAAGCGATGCAGTGACACCACAGAGTTCGGCACCCAAGTAGACGCCATTGTTTGTCAAGACTGCGCCAAAGTCCACGGACTGGATGGCGCGGGAAACCTACTGCCCATGTCATCCACGGAGCCCAACAGCGATTGGGTCTGCAATAAATGCTTTTCTACGCTTTCGGCCTACGCTGTCCAGGAGCTCCTGGACGAGTGGTGGGACTCTGTGGACAATGTACCGAAATATAACATCCCGTCCCTTGAGAGAAAACATCACGAGCTCAAAAACTACTTTGCTCCCTCTCACTACTATGTCATGGAGATCAAGCGGCGGCTCATTGTGGGCATTGGGGAGGCAAAGGGCTACGATGATATTCAGAGCGTGGCCCGTCCCTGGCTGCAAAAGAAGGTGGAGTACTGTCGGGAGCATTTGGAGCTGCAAAAGGTCCTTGCCCCTGGATACTCCGAGTATCGAGCCTACATTTCCTTCCATCTGGCAGAGGCTCTCTTTCATCTTACGAAAAAGGACAAGAAGCAAGAGTCTATAGACTTGAGCACAGCCATTACACGTATGGAGGAAGTTGCAGATCACTTGCTGCTGGTTATTAATGTGTGGGGCAAGTTCCGACTGCGCTCTGATGAGCAAAAGGTGGCTGGGTGCGCAAGGCGGCTTCTTGAGAGAGTGGATGAATCTTATCTACACCGAAACTACGCCATGCGATTGGACGATGGATCCCTTTGGAACCATGGGCAAATGATGTGATTTTGTGTAATTATTACTAAAAACAAGACTTTAAGTACATATTATATCAATTGACATTTTATAATTATAAAAGAAAGAAAAAGTAATAATAAAGATAAATCTTAAGTTTTTCATTAAAGTAACTACCAAAAAATAAAGAGGTATTGGTAAGATATTACGAAGCACAATCCACCCGCAAGCTTCGAAACATGATGATTAAGGTGATCCTGATCGGGATCGTCTTGGTGATCCCGACTGAGACCGCATGGAGACGTCGGATCCAGATCTTCGAGATCCTGCAGAGCCGGACCTTGATCTTCGAGAAGCTGGTGAGCCCGATCGTGACCTTCGAGAACCGGGCGAACCAGATTTTCGTGAGGCATCTGATCCTGATCTGGATCTCATAGACGCTGCTGAACCAGATCTGCGTGAGGCAGGAGAGCCTGATCTTGATCTCTGGGAAGCAGCAGATCCAGACCTTCGTGAAGCATTCGAACCGGATCTTGACCTCATAGAAGCTGCAGAACCTGATCGCCGAGATGCTGCAGATCCTGATCTTGATCTTTTTGAGCCTGCAGAACCTGACCTCGACCTTTTTGAGCCTGCAGAACCTGACCTCGACCTTCTAGATCCAGCAGACCCTGATCTCTTGGATCCTGCTGATCCGGATCTCCTAGAGCCTGCAGATCCTGATCTTCTTGAAGCAGCTGAGCCCGAGCGCGATCTCCTAGGTGATCCTGATCCAGACCTGGATGATCGCCTAGAAGCGCCAGAGCCTGAGCGAGACCCACCACGAGATTGTCTGGATCCAGGGCGTGACCGGTCCGACTCGGATTCCGAAGCGATGCGTCGCTTCTTTCCTAGAGGCCCAGAGCCAGAGTCCTCATTACCACTCGCAATCTCCAGGCGGTTTCCATCAGACTCATCCGAGCTGGACACGACGGCCTTGGAGACGATTTTCTTCCTTTGGGCGGCTGAGAGCTTGTCCTCTCCTGTGTCCTTACTGCTCTTACTCTTCTGCCTCCGCTCCTTGCGATCACGCTTCTCCACCTCCTTCTTCTTACGGCGCTCGGAGCGACGATCTTTGAGGGCCTTCTTACGGTCCTCTTTTCGCTTAGCCCGGGTCTCATCGTCACCGCTGCTGGAGTCGTGAATGATGTCCGCCACATCTGGATTACCCTTACGCCCACGACCTGATCCTAAAAAAAGAAGATAAAATTATATGTAATTGTTTAAAATATCACTTATGCAGTTTTCTCAATGATTATAACGAATGGTGAGCATATAGGCAAGGCTTACATTTAATACGATGTTTGGCAATATACATAAACTAATGAATAAATGAAAAATATATCTTTGGAGTTTCAATAAAGGTCTAACATACAGTTATCTAGATAAATGAAAACGATTTAGAAGCGAGATGAATACAGTTTGATTTTAATGATTTATTGGGATGTATCGGGTACATAAGAAAATGATTTTTAAAAGAATGATTCCCATAAATACATGCAAGAGTTAGCAATTGTTTTATTCTAAAATTTGTGTCACTGTTACAGATAAAATGTTCATAAGTAAGAAATAGTGGAGAAAATGGGGAAATCCTTTAAACACTTTTAAATTGCTAAACATTATAGTTATATAACTAAGCTTAAATCAAATTATTCGTCGGTTTTGATCATCCAATTTCCAGCAGATTTTTTTATGTACACCAGGGTTTTTTTCTTTCAGAAAAGGTGATTGATACATAAAACACAATTCAAACTTATAAAATATATCAAAGAAGGGCCCCATTGGAAGAACACGACGCCAAAAAGATAAAAACCGACACAAAACACCAGGTTTGTAAGCCTTCGTCTTAATTCTATTTCTTAATACCAGAGCATATCATTTAGATTTGCATTCCATTCATTGAACGTTTTTTCAGTGACTTCCAATTTGCGTTCTTTTCTCTAGTGTGATTTCACATTATGTCTATGAGCTTCAAATCTCATCATTCGGTTTGCATCAAAATGTTTAAAAACAAAATATCTCTATGTCTTTATATCATAGCAATGAGCTTCTAAGCCATGATTCCTTTCACACATTAGGTTTTATCATTATGTTCACAAGCTTTCTTAAATCTTACCCTTGCTTCGAGAGTGCTCCGGGATATGATCCACGATTAGTGAGTCCTTCATTTTCTCCTTATACTGCTCACGAGCCTTGGCCAACTCCTCCAATTTATGCTTCCTTTCTTCCTCCAGCTTTCGTTGCATCTCCAGCTGCTTGAGTCGGAATCGCTCTCGTTGCTCTTGCTGCTTCTTACGAAGACTCCGCTCTTCTTCGTCGATTTTACGGGCACGGGCAACATGATACTGGGCCTGGGAAAGGAGATCCTGACACTGACGAGCCTCAATGGCGGCACGAGCCAAGTCGTACTTAGTTCTGTCACCCTCCACAGCAAGGAATTGAAAGTATCTATCATAGAGGGAGGAGGGATGAAGGGAAGTTATGCAGACTGTTTAATTTCATGTGTAAAATATAGATGTACCAGGTTATAAAGTTAATATATATATCCAATTGATGTCAATAAAATATAAGGTCTAGCCAAAATAAATCTATTATTTTTACAATTGATTTGTAGTTTTTAAAATGCAATTATATTGTATTTGATTGCGTTAGAGAGATGATATTTAGCACCAAATATATTAATGTCGAAAGAAATAAAACTCTTTGTTTCAGTTGTGTAGATTCATTGAACGAAAAATTGTTTAGGAATTCATTAAAAAGGGATGGAGTAACAAAAATATTCATTTGCAAATGTGTGCTCAATCGTAACAAAGTTAACCAATTGTTGAAACTATGGTGTTAACGAGTGTTAAAAAATAGGTCATATATGATTACCTCAAACAAAAATTTCGTGTAGAAAGGGCATAAACGGTGGTCAAGCCGAAATTGACGCCTAAAGAGTTTTTATTTTTGGAGAAATGAAAACGGAGTTACATTGAAATCGTTAAGTTAGTATATTTAGTGGCAAGTTTTATCTTAATAACGACGTCATCAAATGCAAAAATAGCCTTATTTTTACAACGACACATGCAGATAATCCATTACGTAATAATAGACTTCAATTGCCATATAACATGCCAAACCCAATTAATTTTCAAGTATTATTTATAGCGGCCAACCATTTATCTATAATAAATGGTAGTTAATCAAATAGCGAATTAATATAATTAGTTTTTAGGTTCAATTACAAATAAAAAGCTCCGATTTATAAAGAGTCTATCGTTGTCATAAGCAAGGATAAAGTTTTGATTTTCAGTACTCATAAGTTAACAAGGAACTATCAATGGCCAACTATTCACTCGAATTGGAATAGGTTATTACATATACAAACGAAGACGGATTCCTTAAAAATATATTTTTGGCAGGATTTACGCCATAAAAACAGGCATGTGAATCGTCATTTATCTTTCTCTTCAGATTAACTGAAATAGTAAGATAATATATCGCTGGATATAGTAAAAAGTCCTCATTTATCTCATTGATTAAATATCATGATCTTGCTTCAAATATGATACTTACTTATGGGATAGTCCTAATTCATGAACGGCCTGAAGTACTTCTTCCAGTGTGGATTTATCTCCGCGAAGTAGTTGAGCTGCCAGCTTTTGCAGAATGAGTGCAATGTTATATAGAACCACGGTGTCCTGAGGAACGATTCTCCTTGCCTTTAGTAGCGTCATCTTTGCTTCTTTCAGCTTACCATCTTTAGCATATGCCCTTGCCAGATAAAGAAGCAGCTCCACATTGTGATACTTGAAGAACTTTCTCTGACAGTTTTCGTACATCTGAATGGCAGCCACGTGCTGATTCTGCTCCACGTAGATATGTGCAATGTTCATCCAAACATCGCAAAAGTCCGCCGTTGCCTCTCGCACCTCTGCAAATATAACGCGGGCCTCATTGATGTAGCCTTTATGTGCCAGGACGGCTCCTATGCCATTCGTGGCCCAAATGTTCTTGGGGTCGCTTCGGAGGACCTGCTTGTACATGGTGAGGGCACGCTCCTGATACTTTTTCTCCTTTTCCTTGTCCTTTGTGGGCTGATGCAGGGTTTGAAGCCAAACGTTCCCCAGGGCGATGTGGGAATAAGCGTCCGAGGAAGTCGCGGGTTGCTTTAAATACGCTCAAATTTCTTTTGTCCGGGGCCCCACTCCATCTTGGCCAGATGAAGGTTCCCGATGAGGGACCAGGCGTCTGGATGCTCGTTGGCGATCTGAAGCGCGTCCTTAAACTTGTCGGAGGCCTCGTAGATGTGACCACGATCACGGGCCATGCAGCCCAAGCGGAGATAACAGTCAATGTAGTTGGGGCATTCGAGTAGGATGTCCTTGTAGAGACGCTCAGCTTTGTCGTGCAAGCATTGAACCTCATAGACACGGGCAAGATTATAGCGAACGGTTATCCCAATGCGGTTATAATACGTCTCGTCCTCTTGCTCAGCTTCCTTTTTCGTTCGCTCAAGAGCGTCCTCAAAGCACTTTTGGGCATCCGTCATGTTCCCCAGGCGATAGTGAAGGGACCCCACGTTGTTGATGATCTCTGGAGGCACATCTGCCTCCACTTTATCCTGGAGGATCTTTGTAGCCATACGATAGGCCTCAAGACTTCCCTGCAAATCATTCTGCTCTAGGATTTGAGCGAGCTCAATCCAAGCCTCCACATCGTCCGGAAACTGTTCCGTGACTTTCTTAAGATGACTTTTGGCAACTTCCCTCCGCTCTTCATTCGGGGAGCTAGCATAGAGGGATCCCAGGATCTTCATGGTCTCATAGTTCCCCGGCTGGGCCTTCAACACCTTTTCAAAGCACTGAGCTGCATTCTCCGTGTCGCCCCGGTAGATATACATCTGTCCAAGGCCAAAGTAGGGGAGCACAAAGTTGACGCTCGCAAACTGTGTGGCCTGATAGTAGTACTGAAAGGCCTGATCATAGTCTAGTTGCACGTGAAATGCCCTCGCGAGCTGATAGCAGGACTCCGCTCTCATTGCTTCGTTCTCCGTATTATGAAAGGCATGTAGGGCCAGAGTTTGGACCTTGGAGTAGTCCTTTTTAAAAAAGAAGTGATTTGCTAGATGATTGAGGACCATGGGATTGGAAGGGTCGATGGAGTAGGACTTGCTCAGCTTGCGCACACCCTCTTGGATGGTCTCCCGCTTCTGAGCGTTGAGTTGGAGTATGGCCTGTCCCACGAGGGCCCCCACACATTTTGGGTCCAGCTCCTGAGCACGCTGAAAGGCGTCGTTGGCCTTGGCCTCATTCCCAAGCTTGAGGAAGCAGTGCCCCATACCGAGTCGTACGCTTGCGGGGCAGTTTGGGTTGGTTCGGAGGGCCTTTTGTAGAAGGCCAGGGCGCCTTTGTAGTCCTTTTTGTTATATGCGATGCAAGCCTTTCCTAGGAGTGAGGGGATATTGCTGGGCTCCTGATTGAGGACGAAGTTAAACTGTGCGTCTGCTTGCTCCATTTTGTCCCCTTCGTGTAGGCAGAAGAAGGCGCGTCCCAGGAGATGGTTTGGGTTGTACATGATAATTTTGTCGGCCGTGGTGTAGAGGACGGTGGCCTTGGTCACGAGCTCACGCTTCTTTTCCTTCTTCTTCTCCTTGTCGGCCTCCTGGACGTAGTAGGCGGCTAGGGTGTCCAGGGCACGCATTTGGTCCTCATCGCTCTTGGGGTAGTTGGTGTCCGCCTCATCCTTGGCCGTATCTAGAATGTCCACAAACTCCTGGACCCGGGACCGCCGGTAGTACTCGATGGCCAGCGTCACCCAGAGGTGCAGGGGAGCCTTCTCCGTCTGGAGGAGCTGGAGAAGCTCACCGCCGTCGGGGAGGTCATCGAAGTGGATGTCGATCACCTCCTCCGCGCCCAGCAAGGGAATCTCCACGCTCATGATGGTCACCTCCGATCTGAAGCCACTACGAAACACAAACAAAAATAAATACAGAAGACACCCTTGCGGACAAACAATCAACTAAAGAACACAAATATCACGAAACCTTTTCTTGTTCTTGTTATCTATTTATGAAAATGCCTTAAAACGTATGATTTTTAAGATATCATTTTAAACATAAAAAACCATGTCTACAAATATATTATAAATAAAAGTATATTTAATACATATATTTCAGTGGGTTATATTATTGTACCAGGCATATATATCGCTCAAAATATAGCTGCTCTATTAATAGAATATCACTTTAGAATAAACAAGATACATAGAGATATCTCTATGTATCTTGAGAATAAATAAATTTAGTAATTTTGTACTATGCATTTTATACTAAATAGCTTTTATATACTTTATTTATAAACGTTAAGACTTCCTCCCTTTTTTGAGTTTCACATGATTTACCAAATTAGAGCGTTCTTCTTTGTAGTCATATAAGTCACGGAAGTTTTCGCCTAAAGCGTTCGCGCAACCTCACACCAGATAAGCTACTTTAATATTAGCGCGAAAATGTACATATTTTGACGACAACATTTTAAATTCCGTCAGATATAAAATGTGCGATAATATTTTTTATCTATTACTATCGGGGGTGTATGGCGCTTACATATCTTCTTTTTAAAAAGAAGTAGTATTATTTTTGGCTGTTATTGATTTAAAAAAAAAGAAATTGGTGCAACCAATGAATACAACAGTTCATAACAGGTAGTTTTAAACATAAAACTAATCGCAGAAACATCCAACTGATTCCAAAACAAAAAAAAAAAACCTGTCCGGAAGTTCTACTTCGAAACCACATAATAATAAGTATAATTGATAGAGTCTATGCTATTTGTAGAGATTCATCTTTTAATTGCATCCCCTTTCTGCCTTCAATAGTTTGTACTTTCCTCTGAGGAAAAAAAGGCTATTGACAATTGACTAAGAATGATTGGAGAAAAACTCTTCATTCAAAGTAAAGTCGTTTAGTTCCAAAGTTCTACAAAATGTAATCGGAAATTAAGCCGAAATTATAATTTTTCCTTTCTTAATTCGATTTTCTTTCTATCTTTACAAGTTCTACCGAACTATAATCCTCCGTGATAACATATATTTACTCAAATATTTTAATAAAATCCTAAAAACAAAGGTTATATGTTAAAATATAGATAGACTCTTACGATTTCTTACATTGAGTTCTTTCAAGTTTTAATCAAAAACATGATTTTTGTACTTCTAGGATATAATCTATAATACTAATGGAATATAGTTTCTCATCAAAGAATCCTAATTTAAAACTATTATACTCGAAGGCGGGCATGGCCAACAGTATTACCAATAACAAAGTTGGTAGGAAGGATTATTGGCACTTTTCAAGTAAAGCGTTAAAGTAAAGTGGCGCATGCAAAAAAAGTAAACAAAAAAAATTGGCCAACATTTTGGTAATTTCCTTTAACGTTAGATGTCGTTGTCCATGAAATTACGTCACAATCTATTTAAAACCGGTTTAAAGGGTTAAATTTGATGATTTGAAATATATCAAATTATTACAAGATAAAAAACGTCTCCAAATATGAATAATAAAAAGTCTGTTATTATTTTCAAAGAGCTCTAGCATAAAAGCGCTCCTTACGGACTAAAGAAGAACTAAATTTTTTGGACAATTCCTTTTGGGAAAAAAACAAGGTAGTTAAAAGTAAAAAATTATGTTATGCATGCGCTACTTTACTTTACGCTTTAGTATTAACGAGATGGAAGTAAAGGGATAAAAAGTTCTACGATAAAAAGGAAACCTTCTTGAATAAAGAAGTGAGGAAAATATTTCGATTTGAGAACTTGCTTATACTCCTTAGTTTTATGGTTTTCTTTTTGCTGTTCATGGTGAACCAATCCATTTACCAGATTCTTTAATGACAGAACAATAAAATATAAACCACTAGCCTCTAATTAGTTTTTTAACTTATTTTGCGTAATGTTTTACCAGGTTTTAAAGGAGATAAACGTAAACAATTCACCAATGACGTCACTATACGGAAATATGTAATTATTAACAGTATAAATTAATAACAAAATTGTTGAGAGTGGCGTCATCGCAAAACTCAGAGTTGCCTTGAAAAAAAAATCATATTTCTTTGAAACACCAAAAGATGGCGCTACCGTAAGTATTGAAAGACATTATTAGTAAATAATACCACTAGATGGCGCTACAGGCATACTGGCCTCACATGTATTTAGCATCTCGATGAGTGGTACTTTCATAATCAAAATTTTCTTTAAAAAAAGTATTTTATTCTACCACTAAAGTATAACTGGGCCCTACGATGAGGCGATGGATATTCAACATCAATTTTTACTATAGGGATTGGCATTTGCAAATCTGACTGATGACGTCAGTACCTCTTCTTCCCTAGATATATAAAGATAAAGAGAGCTTATTTCCTACACAGAGCAGAGAAACACATCGTTCAGCTGTTTTCTGTGTCTAATATAAACAAAGTAATTCGATACACATCACACAGTTGATCATAGAGATAGAGAAGTTTGTTATTATAGGGCAATATGACGTATATCTATGAAGGATCCAATAAAATCTTTATGCCTTAACATCTCTATGCATTCCTTCCATACCCTAATTGCACGTGATGGATATAACAATTATTTATTACAATTAGTTTTTCATTTAGAAGAATTGAGAACCTTTAAATTATTCATTGAATGGGAAGAACAAGACTCTTAGTGGATATTTTTAAATTCAGCATTAGATAATACATAAAAAGAAAGGAACCTAGTGAATCTTCATCCATAACAAAAAAATATAACTTCCTGATTCCAGACCTCAATTTATTTATCTTATATTTCTATAGGTACTGCTATTAGAATGCTTTTATTTTTTATTCTAAACAAACACTCAATTATAGCCAACTTAAGTACGCAAGTAAGAATATAGTATTAGAAGGGTTCTGAATTGAGCTGAAAACTCACGAACGCTTGAACGGAATATAAATGAGCTGAAGAACGGATTTTTTTGTTGGCGTTCGTTCGTCCGTTCATTGATATGGTTTTCGAAAGTGGGGACGGTTTTTTATATAAGAAGTCCAATCAATGTGTCTCATGTCACTCCACGGGAAAAAGTGAATAGTTTTGTATATTTTTTTAATTGAAAAAGTGCAATTGAAATTACCGCGAGTCATTCTGGGATAAAAGTATAGACATTTTTTTAACCCTTGTGTGGTGTTCATATTTTTGTAACTCAGCCACTCTTCGTGGGTCTGGTGGACCCGCTGCGTTTTGGGGCTCTCAGCTAAACACAATAAAACTATTTTATGTTAAAATACTCAAATGATCTTTTCCTTATCTCAATTACAAGCAATATAAACAACAAAAATGATAAATAATAGTCTTTTACCTTCATTAGGTCACATTATAAATAAAACATCACTTCTTTTTGTTGTTGCTGGCTGTAACCTAGAATAATGAAAATATCAGAAATTTTTCTAACTCTCTCTCCTCACACACAAGATATGAGTGCCAAATCAACTGCAATAGCATCACACTTACTTCAGGCTTTGCAGGTGATGGTTCTGTAGGTTGGGTGGATGGTGCACAAGATCTAAAATTTCCACTTTCATTGACCCCGGGTCCAGCAGACCCGAACACCCTCTATGTAATGTAAATGTGTAGGGGGGGTGTATGGTGTGTAGTCACTGAAAACGTGTTGTGATATATGTTCTTCACAGAAAATGAGCCAAGGCCAATGAATCTGAGTTTGAAATAATAAAAATTAGTACTACTTTTCTTTGAGACAAAAATGAAAATGGGTCCCACAGACCCGAATACCACACAAGGGTTAAGTAATATAATTTTTTCAAATTTGTAATAGGAAATAATTGATATTTTTTAACGAACGGCAAACCGAACGCTAAAAGATTGAACGGACGAACGCCTGAAAGATTTTTTTAATCGTACGGGCGAAACGGATGAACGCTAAGGTTGCGAACGCCCCAAGCCTGATTATATTTATGTAAAAAATATTAATGTCAAAACAGGATTCATATATATATATATATATATATATATATATATATATATATATATATAATATATAATATATATATATATATATATATATAATATATATATATATATATATATATATATATATATATATATATAGATATATATATATATATTTATATAATGGGGAATAATAAATATTTCTATCAACTATAATAATATCTAATGTGAAGTAAATATTGTTAAAAGAATATACACCCTTTAATTTAGAGTCCAACATGCTAGCCAAGTGCTAATGGACACCCTATATTTGAGTTTTATTATCAACTAAATATTTAAAATATGGAGGAATTATTACGCTTTTTCTCTATTGTCCATCCCAATAAACTCGGCTCTATTTGATTTTTTCTATAATACATCACATTTCACAATATTTTTTTTGTGGACTTCATTAATTATAATGTCCTATTTTTCCTATATGACTCTCTCTCTGCATCAAATTAGCAAGTTTAATCATTAGGATGCTCTTCATCACAACTGATTAGTAAGTATCTATTGTGTTCTATGTGCACTTTTTTATTGGAGCATATAAAAACTATTACACTATCATAAAAAAGTATATGACAATTGTAAATAGACTCTTCGGAGTTGATTTAGAGACTATAGCCATATCCGTGTTTTCCCTTTCATTTGTGGTATGCTTGACGTTCACAGTAAGGTGGAAATGACAAACAAATTAAAAACAAAATATTAGTCAACTGTGATTGAAATTAAACTCTTTTTATATGTATGTAATAAAATAGATATGAATACATAGAGCTTATTCAAAAAAACAAGTAGTGATATTGCCAAAAAAAAATCTTCTATAAAAATGTAAATCACAAAACCTTCATTTTAAAAATAGCATTGATGAATTTGTTTTGTGTAACAGTGAAAAGTGCTCGCACACACACACACACACACACACAACACACACACACACCACACACACACACACATATATATATATATATATATATATATATATTATATATATATATATATATATATATATATATATATATATATATATATATATAATATATTATATATATATAATATATATATATACAGTGTTGTTCCCTAACGCGCGTGCGAGTAATATATTACTTTGTGATATTACTGCGCAATAACTAGAAAGAACAAACATATTAGATATTACTTTCAAGTAATAACTAATATGTAATATCCTAGTTACATATTACTTTCGTGAAAAAATATTCGACAGGCATTTTTGATGATAATTATGATCTGTGAATGTATGTGACGTCACCCATGGACATAATACTGCTTATTAATAAAATTAAAAATGCACGTCAATATTGATATTTAAGACAGGGAATTCCATTAGACACAAACACACAGAACAACCTTTTCGTTATTTATGGAGAATTTTATCGTAAAGAAAATAAGTTCCTCAAAGCCCTCGAGCCCGCATGTCGATTGAGGCTTTTAGGATTGAAACCCAACGCCAACCCCAATTAGAATGAGAGGAACCCTAATTTGCAATATTATACACCCAAGCCCTCAGGTACCGCCTGCTGATATAGGCTTTTATTTAGGGTTGAAACCCACCGCCAACTCTGGCTAGGTATAAAAGAAGTCCTTCTTTCAATCTCATACACCCCAAGCCATCGGGTCCCGTCTGCCGTTATGGGCTTATATTTAGGGTTGAAACCCACCGCCAACTCTGGCTAGGTATAAAAGGAGTCCTTACTTTCAATCTCATACACCCCAAGCCCTCGGGTCCCGCCTGCGGTTATGGGCTTTTATTTAGGGTTAAAACCACCGCCAACTCTCGTTAGGTATAAAGGAGTCCTTACTTTTAATCTCATACACCCCAAGCCCTTGGGTCCCGCCTGCCGTTATGGGCTTTTATTTAGGGTTGACACCCACCGCCAACTCTCGTTAGGTATAAAAGGAGTCCTTATTTTCAATCTCAACACCCCAGCCCTCGGATCCCGCCTGTCGTTATGGGCTTTTATTTAGGGTTGAAACCCACCGCCAACTCTCGTTAGGTAAAAGGAGTCCTTACTTTTTGTTTTTGCCTATATGGTTCGATAGAATTGCATCCGATGGATATAAATAAGCATTATAGCATTAAAATTAGTCTATCGAACCTAGGATCTTATCAATGAGGTAGACAAAAAATGACCATCCCCTCTCGGGATTCAAACTGCGCCCCCAACATTGAGAGTTGAACACGCCTTAACACGCACTGCTATCGAGCTCGCTTTCCTTACATTCAATCTCATACACCCCTAGCTAGAGTTGGCGGTGGGTTTCAACCCTAAATAAAAGCTTATATCAGCAGGCGGGACCCGAGGGCTTGGGGTTATGAGATTGAAAGTAAGGACTCTTTTTATACCTAGCCAGAGTGGCGGTGGGTTTCAACCCTAAATAAAAGCCTATTTCAGCAGGCGGGACCCGAGGGCTTGGGGTGTATGAGATTGAAAGTAAGGACTCCTCTTATACCTTCCCAGAGTTGGCGGTGGGTTTCAACCCTAAATAAAGCCTATATCAGCAGGCGGGACCCGAGGGCTTGGGGTGTATGAGATTGAAAGTAAGGACTCCTCTTATACCTTCCCAGAGTTGGCGGTGGGTTTCAACCCTAAATAAAAGCTTATATTAGCAGGCGGGACCCGAGGGCTAGGGGTGTATGAGATTGAAAGTAAGGACTCCTCTTATACCTTGCCAGAGTTGGCGGTGGGTTTCAACCCTAAATCAAAGCCTATATCAGCAGGCGGGACCCGAGGGCTTGGGTTGTATAATTAAACCTATGCATCTCATAATGTAAGAAGTCATTTTTTTAGTCTTTGAATTCACCCACTTATCATGTTTGAGCCATGTGCTCACTTTATAATATTATAATATCATATATAGGATTATTATAAAAATGCAAACTAGGTTTGGTGAGGATTTTTACAAATCCTGTTTGAATTGCCTTTACTTATTGTTTCGGAATGCTCAAAAAAGTAGTATATTACTCAAAGTAGTATATTACTTTTGTGAAGTAATAACTAATATTGAAAAAAGATTTACTACGCAGTAAAAAGTAGTATATTACTTACTACTTTCAAAGTAATATTCGACCAACTCTGTATATATATATATTATATATATACTATATATATATATCTATATATATAAGATATAAACGAATATATATATATAGATATATATATATATATATATATATTATATATATATTAATATATATATAATATCTATATATAATATATATATATATATATAATATATATATAATATATATCTATATATATATATAGATATATATATATATATATATATATCTATATATATATATAATATATATATATATATATATATATATATATTGGTACGAGCTGGGACTCGGTTGAAAAATCTACCGCCGTTCGGTATCGGTAAATACCTTGTACCGTTCAGTATCAGTGTTCTGTAGATTTTATTATATATTCTACAGTATCGATCGATATTCTGTACGGTAGATAAGAAAAAGAGATAATTTATATATGTATCTGCTCTGTGACTTCTTCATATGCTCTCAGCTCCGGAGTTGTTTATTTATTTTGCAAAGTTCATTCTTCACACCAGGTAACGCTTTCAGTTCTAATAACCGATTTACATGGGTAGATCGCAGCTCTGATGTAAATTATATATATATATATATATATATATATATATTATATATATAGATATATATATATATATAATATATATATATATATATATATATATATATATAATATATTATATATATATAATATATATATAGTATATATAGTTATACATATATATTTTTTTATATTAAGGGAAATGAATTTTAAAATAACTTTTATGATGCTTTTTTCCTCAGAAAAATATTTCACTTAAATTACTCTTGATTGTGAGAGAAATATTTAACACCAATTAATCAGAGTTGGGTTCATTGTGACTAATGAACTTTTTGAAAACTATCGATTGTTTAGAGCCTATTAACATAACTCTTTTAATTTAAATTACTCGGAATCAAAATGGATGATAATAACATTAACATAGCTGGCTATCATCGTGTTATAATTTAAGTATGGTCCATGACATGTGTCTTGAATAATACTTTCT
The DNA here is from genome assembly GCA_013387185.1 of Caligus rogercresseyi. NCBI lineage: Eukaryota > Metazoa > Arthropoda > Copepoda > Siphonostomatoida > Caligidae > Caligus > Caligus rogercresseyi. Next base: position 7,470,372 of record CP045902.1, read on the forward strand.
CTTTTTTTCAATATTGAAAATAGTTCATGCATATATTTATTTCTAATATTTTTACTTTTTTCAAAAAAACGTACTTTTAAAGTTGTTGTAGTCATACAAGGCAATTGAAAATTATCAAAGGAGTAAAGGATTGAAAAACCCCTTATATCATTTTCTATATTTTTTTATAGAATGATAAAACATTTTTTTAATTTAACTATTTTTAATGCATGTATACTGTCATTATAGGTAATTGTCGCCTAGAATGAGAAATATATATAAGGTAAAACATATAAAGATAATGAGATAAATCACCTCATATGCACAATTTATATAAGTTTGAAATCAATCATTATTAAGTGCTTTTATACGTCGATTTCATGGGGATCACTGTTGACAACCATCTTGCATTTTATTTTTTTCTCCTCCTATTCCTATCATGATATTTCATAATTTAAGATATATATCCTAGAGATTTAGAGATAAAAATTATCTGTAGCTCTTGACAAACATGCATAATATTTTTTAAAACCATTCTTGGCATTAAGTGAAGTATTCTTGTTTGCAAATATGTTCTTATAGAATCCGGATTTGGAATTGGTATTGGATTTCTTGAGGGAACGAGCATATTGCAAATTTATTAATATATAAAGTCAGAAAAAGGAATTTTTTAAAAGATGATGACTGACAGACAAAAATAATAAATTGAATGCAATAAAAAACAGTTAGATAATGTTTATCAATTCTGCTCTGCTTATCAAAATATTGCTTTTTATAGATCAGGGAAAATTGAGCTGTAGAAAAAAAAGATTGCTAAAAATGAGGGATATTTGATACTACAAACAACTCCTCGGTTCGAAAAAAGTAATGTTTCCCAATATAACTCTTTACCTGTCTTATATGTGAAGGCTTTGAGCATAGATAAATAAAGATATAGAGAGCTATTATTCCTTCAATAACAGAAAACATCGTTCAGCTGTCGCCTGTGTTCAATATAAGCAAAGTAATTTATACTACGTCATCATAAGTTGATCATAGATATAGAAAGATTTGTTTTATATTGGACACAAAAACCATAGAGATATAAGACATAGAGAGCTTATAAGATTCTTCATAGAAATACGTCATTGTGTCCCAAATACAGCTGAACGATGTTTCTCAGCATTTGGAGGAAATGAAATATGTCCTTGTGTCCAGAATACAGCTGAAACGACGTTTTTCTGCTATTGGAGGGAATAAGCTCTCTGTATCTTTATATCTCTATGACAAAAAACGTATTTCCTCTGAAGAATCCAAAAAGCCCTCTATGTTTTTAAATCTCTATGGCCGTGAGCCCTAGGAACTCTTCTTCCTTTTTCCATCAATTTAAATCAATAGATTCTTTGGCTTCTTAAGCTGAGAAAA